>CM077170.1:2689424-2751924 GCA_039654105.1 Coreius guichenoti | reverse complement strand
TTTGGAATTCTCAGTGTGAACACATTATTATTTATACTACAAAACAGTGCAAGTACGCAAATTGGGACACACCTTAAAGTCCCACTGAAGTGCCTTGAAACAGGCAGCATTATTCAATGTGTTGAATACAGGAAGACAAGGCGGGACATATCGATCAGCTCAATAGCATTTAGTTTATATCACAGCTCGTCCAGAGCGGTTGAGCTCGATTTCGAGCCTAGTTTCCTCCTAATCTCTTACCGTTTCTCCTCCTAATCTCCTCCATATTGCTTTAAAATACAGCATTCTGTGCAGAATTCAAATGGGTCCGATACGTTTTCTGGTCTGCGCAACTCGATCACATGATCCGCTCTGTGCTGTCGTGTCTCTGGACCGACTCGATCACATGATCCGCTCTGTGCTGTCGTGTCTCTGGACCGACTCGATCACATGATCCGCTCTGTGCTGTCGTGTCTCTGGACCGACTCGATCACATGATCCGCTCTGTGCTGTCGTGTCTCTGGACCGACTCGATCACATGATCCGCTCTGTGCTGTCGTGTCTCTGGACCGACTCGATCACATGATCCGCTCTGTGCTGTCGTGTCTCTGGACCGACTCGATCACATGATCCGCTCTGTGCTGTCGTGTCTCTGGACCGACTCGATCACATGATCCGCTCTGTGCTGTCGTGTCTCTGGACCGACTCGATCACATGATCCGCTCTGTGCTGTCGTGTCTCTGGACCGACTCGATCACATGATCCGCTCTGTGCTATTGTGTCTCTGGACCGACTCGATCACATGATCCGCTCTGTGCTGTCGTGTCTCTGGACCGACTCGATCACATGATCCGCTCTGTGCTGTCGTGTCTCTGGACCGACTCGATCACATGATCCGCTCTGTGCTGTCGTGTCTCTGGACCGACTCGATCACATGATCCGCTCTGTGCTGTCGTGTCTCTGGACCGACTCGATCACATGATCCGCTCTGTGCTGTCGTGTCTCTGGACCGACTCGATCACATGATCCGCTCTGTGCTATCGTGTCTCTGGACCGGAGCTGCGGTGGTTTACTGACACTAACGTAAAACCAGACTTTATTCGCCCCAATGGAAAGCATATTTACACTGTCTGATCGTTCCCTATCCCCTACATAATGCACTGTCTGAATCGTCCCCTATCCCCTATATAGTGCACTGTCTGATCGTTCCCTATCCCCTATATAGTGCACTGTCTGATCGTTCCCTATCCCCTATATAGTGCACTGTCTGAACGTTCCCTATCCCCTATATAGTGCACTGTCTGATCGTCCCCTGTTCCCTATCCCCTATATAGTGCACTGTCTGATCGTCCCCTGTTCCCTATCCCCTATATAGTGCACTGTCTGATCATTCCCTATCCCCTATATAGTGCACTGTCTGATCGTTCCCTATCCCCTATATAGTGCACTGTCTGATCGTTCCCTGTTCCCTATCCCTTATATAGTGCACTGTCTGATCGTTCCCTATCCCCTATATAGTGCACTGTCTGATCGTTCCCTGTCCCCTATATAGTGCATTGTCTGATCGTTCCCTATCCCCTATATAGTGCACTGTCTGATCGTTCCCTGTTCCCTATCCCTTATATAGTGCACTGTCTGATCGTTCCCTATCCCCTATATAGTGCACTGTCTGATCGTCCCCTGTTCCCTATCCCCTATATAGTGCACTGTCTGATCGTTCCCTATCCCCTATATAATGCACTGTCTGAATCGTCCCCTATCCCCTATATAGTGCACTGTCTGATCGTTCCCTATCCCCTATATAGTGCACTGTCTGATCGTTCCCTATCCCCTATATAGTGCACTGTCTGATCGTTCCCTATCCCCTATATAGTGCACTGTCTGATCGTTCCCTATCCCCTATATAGTGCACTGTCTGATTGTTCCCTGTTCCCTATCCCTTATATAGTGCACTGTCTGATCGTTCCCTATCCCCTATATAGTGCACTGTCTGATTGTTCCCTGTTCCCTATCCCTTATATAGTGCACTGTCTGATCGTTCCCTATCCCCTATATAGTGCACTGTCTGATTTAAAACGCATGCAGATCATAAACTGTCATGATGATAAAGAACTGCGATGTCACGTGAGCGTGATAGAGATGATCATCAAAACCAAACAGATGTTTTAGTTTTTGGCAGAGTATCCGAAGCACGAGCTGTACAGGCTCCGCCCTCTTCTGGAAAGGAGGCGGGGAGCAGCAGCTCATTTGCATTTAATGATACACACACGAAAACAGCATGTTTCTCCTTCCACTCAAAAATGGGCATTTACAACATGATCTGTGGAGTATTTTGATCTGAAACTTCCCAGACACATTCTGGGAACACCTGAGACTTGTGTTGCATTGTATAAAAAGGTGCATAATAGGTCCCCTTTAAGAGTGACAGAGTATTACACACTATAAATCCATAATATGTGATGATGATGTCTTGATCTTCACGCAGTGTGACATGTTAGTGCATGCTGAAAAACACACACTGGGTGACCCAGTTCCGCATGACATCAGTTAATAAAGTCTTTTTCCCAACATTAAACATTAATTTCCACGTTTGTACTGGCATTGAGGACAAGCGCAGACACGTCCGGACTCGATTGCAGTAACATCCTGATAAAAAGTAATTTATTGCCTCATTCTGACCAACATTTAACAGGTTTCGAATATTTCCAGAACAAACTGTCATCATGAAGGTGAAATGGGAATTTTTTGGATGTAAAAATACTTTTGCATATTCCAGTTTAATGAAAGTAACTGCAATGTTGCTCTGTCTGTTTGAGTCATCCAACATGTTTTTGCATCGTTTTGAGTTAGTCGCACGCACTTCACCTTTAAGAAACTATTAGACTTTCACTTTAATTATATAATATTTTCTTTCATATTGAAAAGACTTCCATACATTTCAAAAAGCAAGTTGACTAAAGTAAACATTAAAGCCTCAAGTATGTGTACTTCCACAATACAACGTGAACATATAAAAACAAATCTAAAACAATTACTCAAAAAAGGATTACAAACTGAACAGCTCTATAGAATTACATGTAAATGATATTGTGCAGCCAGTCGATCATTATTGCATAATAAATGTGGAATGAATGTTCATTTTTATTTAGTTTAACTTGATGTACTACAATAGCTAAAACTAAAAGAAAATTTAATAAAAGCTATATAGACATAATAATAAATATAGCTGCGAGCAGCCATTAACGGGGTTCAAGCGCTTTAAGGCCTTTAAGCACATTCGTACAAAGGTATTATGTTTTATTTAGCAGGCATGTAACCACCTAGATCATAGATGGAAAAGACCATTTACAGCCCAAACAGGCATTTTACTAAGGAAGTATATGTTTTAAAGCTTTTTAACAGCTATCGAGGTTGAGACAAAAACCTAGGACTAGTTCACGAAAGTAGGTTTTTGTATCTCCAATATTTAACGAACGGTTCGATTGACAGCGGTGGTCCTAGAGGCAAAGATGCTCAGAATGAGAAGTTCTACCATATAGAATGAATGTCGTGGGCATGTGCGAAAAATTGCGTGATATACAATCCTTTACACATGTGAAAAATGCGATGGCGCCCCCGGTGGCCGATTTCTTTTGAATTCCTCACAGGCCTCTATGGCCGTGAGTCAAACAGGCCCAGCGAGTTTCGTTCCGATCGGCCTCCGTTAACCTTGTCTGACAGCCGTTCGTATTTCACTGGCTGACGGCAGCCGTGTTTTTCGAGATAGGCGAATGTCCTCGTAGACAATCGCGGCACCTTGGACAAAGACACCGCATGCTGGTTTTCAAGTCAATTGGACTGACTGTTGCGTAGTTATAGGCATTTTTTTTTTTTCATTTTATAGCTCCAGCTGCCACGTCCTTTTTCACGTGACCACACACTGAGCCCATACATAGGTGTTTATCTCCAAGAATGATCTAATTTCATTGAAGAGGGATAGCTGTTTTAATAAAAGTGACCATGGCCACATCGAACGTGTTGGCGTCCCGTTGCGGACATCAATCGAAATTTCAACCTTTTTTTGATAATTATTGACAATTTGGTTCTGATCGGGCAAAAATACCTAGGACTAGTTCGCTAAAGTAGGTTTTTGGAATAATCTCCAATATTTAACGAACGGTTCGATTGACAGCGGTGGTCCTAGAGGCAAAGATGCTCAGAATGAGAAGTTCTACCATATAGTATGAATGTCGTGGGCATGTGCGATGGCGCCCCCGGTGGCCGATTTCTTTTGAATTTCTCACAGGCCTCTATGGCCGTGTTTTTCGAGATAGGCGAATGTCCTCGTAGACAATCGCGGCACCTTGGACAAAGACACCGCATGCTCGTTTTCAAGTAAACCAGACTGACTGTTGCGTAGTTATAGCCGTTTTCATGTTTTTTCATTTTATAGTGCCACCAAATGGCCAGTTGCCGCATCCTTTTTCACACGACCACAGACCGAGCCCATACATTCGAGGCCACTTTGAATGTTTTGGCGTCCCGTTGTGGACGTCAATCAAAATGTTGACATTTTTTGGATAATTATTCACAATCAGACTCCAGAGAATCTTTCTGCACTGGTTTGGTTCGAGTGACAAAAATCGAGTCCCACATCTCAGATGTTTGTTCATCTTGAGCCAAGGATTCCAACGATTTAAGACACTTGTGCCTGCAACGAACGGTTTAGGAGTTATGAGCCATTACATACTTTTGATCGCTGTAGCGCCACCATCAGGCCGATTGGGACGAGCTTTGGTGACATAGTAGACGGTGTGAGTACTACCATCCCTCAAAGTTTCAAGTCTCTACGACTTACGGTTTGGTCTGCCCGATCACTTTTAGGGGAGAATGCTGATCCTTGGAAATTCTAACAATTACAATAGGGTTTCAGCGCTACGCACTAACCCTAAAAAACCTAACAATGACAAAAACAGACAACCAATTTACTAAATCTTTAACTATGAGAACGGGAAATCTAATTCAAAATATTAATAAAACTATAGTAGTATCTCACAGACTATTAAAAAAGTAAAAGATCCTGCTAAATGAATTGTGCCTCACAAGAAACAAATTAAATAACATGATATTGTCCATCTAGTTTAATTGTTCACTTTGTTCATTATAAAAAAAAAACACGTTAAACATATTGTGGTTATAAGAGGTCCTGACTGTGACTACACAAAACTGAATAAAAAGCATAATGGAGAAAGTAAACCATCTCTATTTACCTCTCAGAGATTCTCTTTTCCTTTCACAGCACATGACTGAATCGGGATAGATGTTAGGCACACCAAAACGTCATTGTTTGTGCTAACCTCGCTTGAGCAAATGTACACTTACAGTGTGAACATTCTTACATTCTTTTGCATCAAACCATGTAACAGTAAACACACCTAAAGGAAGTAAAATAAGGAAGCATTCCTGCCAGCACGCGTGTCGTATGACTCAAAAACAGCTTGATCTTTGGTGTTCGTGAATAATAAAACACAGTTCAGAATAAAGTGCCTATTGTGTTCAACAAAATCCTGCTCCATGTCAACCAACCAGTTTGAACGTGCAGCACGTGCTCACTCAAACAGAGCTTTGGTTTCTCATGTCTAGTGCTTGTTTTTGGAAAAAGGATCCAAACGCAACACAAGCACAAATTTCATCGGGGTCTCGCTGTGAGGCTGCTGACTTTGGCTGGCGTGTGGAACGGCTCAGGAACAGGGTTTGCATGATGTTTCTCAGCTGTGCCGAAGCATCTGATAGTGTTTAATGACCAGTGCAAGGCTGATAACAGCAGTCAGCATGAGCCAAGCTGGGTACAATAACTGTAATATGGCATGAGATGAATAGATTTTAACTTGGAAACTACTGTGATGTCTCGTCAGTTCAATGTTTTGGTAACACCTTATTTTAACGTGGCATAGTTACATAGTTACCCTAACTCTATAGTAATATTACTCAGTACTTATTTGAGTAAGTACAATGTAACTACGTCACCTTAAAGGGTTAGTTCACCCTGAAATGAAAATAACGCCATCTTTTACTCACCCTGCTGTTGTTCCAATGCCCTATGTCCTTCTATCTTTTTCGGACCTCAAAAGCAGAAATTTAAAAAAAACGTCCTGCGCGCGCTCCTCCATATAATGGCAGTGAATGGCGACCAGGCTAAAACTTTACGAAAAGGATACAAAAGTATCACGCAATGATACCGGGAGACGCGCGCCAAATATGAAAAGTGTTCAGGAGGCATACTATAAGGTTTTGCGAGAAAGAAACCTTATTATTCAGTCAAAATACTGAGCTCGGCCGTTACTCTGTGCGTTCCTGTGCGTGCAAACCGTCAGCAGCCGCTCACGCAATGTTGTCATGACAACCGGCACACAACATTCACTTCAGGAGGTTTACCTTATTATTAGTATTATTGTATTATTTCTTATCATATACTTTATAGAAAAGACGAGAGTCGCGTTTGTTTCTATTGAGCCTGATTTCTCAAAATGGTGCGTGTGTGTGCTTCTCCTGGGTGCCATGACAACAGTGCGAGTTATAGTAAGCATGAGCGGCTGCTGATGGTATTTTGACTGAATAATAAGGTTTCTTTCTCGCAAAACCTTATAGTATGCATCCTGAACACTTTTCATATTTGGCGTGCGTCTCCCGGTATCATTGCGTGATACTTTTGTATCCTTTTCGTAAAGTTTTAGCCTGGTCGCCATTCACTGCCATTATATGGAGGAGTGCGCGCAGGACGTTTTTTAAAATTTCTGCTTTTGAGGTCCGAAAAAGATAGAAGGACATAGGGCATTGGAACAACAGCAGGGTGAGTAAAAGATGGCGTTATTTTCATTTCAGGGTGAACTAACCCTTTAAAATAAAGTGTAACCAATGTTTTCATAGTAATGCTTCCTTTTGATTCGTTTTATATGGAAGCCATGGAATTAAGAATAAAAAAACGTAATTGCATCTTTTTATCTCAAATACAACTCGAAAATGCGAGATTACGCATATCTCACAACTCTGATAAAGTCAGAATTTCAAGTTTATTTCTCACAATTAACTTAATTCTGACTTTTTTCTCAGAACTGTGAGATATAAACTCACAATTGCAAGAAAAAAGTCATAGTGAGATAAAAAGTAGCAATTACCTTTTTTACTTTTTATTTCGAGGCAGAATCAAGCTTTCATAGTTTTAGCATTAATAAATGCATGAAATGTGAATGAGATGTTTATACAGTAGAAGAAAAGGTGAAAACTGAACTTATAGCTTTGAAGGTCTGAGAAACCATTTACTGTACGTCTTTAATAATGTATATTTTTATAAAGATCTTTCCTAGATAAAAAAAAAATAAAAAAAACATCCCATGACTATCATGATAGCACTATCCTGCAAAAATCACTGCTGTTTTCCAATAATAAAAAAAAAATCTAAATCGTTAAAACAAGATCAATTAATTGAGAAGCAAAACTGCATAAGATAAGAATGTCTCTTGAATGGTTTATTTTCTTATGTTTTAAACATGAATCTAACAATATTTAGTTTATGCTTAAAAACTCTTCACTTTAAAGTGATTAAACTGAGAGTTATTTTACACTTGCAGTGTAAAGTAATTCATAATTAGCATTAATCTACATTGTTTTACGTTCAGTTGTGTGTGTACTCACCTGTAGTGGGAGACGTGCCGCTCACACCGACGTCACACTCCATCTTAGCAGTTTCCCAGGGGTAAACACTCGCGGTGTCTGAACGGATGGACACATCAAACGTGGGACCTGGTAGGAAATTATAAAAAAAAAAAAAGGACAAAAATAGCATCATTCCAGTCTTATAAGATAGACATTTTAAAGCATACTGCATATTGAGCATTATATTTATATATACACTGAGGTCGGAAATATTTTAATTATACTCACTACACTGTATTATTGTAATATTTCTGCATTTATTTAATTACAAATACAGTAAAACACTAATATTGTGAAATATTACAATTTAAAAGAACTGTTAATATATGTGAATATATAGTAAAGTGTAAATTTATCATCATTACTCCAGTCTTCAGTGTCACATGATCCTTCACAAATCATTCTAATATGAGGATTTGATGCTTAAATGAACATTTCTGATTATTATCAATGTTGAAAACAGTTCATATTTTTGGTGGATACTGTGATACATTTGATTTTCAGGATTCTTTGATGAATAGAATGTTCAAAAGAACAGCGTTTATTTGAAATAGAATCTCTTGTAACATTATAACATAATACTGTCACTTTTGATCAATTTAAAGCATCCTTGCTGAATAAAAGTATTAATTTATTTAAGTATTAAAGTATTAGGTAACACTTTACAATAAGGTCTCATTTGTTAACACTAGTTAATTTATTAACTAACATGAACTAACAATAAGCAATTAAATTGTTACAGTATTTATTAATCTTTGTTAATGTTAGTTAATAAAAAAAACAACAAAAAGTCGTTCACTGTTCATGTTAGTTCACAGTGCATTAACTAATGTTAACAAATACAACTTTTGATTTTAATAATGTATTAGTTGAAATGAACAATACTTTAGTTTAGGGTCCAATTTTCACTGTTAACTAGTTGCTTATTAGCATGCATATTACTAGGATATTGGCTGTTTATTAGCACTTATAAAGCACATATTCCATATACCATATTCTACATCCCTTAATCCTACCCAATACCTAAACTTAACAACTACCTTACTGACTATTAATAAGCAGAAATTAGGAGTTTATTGAGGCAAAAGTCATAGTTAATAGTGAAAATTGGACCCAAAACTAAAGTGTGACCACTAAAATTAATAAATGCTGTAGAAGTATTGCTCTTTCTTAGTTCATTTTAACTAAAGTAGTGTTATGCTAACTAATGAAACCTTATTGTAAAGTGTTACCTAGCAAACTTTTGAATGGTAGTGTATAACAGAAAGGCCCAAAAATGAGTGACCGATATGATAAAAAGACACTATATATTATTTATTACTATCATTATTATTATTAATCAAAACTAATAACACTTCCTTCAAGTATTATAGTTTATTAGCCTAACTGTAGACGATGTATGATCACATGTGCGCTTATATCGGCTTCAAATGTGGTTCATTCAATTCGATTTTAGAGCAGAACTGATGAAGAAAATCATCATTATATACCAAACATTAGATGTGCCATAATGAATCACAGAGCATGAAGCTTAAATGTGATTCAGTGGAATGAATTATTCCCCTGTGATCGAGCATTCATTCACCCGTTTGTTCTTCATTATCACTTTGTGTTTCCTATAGATCAGAATCACACTTTCAGCTGGTTGATTCATACGTGTTACTGAAGACTGGAAACTATGAGACGAGGTCCCGCCCACAAGCACCATATAAAGCGATTGAGTCAGAAAATTTGGATTAAACCGCTCAATTCATACGGATTAGTTTTATGACCTCTTTTTGAAGTCTACCTTTGTGTGCGAAAGCGATCTGAACCTTATTGGACACTCCTTTGGCCATCTCCACCCAGTCTTCCCCGGCCTGCTTCGTCCAGGCTCTCATTTCACACGAGTAGAAGCCGCGATCGGTCACCTGCACCGCTTGGATCCGAAACTGAAAGTCCCTCTTCCCGGTCTTCACCAGCATCAGGCCGTCCTGTCGGCCTGGCTCACCCCAGTCCTCCAGCTGGAGAACCGCTTCAGGGCCCAGAGAGGCGATTTTGCGGCTGGGAGACCCTACGGCCTCCTCGGACAGGATGAGGATGGAGAAGGCGGTCCCCGGCGGGAGGTTTTGGACATTGGCCTGGCAGCTCATCTCAAACGTGGAGCCAGTAGCCGTAGCTTCACGGAGACGACGGGCTACGACACCAAGAACAGGACCTGCGTGAGACGAATGAGAAGAACAAAACAGATCTCATTAAGGCAGGAATGAGATTAAAGGGAGATTTGAATGTCTATACATGAGCTTTCTCTCCTTGAGATCTCAATATGAACTCAAACATTCTCATCAAAAGATCTGAGCCGCTTTCAATACAGCTACAAGCAATATATTAACACATTATCTTAAAAATTAACACACATTAAAAATTGAAATGATACACCAAACGTAATAAAATAAAAATAAATGACATTAATAATAAAAATAAATAAATAAATAAATAAAAAATAACCCTTTAAGATTATGTTACCATCCAAATGCATACTTATGTTACCTTCACTTTACTCCTTTTTGGAATAAAATTGTATATAATAATAATAATAATAATAATAATAATAATAATAATGATGTGATTATTATTTATATTATAATTATAATAATATAAATTATAATAAATAGTTATAATCATATTATTATGAATAAACATTTAATAAATAATACATATAATAAATAATAATAATTATAATAATATAAATGATAATAATAAATAAATAAATGGTCATAATTATTATTATTAATCAATATTTAATAAACAATACATATAATAATCATTAATAAATATTTAAATAATAATAATAGCATTAACATAATATCATTAATAATATCATTAATATATTAATAATACATTAACATAATAATTATAATTATTAATTATGTTGTTATTTATATTATAATTATAATAATATAAATACATATTTAAATAAATAATAATAATCATATTATTATTAATGTTGTGAATATTATTACTATTTATATAATATAAATAATAATACATATTTAAATAATAATGATAATGTGATTATTATTTATATTATAATAATAATAATAATAATAATAATAATATAAATGATAATAAATAAATAAATAAATGGTCATAATCATTATTATTACATATTTAATAAATAATACACATAATAATCAATAATAAATTTCAATAATAATAATAATAATAATAAACAACATCAACATAATAGCATAATAATATAATGAATATAATAACATTATATTAAAAACATATTATTATAATTATTAATTGTTATTATTATTTATATTAATTATAATAATAATAACAACAACATTAACAATTATAATAATGTGATTGTTTATATTATAATAATATAAATATAATAAATATTAAAATTCATATTTTTATTATTAATTATGTAATTATTTTTTATATAATACAAATAATATAAAATATTATTATTATTATTAGTAGTAGTAAAAGCACTTTTCTCAAACCTACAAGCGCTACAAGCATTTAACCTTATTTGTCTCTGTGTTTATTTCTCCTAATGTGTTTAATGAGAAACATTTGAGACAAAGTTGAAACTTGAGCTGAGATCTCTGAGCTCTGAATGAGCGACATCTGAACAAGACACAGAGATTTAGTCATGACGCAACACATTGCATTTGCTTTTTGTGCAGCTACCATGTCTTCTCTGTGGAAGAAAGTTATTGGTCTTGTGTTACATAAGACAATTTATTGCCAAGTCTCTTGGAATATGAAAAAGTGTCCCAATATAGGAGCGACAATATTAGATAATGGCAAAATTATGCCAAATGTTCTTAGGGGTCATTATAGCTGCAATTGCAGCTGTATAACTTTGAGCATCAACAGTTTTGAACATAACCGTACAGCATGTCAGAATAAACTGCACCCCGTGGAGAATTGCATCAGTCCAGCAGCTCACAAAACACATTAGAATATAATACAAACGGCGTCATTTGTACCTCCTCGTGAAACAGAGAATTCTCCATTACAGAAGACAGAGACGTTGCTGGATGCAAATGTTTCCGTGCATATATGTATTCCGTTCAGGTAATTATAGAAATGATGCAGGAAATCAATGAGCTGAGATGTCATATGTCAGACCAGAATAGCAGCGTGAACATTTGAGCTGCAATATTCACAGGTGTCTGAGGCAAACTAGACACCTTATATGAGGCAGAGCTAACTAAACAAGAAAGGTTTGTTTGTTGGTCTTGCTAAAACATAACTTAAATACATGCAAACTTACGCTTGTTAGCAAAGCTGACTTTAAGCGCCGGGGTCAAATACTCTGCAACCTTTTTCCAGCTCCCATGACGAGTCGGGATCCACGCCGTTACGCCGCACGTATATTCTCCAGCGTCTGCGTCTGTCGTGTGAAGGAGGCGGAGCTTGAATGTGGAAGGCTCCGCCCGGGTCGCTGTAATAAGCCCCGCCTCTATGCGGCTCTTGTACGCCACGCCTGGCACGAGGGTTCCGTTCTCATCCAATGAGGCGATAGTGCGAGTAGATACAGGAACGTTGCCGGGCAGAGCGTCTCTGTACAGCCACGACACTCCCAGTCGTCCGCTATGAAGGTTGGACACGTTCGTGACTTTGCATTCCAACTCCGTCGGGTCGCCGAAGAACTTTGCGTTCACAGATGAGTTCAGAACAACAGTGTAGTCTAAATCTGAGAGACAAAGAGACAGTAAATAAAAGCACCTACATTAAATAATGATGTATAGTAGAGCTGCACATTTCTAAAGCATGCCGTGCACGACAGGATGTTGTTTTAGCACACTGCTTTGCATTGCACCTGCTAAAGTGTTTTGAGTGTTGGGATGTTTCTATATGGTGTTATAGTGAGTGTTATGAGCGGTTGCTCAATAGTTCAAGTCAAAAGTGATTCTTGCCTTAACAAACATCAGATAAAACATAGGACAACATGGACAAAACACTCAATCAGTCAAAATCAGCTTTAGTCTAGACGCTGACTTAACCATGCAACTGAACAATTACTTTAGACTTGAAGATTAAGCATTTTTGACTGGTAAAACATCTTAAAACAAAGTTTGTTGAGGAAAAAAAACAAACAACACCAAAACAAAACAACAACAATTACAGCAAAGCATTAAAAACACATAAGAAAAACACAAACACTTCAATTCTCACTGTTAACTAGTTGCTTATTAGCATGCATATTGCTAGGATATTGTCTGTTTATTAGCACTTATAAAGCACATATTAATGCCTTATTCATGACCATATTCTACATCCCTTAATCCTACCCAATACCTAAACTTAACAACTACCTTACTAACCATTAATAAGTAGATATTAGGAGTTTATTGAGGCAAAAGTCATCGTTAATAGTGAGAATTAGACCCTAAACTAAAGTGAGACCAAAAACACTTTTTAACTCTTTCCCTGCCATTGGCTAGCCGTGTTTTCACTGTTATCCGGTAGGGGGCGCTATTACACACCTTCTGAAAGAGTACTGAATCTCAGGCTCAAAACATGGGCGAAGACGACTTTTATTAATAAATAATACTGAATATAATACTGCTACTGAATCGTTACATTATATCACTCAGCACTCACTGTTTTTGAAGTAACTCAACACACAGCTTCGTTGTTAATGGAGAGAGACGCTAAAAGAGTCAGGTACTTTGGTAAATGCTATAATTCATTCATTCAAATAAATGTAATCTCACGCACTACTTTATCTCTGTCTGATTTAAAGCGGGCAGAATGCTGGATCTAACGAGCCGTAACTGACAGAAATGACTGTCAATTTTACCCTGCCAGTCAAATATTGCGTTGCAAACATCAATAACAACTTTAAGTTGTCAGTGCTGGTAAATGACCATGGTATAAGCGGGATAATCCACGGCTAGCTGTGCATTAAACCATCTGAATGCACTCCGCTTCGTGTCAGGCGGTTCTTTGCCTCCATGTCATGCATTAAAATAGTTTATACTACCAAAACGCACAACGACACTGACCGAGCAAATAAATAAACAATAAGATAAAAATGACAAATTATTTCCATGTTTTTTTTGCCACAAAATTACATTTTATTATGTACAGAAAGCACATGCTCTCTTTCTCCCGCTCAAACACACACACACACACACACCTACAGTACGGACACACACTCGTGAAGAAACGTGTTGTCAGTAGGGGTGTGCGATATTGACAAAAAATTATATCTCGATATTTTCTGGGATTTTATCGATAACGATAATTGGACGATATAGCTATTATGGGGACTTTTACCTTTATACAGCCATTTATCTAACCTAATTATATGTATGTATCATCTTTTGTGTCAAATTCTTACATTTAATCAATAAATTAAATTCTAATAATAAGACACAATATAGCTGTTACCAATCAAAATATATTTTTATTATATTATACAGAAGTGGCATTTAGATCATTTACACCGTCTGTTTAATGCAGCTCAGAGGTGACAAATGAATAACCTGCTGTTACAAATGCATAATGTTTTGATGTTTTAAACATGAAACCTGGAATATTGATATTTGAAATGGGTTAAAACCTGAAAAGATACTTTAAATGTGAAATTAAAACGGTCAGTAGGTGGCAGCAAGTCACTGTTAATGAGTGAGTCATTGAGATTCAACTGATTCATTCAGGAGCAAAGCTTTGAGTCATTGAATCATTCATTCAAACGATTCGTTCATTCAGTAACGGAAGACCCTCCGTGTGTTGCTTAGAGACGCACAACAGTGCTGTGGGTATGTTTGGAACTATTTTCGTTGGCGAAACAGAGCAAAAACAGGCAATATTGTGTCTAAAATGTAAGTAACTTAATATTAACTTCTTGTTTATTGAACTTTTATAAAAATCAATATCACGTGTTTTCATGCTGATATCTGGAGAAAAACAGCACTCTTTGTGTGATATTAATTAACTATATTAAATGATATAAATATCATACATGAGCATTTTTGCCGCCTTATCTTGAATTTTGGGGACATTTTAATAGACTAAATCACGCAGTGAAAGCGTGCACTAAATGTGACGCGCACTAGTCTCTGGGTGTGAGCGACATACATACTCGATAATGTCAGATCGTTACGAGCTCTAAAATGAAGTTTTGGAATTAGCAACGGAGGCGTGGGATGAAATGCGTAAGAAATTAGTCCTACACACAAGTGTTTTAAGGAGAAAACCTGACAAATGTCTTAAAATACATCATCTGAACAATGTTTTGAGGTGTGGTAACTGTAGTATAAGCGGAATAATAATGCACACTCAAGGTGTAACTTCGTGATCGCATTACCACCTCGGGTGTGCATTATTTTTCTAACAATTCAACAGCCCGTCGTCAATTATTCCTTACTTAATGCACAGTTGTGGATTATCCCTTACATACTGTATGTTTAGATATTCATACAACAAAATATTCTGTGGGCCATGAAAGCTTTGTGACGCTGGCAGGGAAAGAGTAAAAGAAGATATTTTGAAGAATGCTGATAACCAAACAGTTTCTGTTTCCATAGTATGGGGAAAAAATACAATGGAAGTCAATGGGGACCAAAAACAGTCATTCTTCAAAAATATCTTCATTTGTGTTCAGCAGAAGAAAATCTCATACAGGTTTGGAACAATTTGAGGGTGAGTAAATGACGACAGAATTTTCATTTTTGGGTGAACTGTCCCTTTAACTCTTTCCCCGCCAGCATTTTTGATCATTCATTTTTTGCGTGAACTATCCCAAAGTGACTCCATGTTCGTTGAAGAAAAGTAAGCTGGATTATTGATTAAATGGTGAATTTAAATGTCCCTGAGACACCTCCAAACACCCACTCACGTGCACAATCCCACACTCATTAAAGCGGCACGCTGACCCTGTTTCTAGGCTGTCGGCACACCAGTGTCAAGTGTTTACGGGCAGCGAGCCCGGTTAGTGAAGGACTCCCTGCGTTGCTTCCTATACAGCTGGGACCTTCATGCTCGGGTGAGCAGTACTAGAGACACACAAAGACTTACAGCGGGCCAAAGCCAGCGCCATTCTCCCACAACCTTGACAATCACACGACGTAAATAGCTCGGAAAAACACGAGAGAGGAGCGGGAACACAGACAAGTGAAAACCATCTAGACTCTGATACACAACCGATTGAGCCTCACATGTGGTAGTGGGTTTTGCGTTAAGCTTTTGGACGTCACGCCGACTGAGTCACTGGGACCATCTGTGCAGTGTGGCTCTCATCTGCATCACTTCCTGTTCGTTAAGCCCCTCCCACATATAGCATAACGCATCAAGGGTTTATTTACTTTGGGGAACATCTTATTGGCTCTGATAAAGACTAATGCACATATGCAGCAAAAAATGGGTTTTATCCCTGCAGTCTAGACCAGATAACCTTGACCAGCTGGTGCTTAAACTCATCCCCTAAACCAGGGCTCGACAGCGCGACCATTTCACTCACATTTGAGACTAAAAATAGATGTGTGCGAACTGTAAATTGTATTTTGGAGAATGTGTGCTAATAAAAAAATCAGTTTTCTTAAATGTAAGATCATAAAAAGCCTTCAATACCATAAATGGTATAACAAGCGTCTTAATGATCATTTTAAGGCGTCTTATATTTTGGGGATGGAAAAACATAAATCGCGATACGGCCTAATGTGACTAACTTCAAAAGGCTATGTGCTTCACGTTTCAAAGCCTGAAGGTGGCGCTGTTGTGCGTTCGACAGGCTCGCGCAATCAATGAATAGCGCACATTTATGCCAAGCATCATGACAATGCTTACTTTACGGTGTTTATATCGTAATTTGTATACGGTGTAACAATGCATATTTTATCTCCCTCGTCTGAATTTGAATGAGCTCCTGCAATAATAAAGCACAGACATTTCAAAATAAGAGTCCCTGTGTATTTCAGGCTTGTTTATTAAATAAAAGTCACGCAGTGTGTCCAATTTCCACCCCGGTTATTATTTGGTTACACAAACTGTATGTAATTTAATTGAATTTCCATTTAATTTAAAGTAAACTATTGTAGCTTCTGTCTAGGACGCCCCGTCACGGGAAGGAAAGACTAAGAACATTATTTGACGAATATTATTAAATATATAGATTTTACTAGTATCAGTGTTATTATAGTTAAACTAAAACTTCTTTACTTGAAATAAATAAATGTTTGACGTAAAATAAAATTTAAACTTTTAAAACTTAAACTTTTCTTATTTTCATTTAATTGAAATTAACCTGACTAAAACTGAAATAAAAATTAATAAAAACTATACAGACTGTTTTAAAAATAACAACAACAAAAAAAGAAAAAACAACAGAATTATTGAAACTTTTAAGTAAAATTAAAATGAAAGCAGAATTAAATTAAATTCAAAATATTAACAAAAACTATATAGTATTCTCAGTGATACTAAAATAACACTAGTATGGCCAAATCTGTTATATATAGTTAGTTGTGCCCCCAAAGTTTCTAAATGCGCTCCTAAATTTTTCAACTTTGGGAAAAAAGTAAACGTCAAGCCCTGTAAACCCTCATTCACTATTCCCTACGTTAGTCCAGTTCACTTGAAGGAGTGAATGAAAACGAGTGAGTGAATTCAGACAGCCGTTGAGCATACATCGGCTGTACACTCGTTATTGCGGTGCATTGTGGGATTGAATGAGTGCACTCAATAACGTCCACTATGGTTTCGGACACCACTACAAATGGCTGTCCCCTCAAATAGTGCCCTATTTAAGGGTATAGGCGGATTCAGCCGTAGTCTTGGTGCTGGTTACCAGTGTAAGGTATGTTTTGGGCACTTTTAACCCTCTGGTGCTGTTCGGTCAAGGTTTTGGCACTTGCTATGTGAATACAAAAAAAATCATGGACATGATTCGAAAAGATTAAATGCTCCTGAAAAGAAATGGTCACACTTGCGTTGTTTGTGGTCAAATATGAGCGCATTGGAAATGAATGGGATGTGAATTTCATCTAGTGGAAGCGTTTGGTACTGCAGCCAAACAAAATCTGACCGAAAGCTCATTTTTTGAGATATCAACCTTAAATTTGGAGCACTTGCAACTTGTTTTTCTGCAGTTTTAGAGTAAAACAAATTTTGGAAAATATATAAATTGAAAATAGTATTTTTGTGCATTTTTTATAACAATAAATGTAAAATTCTGTAACTTTAAGATCACTTTTTTAAACTTTTTTCACTTCAGCAATAATCTTCCAAGAGTCGTCTTTAAAATGAGACCAAACCGAAGTCTTCAAAGCATTCATGATTTATGACCATTTAAGATGGAAATTTCATTTTCAAGTCTATGCTCAAAAAGTGAATAAATTGATTATGACTACTGCAAAAATATAATTTAATACCATAAAATCCCCTAAAAATACAATACATTAAATAAAAAAACATTATCGAATTAAAATACAGTAGTCAAGTCAAGTCACCTTTATTTATATAGCGCTTTTTACAGTGCCGATTGTTTCAAGTGTTATTATTATTATTATTACATTATTATTATACATTATTACATTCTGTTGCAGGAAAATAATGCAACAGAATTTGATTCGGCTGTACAGCCGGTGACGTCATCCAGTTCATTTCAATTTTAGTACAATAATTTAATTGAAATAAATAAATTTAAATATTCTGTAATTTTTTACCGTCACACGAAGAGCACCAGAGGGTTTTTAAATGCTCAAAATATTGCTCAAAATAAAAAAAATAAAAATTCTAGATAGAATTTGATGAGAAATATTCCATTTCATATTGAGATCTTTGACTTTTGATTGCAGACGTTGGCAAATCTTCGAGAAATTATTGCGATCCTGTATGAAACACAACATAACTGTGGTCTTTATACTGAGATACAGAAGAATTAAGAGAAAATCCCCTAACAGAAGAAACAGCTGAGCTATTAAAGTCAGTAATAGTAAACAATAGCCAATTTATCCCGCCTGTGGAAGTAAAAACCAGCATTTCCCACCTATAACTAGTCATGGACATTTTAGATGGTTCAAAATCCAGGAAAGTTTCCAAAAATTCTGAAAAGTTTCTCAAAACGTTGTTAACTAAAATGAAAAATGATTAAAAATAATTTGGGATAAAGCTGAAATAAAATAAATATTAGAAGAATAAATGAAATGCTTAGAAAAAGGCTAAAACTGAAATAAAATAAAGATAAATAGAAATATTTCTATAAAAACGACAAAAGCATATAACAAAATTACTAAAATGACTCTAAGATTAAAATGAAAATTCAATTCTTTTTTCCAGCATTGGCTACCGTTTGCCAGTTGACTAATTACTTTTTAAAGTTTGTTAGTTTAGCAGAAGACCTTTATATTCTGAGCACAGTTTGGTTATGAACTTTTGGGATCAAGTGAGGAGAAGCACAGCGAAAGAGACAGTTAGCGAGCAAGAGAGAAAGTTCCAGTTAAAGAAAGATAAATAAAGACAGGACGAGAGCAGGTCCACAATGTGTTTCTTTACCCGGACAAAGAGAGCAGACAAGATGAATGTCTGAGAGGAGCTCTATAGCGGTCGCTATGGACGGGAACCGAGTGTCCTGGGAACGAAGCGAGGCTCTCAAAGTGACTGTCAATCACCTTCATTAAGAGCCTCTCCACTCCAGACATTCAATCAGACTTTATCTCACACTCTCTCCCTGCCTTCTCTTGCCTTTCAG
Source organism: Coreius guichenoti (assembly GCA_039654105.1). Taxonomy (NCBI): domain Eukaryota; kingdom Metazoa; phylum Chordata; class Actinopteri; order Cypriniformes; family Gobionidae; genus Coreius; species Coreius guichenoti. The sequence continues at coordinate 2,732,552 of CM077170.1, read as the reverse complement.
CATGCTTTTGTCTCCCTGTTTCCTTCTCTCGCACTTTCTTCTGGTTTGCTGCACACCTGTCCAAAGAATGGGCTGCGGTGCTTGTTGGAGCACCAGGTTAGTGTGTTAGTTAAATACAGAGAGACTGATGCAGACGTGAGTTTAGATTACAGGTCACCTGATCCGGCTCTTTTGACATCAGCACTCAACTGGAGATTAGTAACCAATGGAAAACAACACCTGATAATCTGTCGTTTATTGGGAATAGAATAGAATAGAATAAAATAATCGCTTAGTAGGATCAGAATATAACTAAAAATACAAATAGAACACATTTGACTAAAGAAAATTAGAATTTTATAAAATAAAAGAGAATCATAATAAATAAAAAATATTTTAAAAAGTAATAATAATAATAATTTTATGAACCAGAATAACAGAACTGATTAAAGAAACTCTAATATTACAATTTTATTAATTTATTAAATTTTATTTTATTAAAAAACATAATTATTCAAATGGAATAATTCAAATATAATTTGAATAATTAAAATATAAATGTAAACATCAAAATAAAATACAGAATCATTTAATAAACTAATGAATCAGAAAAAATACAACTGATTAAAGAAACACTAATATTAGAATTGTATTAATTTATTAGTTTAATTTGATTAAAAAGATAATAGAATAATTATTCAAATAAAATAATTAAAATATAAATGTAAACATCAGAATAAAATACAGAATCATTTAATAAACCAAAATATTCAAAATGTAATAGTAATAATAATAATAATAATAATAATAATAATAATAATAATAACAACAATTTTATGAATCAGAATAAAATACAACTGATTAAAGAAACACTAATATCAGAATTGTATTAATTTAATTTGATTAAAAAAAAGATTAGAATAATTACTCAAATGGAAAAATTAAAATATAAATTAAATAATCAAAATATAAACATAAAAACCAGAATAAAATGCAGAATCATTTAATCAAAATATTTAAAAAGTTAATAATAATAATAATAACAACAACAACTTTATGAATCAGAAAAAAATAGAACTGATTAAAAGAAACACTAATATTACAATTGTATTAATTTAATTTGATTAAAAAACAGAATATAATAATTATTCAACTGGAATAATTCAAATATACATTTTATAATCAAAATATAAATTTAGAAATCAGAATAAAATACAAAATCATTTAATCAAAATATTAAATAAAGTAATAATAATAACAATTTTATGAATCAGAAAAAATAGAACTGATTAAAGAAAAGAAAAATTTAATTTATGAATCTGATTTGTTAAATTAATAATTTAACTGTACTAAAAACAGAATAGAATAATTAAAATATAAATCAAATAATACAAATATAATTTTAGAAATCAGAATAAAATACAGAATAAATAAATAACAGAATAAATAAAAAGATTAAACAATAATAATAATTGTATTAATCAGAATAGAAGAGAAACTGACTAACTAAAGAAACACTTAATAAATGAGAATATAATATAATATAATGATCAAAATAGAATAGAGAAACTCCTTCCTAAATGGAATTAAATCAGAAGATTAATAAAACAAAATAAAAAATATAATATTATAAAATAAAATATAAAAAAAGTTAAAATAATTGAAAACCAAGTGATTCATTATACGTACATACACAATGATGGTACAAACAGGTCTCACACACACACACACACACACACACGACACTAGAGACTATAGAGAATTAACATAGTTCTAGCTGGGCTCACCGGGTCTTAAAACCATTAACGCTAATGAGTTTGAGCAGCACAATCATCCATCAGAGCACGACAACATGAAAAAATGTCTGGTGAAATCTTGACAGAGACTTCAGCTGTTTCCACAACAATCACCCGAGCCTTCGGTAAGATCACGGAGCATATGGCATGGGTTCAGGCAGTACAGTACGCCAGCGTGATGTTAGTGCACTCGACTGCTTTGATCGAGCGTCCACAAACACGCCGTTCTTCAACACTGGATAACAATGCCGCACACTAAAAAGTGTGCTACCGTTTATTGCCCTTATCAGACACCACGATAACAGACGGCGCCACCTCCGACACGACTGCACTATCAAGACACCACAAGTGCAGACTTTGATCTCACAACGCAAAAATAGGCCACAAACACACACGCATGTTTCTCTAAGGAGATGAAATTAAGACATCCGGAACACAGTGTATTAAAGAGCCCAATGATAAGCAAAAGACAAATATACAAGAGCAACAACTGAGTCATTTGGCACACATCTCAAAACAATGTTGGCAGGAGTGATACAAACGTCAAAAGCTGTGGAATGGATGTTTAACACCAGGCATTGCCTTCATTGTCCAATCTGTCTGTCAGGGAGCTGAACAAAGAAAAGGTGCGAGGACTCATTTGCAGGAAGGCGATACATTTATTGTAAAAATAAAAGAATACAAAAACAAAACCCACAGAGGGGAGAACCAAACTAGAAATACAATAAACATCTGGAACAGAACATGTAATACACCGGGGAAAAACAGACGACAAAAGACAATGACCCAACACAGGACTGCATACACGAGGAGACTATAAATCAGGAGGGAACCAGGTGGGCCAATTAAACAATAATCAGATAACAAGAGGGGTGGGGTCAAGACAGAAGACCAGAGCACATGGCCCAGAAATAACCCAAAACACCACATGTGCTAAACAAGACAAGACTGACATGTGACACTGTCGAGGTGTAAATCGTCTTAATTAGATGAACTGTGGCGTTTACAAAGTCAAGCATCACTAACTATTGCTCATGTTGCTACACTCAAAAATAAAGGTTCTGGCGTCGATGGTTCCATGAAGAACCTTTTCATTCTACAAAAGGTTCTTTAGAATATTAAAATGTTCTTCAAAAGGTTCTTTAGAATATTAAAATGTTCTTCAAATGGTTCTTTAGAATATTAAAATGTTCTTCAAATGGTTCTTTAGAATATTAAAATGTTCTTCAAATGGTTCTTTAGAATATTAAAATGTTCTTCAAATGGTTCTTTAGAATATTAAAATGTTCTTCAAATGGTTCTTTAGAATATTAAAATGTTCTTCAAATGGTTCTTTAGAATATTAAAATGTCCTTCAAATGGTTCTTTAGAATATTAAAATGTCCTTCAAATGGTTCTTTAGAATATTAAAATGTCCTTCAAATGGTTCTTTAGAATATTAAACTGTTCTTCAAAAGGTTCTTTAGAATATTAAAATGTTCTTCAAATGGTTCTTTAGAATATTAAAATGTTCTTCAAATGGTTCTTTAGAATATTAAAATGTTCTTCAAATGGTTCTTTAGAATATTAAAATGTTCTTCAAATGGTTCTTTAGAATATTAAAATGTTCTTCAAATGGTTCTTTAGAATATTAAAATGTTCTTCAAATGGTTCTTTAGAATATTAAAATGTTCTTCAAATGGTTCTTTAGAATATTAAAATGTCCTTCAAATGGTTCTTTAGAATATTAAAATGTCCTTCAAATGGTTCTTTAGAATATTAAAATGTCCTTCAAATGGTTCTTTAGAATATTAAACTGTTCTTCAAAAGGTTCTTTAGGATATTAAAATGTTCTTCAAAAGGTTCTTTAGAATATTAAAATGTTCTTCAAAAGGTTCTTTAGAATATTAAAATGTTCTTTAAAAGGTTCTTTAGAATATTAAAATGTTCTTCAAATGGTTCTTTAGAATATTAAAATGTTCTTCAAATGGTTCTTTAGAATATTAAAATGTTCTTCAAAAGGTTCTTTAGAATATTAAAATGTTCTTCAAATGGTTCTTTAGAATATTAAAATGTCCTTCAAATGGTTCTTTAGAATATTAAAATGTCCTTCAAATGGTTCTTTAGAATATTAAAATGTCCTTCAAATGGTTCTTTAGAATATTAAACTGTTCTTCAAAAGGTTCTTTAGAATATTAAACTGTTCTTCAAAAGGTTCTTTAGGATATTAAAATGTTCTTCAAAAGGTTCTTTAGAATATTAAAATGTTCTTCAAAAGGTTCTTTAGAATATTAAAATGTTCTTTAAAAGGTTCTTTAGAATATTAAAATGTTCTTCAAATGGTTCTTTAGAATATTAAAATGTTCTTCAAAAGGTTCTTTAGAATATTAAAATGTTCTTCAAATGGTTCTTTAGAATATTAAACTGTTCTTCAAATGGTTCTTTAGAATATTAAAATGTCCTTCAAATGGTTCTTTAGAATATTAAAATGTCCTTCAAATGGTTCTTTAGAATATTAAAATGTTCTTCAAATGGTTCTTTAGAATATTAAACTGTTCTTCAAATGGTTCTTTAGAATATTAAACTGTTCTTCAAATGGTTCTTTAGAATATTAAACTGTTCTTCAAAAGGTTCTTTAGAATATTAAACTGTTCTTCAAAAGGTTCTTTAGAATATTAAACTGTTCTTCAAATGGTTCTTTAGAATATTAAACTGTTCTTCAAAAGGTTCTTTAGAATATTAAACTGTTCTTCAAATGGTTCTTTAGAATATTAAACTGTTCTTCAAAAGGTTCTTTAGAATATTAAACTGTTCTTCAAATGGTTCTTTAGAATATTAAACTGTTCTTCAAATGGTTCTTTAGAATATTAAACTGTTCTTCAAATGGTTCTTTAGAATATTAAACTGTTCTTCAAAAGGTTCTTTAGAATATTAAACTGTTCTTCAAAAGGTTCTTTAGAATATTAAACTGTTCTTCAAATGGTTCTTTAGAATATTAAACTGTTCTTCAAAAGGTTCTTTAGAATATTAAACTGTTCTTCAAATGGTTCTTTAGAATATTAAACTGTTCTTCAAATGGTTCTTTAGAATATTAAACTGTTCTTCAAATGGTTCTTTAGAATATTAAAATGTTCTTCAAATGGTTCTTTAGAATATTAAACTGTTCTTCAAAAGGTTCTTTAGAATATTAAACTGTTCTTCAAATGGTTCTTTAGAATATTAAAATGTCCTTCAAATGGTTCTTTAGAATATTAAACTGTTCTTCAAATGGTTCTTTAGAATATTAAACTGTTCTTCAAATGGTTCTTTAGAATATTAAAATGTTCTTCAAATGGTTCTTTAGAATATTAAACTGTTCTTCAAAAGGTTCTTTAGAATATTAAACTGTTCTTCAAAAGGTTCTTTAGAATATTAAACTGTTCTTCAAAAGGTTCTTTAGAATATTAAACTGTTCTTCAAATGGTTCTTTAGAATATTAAACTGTTCTTCAAATGGTTCTTTAGAATATTAAACTGTTCTTCAAATGGTTCTTTAGAATATTAAAATGTTCTTCAAATGGTTCTTTAGAATATTAAACTGTTCTTCAAAAGGTTCTTTAGAATATTAAACTGTTCTTCAAATGGTTCTTTAGAATATTAAAATGTCCTTCAAATGGTTCTTTAGAATATTAAACTGTTCTTCAAATGGTTCTTTAGAATATTAAACTGTTCTTCAAATGGTTCTTTAGAATATTAAAATGTTCTTCAAATGGTTCTTTAGAATATTAAACTGTTCTTCAAATGGTTCTTTAGAATATTAAAATGTTCTTCAAAAGGTTCTTTAGAATATTAAAATGTTCTTCAAAAGGTTCTTTAGAATATTAAAATGTTCTTCAAAAGGTTCTTTAGAATATTAAACTGTTCTTCAAATGGTTCTTTAGAATATTAAAATGTCCTTCAAATGGTTCTTTAGAATATTAAACTGTTCTTCAAATGGTTCTTTAGAATATTAAACTGTTCTTCAAATGGTTCTTTAGAATATTAAACTGTTCTTCAAAAGGTTCTTTAGAATATTAAAATGTTCTTCAAAAGGTTCTTTAGAATATTAAAATGTTCTTCAAAAGGTTCTTTAGAATATTAAAATGTTCTTCAAAAGGTTCTTTAGAATATTAAAATGTTCTTCAAAAGGTTCTTTAGAATATTAAAATGTTCTTCAAATGGTTCTTTAGAATATTAAAATGTTCTTCAAATGGTTCTTTAGAATATTAAAATGTTCTTCAAAAGGTTCTTTAGAATATTAAAATGTTCTTCAAATGGTTCTTTAGAATATTAAAATGTTCTTCAAATGGTTCTTTAGAATATTAAAATGTTCTTCAAAAGGTTCTTTAGAATATTAAAATGTTCTTCAAAAGGTTCTTTAGAATATTAAAATGTTCTTCAAATGGTTCTTTAGAATATTAAAATGTTCTTCAAATGGTTCTTTAGAATATTAAAATGTTCTTCAAAAGGTTCTTTAGAATATTAAAATGTTCTTCAAATGGTTCTTTAGAATATTAAAATGTTCTTCAAATGGTTCTTTAGAATATTAAAATGTTCTTCAAATGGTTCTTTAGAATATTAAAATGTTCTTCAAATGGTTCTTTAGAATATTAAAATGTTCTTCAAATGGTTCTTTAGAATATTAAAATGTCCTTCAAATGGTTCTTTAGAATATTAAAATGTTCTTCAAATGGTTCTTTAGAATATTAAAATGTTCTTCAAATGGTTCTTTAGAATATTAAAATGTTCTTCAAAAGGTTCTTTAGAATATTAAAATGTTCTTCAAATGGTTCTTTAGAATATTAAAATGTTCTTCAAATGGTTCTTTAGAATATTAAACTGTTCTTCAAATGGTTCTTTAGAATATTAAAATGTTCTTCAAATGGTTCTTTAGAATATTAAAATGTTCTTCAAATGGTTCTTTAGAATATTAAAATGTTCTTCAAATGGTTCTTTAGAATATTAAAATGTTCTTCAAATGGTTCTTTAGAATATTAAAATGTTCTTCAAATGGTTCTTTAGAATATTAAAATGTTCTTCAAATGGTTCTTTAGAATATTAAAATGTTCTTCAAAAGGTTCTTTAGAATATTAAAATGGTTCAAATGATTCTTTTAAGAACGGTTCTCAAAGTTTCTATGAGGAACCAAAACTGCGAGTGTGAACTAACAGCGCATTATTCTGATTAACACACAAGAAAATGATTAATGAAAATAATTTATTTCAAATATTTTTCAAGAAAATACTATTTCAGTCTTTTTACTTCACAATTTCACATTCAGTTCAATGTTTTTCTTGCCGTTTGTGCGCAATTATTTGTAAAATTTCAATTTCTGAGTGAAAATTGTTTGAAAGTAAATCCTACCCCAATTTTTTTTCATAGACTGTAAAAAAAGATGGACGACGCACCTTCACTCTCTTCCGCTGACATAAGTAAAGCCGCCAGTGTTCAAATATGGCGCTGACATCTTGAGTCTCGAGTCTGCGCAGTAGATGAGCCGCGATATCAAGGTCCCGCCCACACTCCCGCCTTTTTGTGAAATAAACAGTTATGGAAATGTACAGATTAAAGTTAAAGCTCCAATCTCCTCCCTAAGTTCCCGAAAAATGTCCATTAGTGCCTCAGTGACTACATCACTCAGAGAAGCTGTCAATCACAGCTGTCAATCATGACGTGACCCCCGTTTTTATAGCATCAAAGAACTAAAACTAAACTTATTTAAAGAACGAACACTTGAACTAACATCGGCGTGATAAAAACAGCCTAAAATGACAGAAACCATCTTTGGAAAAAATGTATTTGAAGTGTAATTTGATTGTTTAGTTTGTCTATGTCCCATTACATTTCATGGAGGGGGCGGGGCTTATGAGCTATACTGCATCCAGCCACCGGGGGGCGATCGAGACGCGTCGGCTTCACTTTTCATGGCTCGTGTGGCACACTTGGCACAAACACTTGGTCAAATAGTACATTTTAGGACCATTTAAGAACCTTTCATTAAAACCTTTTGACACTGATGAACTATATTTATAGTCAATACTTTCAATAACAACCATCTGTGATTACCTTTACTAATGATACACCACCAAATCAAATGATTTTATTTTAAATAAATTAACACTTTTATTCAACAATGACGCATTAAATTGACCAAAAGTGACATTTATAATTACAAAAGATTCTATTTCAAATAAACGCTTTTTAACATTCAATTCATCAAAGAATCCTGAAAAATGTAATGTATAACAGCTTCCACAAAAATATGAACTGTTTTCATCATTGATAATAATCATAAATGTTCATTAAGCATCAAATCCTCATATTAGAATGATTTGTGAAGGATCATGTGACACTGAAGACTGGAGTAATGATGATAAATTACACTTTACTGTATATTCACATAGAAAACAGCTGTTTTACATTGGAATAATATTTCACTGTTTTTACTGTATTTTTGATCAAATAAATGCAACCTTGTTGAGCAAAAGAGAATTATTTTAAAGAAGTTTTAAATAAAACAAAGATTATTGGTACATTTTTACAAGAAAATACATATTTCAGTTTTTTACTAGTTTTTACTACTAATTTAGTTTATCGTCACATCTGTCTTTGATGGCACCGAGCAAGGCCACTTCAGGAAGTCACAGACAATACGTGATGTCTTTTTATGGCTCAGAAGGTTGTTGGTGTGCGATGCTGGTGGGTATTTCCTACATTAAAACCCACTAAGCCACACCAAAATCTTGCTTTTTTTCTCTAGGAAATATTTTTTCAGTGTGTATATGTGATGCTACCTACCCTTTGACCAAAGCGAAGGAAGTGAGAACACAAAGGAGAGAACAATAATCCTTTTCAGCGTCCCACACAAAAACATGTTCTCAAGTTCAAACATTAGCAGTTCTACAGGTCAGGCGTTTCAGCACGAGACCGGTTTCTTGGAACCGCATGTGAGGAATGAGCTGTTCTACCTATTATGACCTATTATGCTATTTTCCATGATCATTTGTCTTTAGTGTGTAATGAGCATAAAAACATCCCTCCAGCGGGAGTTCTTTTCTATATCAGTGTTAGTGTTTCTGAAATCCCTGAAACGCCTCCATTGTAGTCTTGAGTTTTCTTCCGGGAACGAACACGTCACAATATTCCTCATTTAAATAATTCATACGCAGAATAAAGGGGCGGGCCTGGTTGAATTTGTTAGTAGCAGTGGTTGCAGTTGACAGCAAATTTTGATTTAGTTTTAGTCACAGTCTTTTGACTAAAATGCCATTTAGTTTTAGTTATATTTTAGTCACCTGAATTGTTTTTAGTTTTAGTCCAGTTTTAGTCGACTATATATCATAAGATTTTTAATAAACAAAAATTCATAAAATCTAATGTTTAGTTAAATTGTAATGCATTAATTGAGCATTTAAGCATTACATAACCGACTGTTACTTGAATACATGTCAAAACTGATATTTTGACATAATTGTGTTTTGACCGTTCAAGCGCAAAAATACACGAAAGAGCTCAATTCACTTTTTTTGTTTGTTTTTTAAAAAACATCTATATAGTTTTTATAATTTTGTATTTCTGTTTTAGTTAGTCTATAAGGTTAAGCTAAAGCTTCAAGTAAGTTTAAGTTTATTTTTTTAAATTTCAGTTAACATTTATTTAATTTATATTTTTTAATGTTTTTAGTTAGCTATTATAACCCTGATACTTTATTGAATAATATGTCAAATACTGTTCTTAGTCTTTCCTCTTGACTATGAATTAAATGGGAATGAAATTAAACACAGTTTATTGTGTAACCAAAAACGTATAATGTGTGACTTTTAATTATAAACAAGCTCGAACTACACCGGGACTCTTATTTTGAAATGTCTGCGCCGGCTGCTCATTCAAGTTCAGATGAGGGAGATCAAATATGCATTGTTACAACCGTCTAAAACATATTACTATATAAACATCGTAAAGTAAACATTGTCATTATTCCTCAGCATTAGTTCATAAACATTCCCTGGCATAAATGTGTGTTATTCATTGATTGAGCCACTCTGAAGCGCTGGTGTGTGAGCCTGTAGAAGCACAACAGCTCCGTGTTTTCCCGCCGTTAGATCCGCACGTTACAATTCAAATGTGCGCATCTGTTACACAGGACATCAGTTCTGACGGGATCTCTTCCCTAATCGTCCCTCCCTAACATGTTCTTCTCGTTTTTATTCGTTGACGAAAAGTACAGTAGATTTTCGTCATAGTTTTTGTCATCCAAAACTGGTTTTTATTTAGTTATCGTCTCGTTTTCGTCAGTGAAATAAGGTCGTTGATGAAAATTATGACGCAAATTATTCGTCAACGAAATTAACACTGGTTAGTAGTGTGTCGAAACTGGCAGTTATGGTAAGGGGCGGGACATTTCCCAAACACACTCGAAACGCGTGACCAATCACAACACACTGCTCCAGCCGACCAATCAGAGCACATTGTGCTTTTCAGAAGGAGGGGCTTCATAGAGACAGGAACTAAACACACTCGAAACGCGTGACCAATCACAACACACTGCTCCAGCCGACCAATCAGAGCACACTGTGCTTTTCAGAAGGAGGGGCTTCATACAGACAGGAACTAAACAGAGCGTTACTGACAGACTGGGAAGAGAGGAGCCGCAACAATGGAGAATATGAGGAAAATAATGTGTTTTGAACATTCAAGCATGAAAACCTGTTCTAAAAGAGACAAAATCAAGACTTTGAAAAAGGGCAAGGAGTAGTGCTCACATACTGGAAAACGAATAATAACATTTAATTGAAGGAGGTTAAGGAGCTTGTGTAAGTACAGTACGTACAGTACAGTACAGTATATATATTTTTTTTTTATTTTTATTTTTTTTTCAGTTTTCATTTGAATTTTAGTTTAATTTGTAGTAAACTTTTGTCATTTTTACTAGTTATTTTAATATTTCGATATAGCTTTTTACTAATTATAGTACTTAATTTATTTCAGTTAGTACCTTGGCAACATTTCTAATTTTTATTTAATATTTCTAATTTATTTTTATATTATTTCAATTAACAAAAACGATTTTAAATACTTTTAATTTTAGGTACCAATAACAACACTGACATCAAGAACATTTGCTCTACTCATACTAAAGAATATATTTTTATTTTACTTTTTTTTTGTTGAAGAAAACGAATAATAACATTTAATTCATGGAGGTTAAAGAAAGTGTAAGTATGTGTGTAAGTGGGTGTGGATTTACCACACAGATTTGACAAATATCACACAGATTTTTACAAATAAACAGTCTAACCAGCAAAAGCTAATGCTCTGCGATTAAGCCTAATAAGCCTGCGATCTGAGGCAATGTCTTTATAGATTAAACTTGTGAAAGCCTGCTGTTGTGCTCTAGTGTTTCCAGATGTGTACCAACAAAGATGTTTATCATCACATCTGTCCTTGATGGCACCGAGCAAGGCCACTTCAGGAAGTCACAGACAATACGTGATGTCTTTTTATGGCTCAGAAGGTTGTTGGTGTGCGATGCTGGTGGGTATTTCCTACATTAAAACCCATTAAGCCACACCAAAATCGTGCTTTTTTTCTCTAGGAAATATGAAAAAAAAAACCTTGGCTAATACTAAAGGAAAACGGTTGGACAGTAAGGAAATAAACAGCAGTTTGGGATCAGTAAGATTTTTTTGGCAAGTTTTTGAAATAAGTCTTTTCTGCTCACCAAGGCTGCGTTTATTTGATCAAAAATACAGTAAAAATAGTGAAATATTATTCCAGTGTAAATCAGCTGTTTTCTATGTGAATATACAGTAAAGTGTAATTTATATCATGTGATCAAAGCTGAATTTATCATCATTACTCCAGTCTTCAGTGTCACATGATCCTTCAGAAATCATTCTAATATGAGGATTTGATGCTCAAGAAACATTTATGATTATTATCAATGTTATAAACAGTTGAGTAAAAAAAAATTCAGGATTCTTTGATGAATAGAACATTCAAAAGAACAGCATTTATCTGAAATATAATTATTTTGTAACATTATAAATGTCTTTACTGTCACTTTTGATCAACTTAATGCATCCTTGCTGAATAAAAGAGATATTACCCGATATATATATATATATATATAGCAATAGCTTTTAATTCAGTTTTCTTTCAGTTTATGTTTAAGTAAATTTGTTATGTCATTTTCACTAGTTTTTTCATATTTAGGCTTTATTTTTTATCATTTTTTCAGTTGTTTTAGTAATTATAGTACTTCTTTATTTCAGTTAGTGCCAAGGCAACAAGTTAAGTTATTTCAACTTTATTTGAAGGAGAAAAATCAATTTTAAATAGTCTTATTTACCAGTAACAACACTGGCATCAAGAACATTTGACTTTACTCATACTAAAGAATATTGATCTTTTTTTTTTTGAAGTAATAAACTTCATCGTCGAACACTCCCCAAACCATCTCAAATGAAAACTCTTGCGTTTTCCTAGGAAATCTGATGAAGGAAGCTTGCCTTTTTGGCCATGACTATAAGAAAACTCTTGGACAGTGTGTGATCATGAATAAATAAGGAAGCGCATAGAAATCTGCAGCGGTTTATGAATCTTCATGCATGCGATCATCAGTGTTATAGTATTATTTTGCCTATATACTATTACAGATTTCACTAATATTTTGATTTAGCTTTTATTTATTTTCAGTTTCAATTTAATTTTAGTTTCATTTTGTTATGTGCTTTTGTCATTTTTTTAGTTACATTTTGCCAGTTTTAGTTCAATTTTAGTTTTTATTTATTTCCAGTTAGTAACTTTGATGCTTCAACTTAAACGTATTTCAGTTAATTTCCAAAACAACATCTCTAATGTTCATTTAGTTTAGGTTTTTCATATAATATTTTATTTCAGCCTTTTTTCAATAACAAAAATGTTTTTAGTTTTAGCTGAAACAACGTCGAACACAAAAGAAATTAGAGTCACAACTACCTGTTTTTACAAATAAACATATAAAGAAACCTATTGATATCAAACCTGGCTTTTGGTGGGAAGATTTTCAGTGAATAACTTAAATGTCAGTATTTCCCTCACACAACATACAAGTTTAAACAACTTTTAAGATGTTTCTATCACTTTTTCTGTCAAATCCTGCATGTTTGGAAATCAATGAGAGGAGTAAACAACACCAGAGCTTTCCTTTTAAGGTGAACTATTCCTTCTCTTTCTCCTAACAGAATAAACAGGTTGAAGCTCTTCCCTGTTAAATCACACGGACTACGAGATCCTAAACAATTAACACTGACTTCTAACATGAGCAACTGGCGTTTAGCCTGTAAATCCAGACAGCGGTTCTCCATCAGAACGACCACCCACAGTCCTTTGATGCATTACTCAAGACACAATGCAAATCTTCACAACCACTTCCTGCAGAGTCAAACAACACACACACTCACACATCTCATGACTGAAGCTTACTTATTAACACGACAGCACTAAACTACCGCAAGCAAACTGCCACACACGTTTCTACTTTCACTTCTAGACAACTGACATTGATGGACAGGTTAAGAACTAACCAGTCGAGTTGTGACGGTAAAATAGCATGCTATAGGGCTGGGCGATATTCTGAATATTCACACACATTTGTGATCATTTGACATAAAATATAATATAAAGTAAAAATATAACATAAAGTATTTTTGTATGATTTTGTATCATTTTCACTAAATATTTTTATAATGACTTTTCAGATACATAAACTTCAAAAGCAAAAATGGCGATTAATTTCCATGAATCCAACAATGTTCACCGAAGTCACTTTTCATGTATTAATATATTTTAGTAAAACATATAGGCAAGTATGTCTGTTTATTGTTGTTTTCATATACACTACTGTTTGGGGTTGGTAAGATTTTAAAAATTGACATCCTCACCAAGGTTGCATTTATTTGATCAAAAATGCAGTAAAAATTGTGAAATATTATTACAATGTAAATCAGCTGTTTTCTATGTGAATATATAGTAAAGTGTAATTTATATCATGTGATCAAAGCTGAATTTTCAGCATCATTACTCCAGTCTTCAGTGTCACATGATCCTTCAGAAATCATTATGATATGAGGATTTGCACAAGAAACATTTATGACTGAAAAGATTAATATTTAATATATTAGTTAATAATATATTACGAGTTAATATATTTGTGGAAACCGTGATACATTGTATTTTTCAGGATTCTTTGATGAATAGAAAGTTCAAAAGAACAGCGTTTATTTCAGATAGAATCTTCTGTAACATTATAAATGTCTTTACTGTCACTTTTGATCAATGCAATCTTATTGACCCCAACCTTTTGAACAATAGAGTAAATGAAAGTTAAAATGTTTAAATACAATTCTTCAAAAAGTGTGGAAAATATGCCTTGCTTATTTATTATTTTTAAATATATTTACTGTTAAAGGTGATCAGTTGACTTAACTTAAAAAAAGTGAGGAAACCCGTTGCCTTGAAATTAAGTAAATAAACCATGCGTAATTGAAATAATTAGGTTATGTGAACTTGACAATTCAACATAATTTTTTTCAATTACGCATGAAGTTTATTTACTTAATAATTTAAAGGCAACAGCTTTTTTTAAGTTAAGTCAACTTGACAAACCATGTGTAATTTCATAAGTAAACACCAACAACTGAATGGTTAATTGAATTTACAAAAAAAAATTGTTTCATAGAGAATACATAAATAAGGAGATATATGCATATCATCAAAAATCAGAAAATTATATTTTAGCTGTGAATCATCTTTTAAAGTCCCCCTGTAGTTAATAACTGTATCCCTTAAAACTCATCTTTGATCACCAAAATGACATATTTAAACGTTTTTTCCTGTGAAAACATTTTCTTCATGCCTTAAAATAGCTTGAATGTAACTCAACACCCTTGCCTCATTTAGTATATGCGGATTCATGAATATGCAAATTAGCCCCGCCTCCACTCACTCGCAGCAGCTCAGACTACCTGATCCACTCAGTCAACTTTACTGTAGTAAACGCTGCACAATGGCAAGTGGAAATACTGGTTTAATTCAGCCATATATGTTTGAACCAGAAACTGATTCAGAAGAAGAGGAAGAGTGAATTATACAGGGTCGTCTAAAAAGTAGATGTATCAGAATAGTAATGCGTTTTATGTCCGACGTTGCTTTACAACGTTGGACAAATAACGGTAATTAATATGATTAGCCTTTGGCTTGACTCTGTTATCAGCTAATAATGTGTTGCTAATGTTACACAAACCATGTTCCCGTTCGCCATCTCACCTGCCTTCTAACAATCAGCATCCTTAGAAACGCTTTGAACAACTTAAGAACGTCAGGGGAGAAATGCATATAGTTCATCATAACACTGTAATATACATCATACACATAATTCACCCGCTATATTACTAAATGTACCCGATTTTTATATCAACAGAAAATATACCGGGATAACCTGCTTCTCTTGAGACTCCACTGCTTCAGAGCAGTCATAGTTAATGATACGCTAAAGCCCCGCCCCCCTCGTAACGTGATTGGTTACAAAGTAGTTTGTGACGTAAGGAGATTTCAAATCACGTTTTTGAGTCTTTGGTTCACTGGAGATTTAAGGAGAAAATACTCAGCAATGGTGTTGACATGAATTTGCACATGGTTTGTCTAAAAGCATATTAAAAACACCACATAGACATGTAAACAACATTAAAAGCTTGATTTTTTAAAACTTTAATAGACAACCCAAGGCCATCGACTGAAACACTGAGCTGGCATTTTGGAAAGATAATTTCCAGTGCGGCAATATAAACGACATATCATTAATGTCATTTAAATACCAATTAATCAAGATCAAATGAATATTTTATGGATGAGAGTAGCAGCTCTGGGTGAAGCAGAACGCATTCATACGCAATGGTAAAGAGCTTCAGATGGCATTTTCTTGAAATGTCACACTTTGCCACAAAACGAGGTGTTTATGATTGCTAAAAGTCATGAATGATGCTTCAGAAAGGCTGTGTCAATGAAATTAGGTGTACTTACTTTGCTTAATAACGTGAACTCGCACAGGGTCAGAAATCTTCTCCGCGGCCTTGTACCATCGCCCACTCTCGTGCTGAACCCACGCGCTCACTTTACACGAATAGAGCCCGGCGTCAGACATCTCCATGCCGTGAACTTTGATTTGGAAATCCCACTTCCCCAAGCGCCTCACGTCCACAACATCAGACGTGTTGGTCAGCACGCCGGCGCGACTCAGATGGGCCAGCATACGGCTGGCGTTCAACAGCCACGTCACCTCCAGGTCAACGGAGGCCGCGGCGTCGGCAGAGACCGAACAGGTGAGGAGCAGCGATTCTCCTGCGGATAATGTGCTGTCGTCCTGAACGAGAACCGTCAGGGAGTTCGCTGAGGATTTCAAAAGAGAGAGATGGAACAAAAATAATTCAGATCTTAATGATACAAAATACCCTGACCTTAACCAGCCATAAACCTCATGTTGTTGGTCCAAACTAGTGGTTTTTGGGTTACACTTTATTTTAAGGTGACGTTTTTTGTAAGATTTAGGCATTTCAATTAATAGTAAAATTCCATCAAATTGAATTGAATAACCTTTACATATTTTAATTCAACCATTGAACAATCCTTAATTATTAAATTAAAATATGCAAGGATTATTCAATTCAATTTGATGGAATTTTACTATTAATTGAAATGTGTAAATCTTTTTGGAGTCTACTGAGTAATATTAATTAACTACATGTACTTACTATTAGTTACTATTAGTACTACTAGTTAAGGTTAGGGTTAGTTACTTACTAATTATGCATAATTAACTGTTTTAACTAATTAACAAGCATGTACATGCGTAACTACGTCACCTTAAAATAAAGTGTTACTGTATTTTTGTTACCTAAAGATATTAAAAATATTTTTCCTTAATTTAAATAAAGCTGAAATAAAATAAAATAAAATATAAATGCTAGATGAAAAACTTAAACTTACAAAATAAAAAATGTTGCCTTGGGAACTAACTGAAATAAAATGTAAATAAAACTAAACAAAAAAAAAAAAATATATATATATATACACACACTGTATATAATAATAATTGCCAGTTTTAGTTAATATTTTTTTTTAAACTACTAAATATGAGAAAAGCGCATAAATATACTAAAACTTAAACCCATAAAATTAAAAGCTAATTTAAAATATATGTATATATAAATTCTAATGGTATAAAAATAATATTAAATATAATATAATATTAAAAATATTAAATATTTTAAAAAAATATTAAATATAATATTAGTATAAAAATTATATTAAAATAACTTGCATTTAACCTTTTCGGTAACACTTTACAATAAGGTTTCATTTGTTAACATTAGTTAATGTATTAACTAACATGAACTAACCATGAGCAATACATTTGTTATAGTATTTATTAATATTTGTTAATGTTAGTTAATAAAAATACAGCTGTTCATTGTTTGTTCGTGTTAGTTCACAGTGCGTTAACTAACAAATACAACATTTGATTTTAATAATGTATTAGTAAATGTTGAAATTAACGTTAACTAAGATTAACAAATGCTGTAGAAGTATCGTTCATGTTATCTAATGAAACCTTATTAAAGTGTTACCACCAAATAAAAAACAGGTTGATCACTTACAAAAACCACCACAAAACTAATATTCATTATGATTTATTTCAAATTTCAGATGACCTACGATAGCGAAAGAATGTCATTTGGGTTTGCAATAACATGAGTGAGTAAAGGGGTGAACTCTTCCTTGAATTTCTCCAAGCAAACTCTCAATCCATTCTCTGGGGAACAATGTGATATTCAGTACATCACACTTAGATTACACAGACCGCTTTGTGTTCTCTTAATATCTTTCGGTTACAATCTCAAACAACACGAGTCTGTACGAGTGTAGCGTCTGCTGGATGGTTCTCCAGAGCTCCCACACCCGCAGTCGTCCGGATTTTAATTAAAAACTCTGCAGTAACATTGACAGTATATATGGTAACCAGGCAGGAATTCCACCGGCAATGAGAATTCAAACAGTCTGGTTTGTGAGAAAGGTCTGAAGACATTAAACAAGATAAAACCGGACAAAAGAGCATATCTACTCTTCTCAAGGGAGGCGTTGCATTAATCGAACAACCATAATCCAAACTCTTCATTCTCTTTTTCCTCCAAATGTAACTTATTTATTCGTTTTATCACACTTAAAGATCATCGGAGCAAATTACATAACAGTGATTCATCATAAATACTTTTATCCAATCAAATCAGATTATTTCATGGCATAATCTTTGATGATGAATTTAACAGTTTCCCAGGAGGGCACAATAACACAACTAAACTGATAAAGTTGAGAACATTAAGCAAAAACACAACAGAATAAAGGCATAATGCAACAGAATTAAAGGAATAGTTCACTCAAAAATGTTCATGTCAGAATTTTCACCAGATTAACTTTTCCTTTAAACCACAACACAATGGATTTAATAGACGTTTGTTTCCCAAAATTTGACAATCCATAATTTTTACATAATTTAAATCATGTAATTTATAAATTTCATTTAATGCATAATTTTATTTACATTAAAAAAAAACTAATATAATTTATAATTGAATTTTACTGAATGCATACTTTGCATATGCATATAATTTTTGTATAATGTAATTAATAATTTAATTTACAAAATGAAAGACAAACTAATAAATTTATCAATTTCATTGAATGCATCATTTAATGTAGACAATTTAAAAAAACAAAAACCTAATATAATTTATAATTGAATTTATTTGAATGCATAATTTAACTGATATCATTTGAACAAACAAAAAATTATATAATGTATAATTTAATGTAATGCATAGTTTAATTTACATAATAAAACAAACTAATAATTTAGAATTTAATTTCATTGTATGCATAATTTAATTTACACAATTTAAAAATCAGACTAATATAATTTAGAATTTAATGTAATGCATAACTGGATGCATAATTTAATTGATATAATTTTAACAAACAAAAAACTAATATAATTTATACTTTAATGTAATGCATAATTTAATACATCATTTAAAAAACTAATAATTTATTTATAATTTAATTTCATTGAATACATAATTTAATATCCGAAATTTAACTAATATAATTTATATTTTATTGTAATGCATAATTTAATACATAATTTTAAAAAAACTAATAATTTATCATTTATAATTTCATTTCATTGAACGCATAATTTAATTTACATAATTTAGAAAAAACTAAAATTAATAAAAATGACAAAAGCATAAAACTAAAATTAAAATAAAAATATAAATAATGTATACTATAATAGTATATAAATAATAGTAAAATATTATGAAAATCTAGATGGATTTGGTCTCAGATGTTTCACTTAAAATATGACAAATGTAAATAAACATAATTGAGTGTTGCATCATTTCAACTGAATTAATTCCATTGGGTTTCACGGCTTTATTCTCTTGTGCTACAGCCTATTTGTATCACGTTGCAGGAATTAACTAACCTGTAGGGTTGACAGTCACTTCCCCCATCTCCACTGTCTTTTCCTGAATCCGGTTCCAGACTCCCTGCTCTCTCGTCCACAGTCTGGCTGTGCACACGTACATCCCTTGATCTTCCGGCATCGCTCCGGAGAGCACGAGACTGTGCGAGACTCCGTTTCCCATTTGTAGACGCATCCCGCCATCTGTGTAGCGCCGCGTGGAGTCGTCGCCAACCGTCACACCCAAATCCGGACCAAAGGTCAGCAGGTCCTCTAGTAGAGACGAGCCCTTCTTGACCGACCAGGTTAAAGACAGGTAAATTCCTTCGATGAAGTTGCGGGAGACGTTGCACAGGAGTCTAATGGATCCGCCCTCGGGAACGACAGGGTTTGGCGTGTCGGGCGCCACAATAAGACTGTTAGGAACAACTGAAATAGAAAGATAAAGGGTACATCAGTGTGTCTTTCCTCTTTTTAAAATGCAGTCAAATGCAACCACTAATTATAACTGGTTTAAACAACACTGTGTTTGCTTTAACACACCTTACAATCAATGAATTACAGTAATCATACGGCAGGAAATGACATTGCACACATCATCCAACCACTGAACTAAGCTTTTACATAGACACATAGAAATGAAACAAAACACAGAACATTTCTGGAAAGATACAATGCTAGTCTGACACAATAAAAGCCGACTTTGTGTCTGCCAGGTCACCAGATGAACATCATTCACCAGTGACAGAACCAGATCAACAAGTTTAACCAATCGTGTGGCAACAGATAAATGTTCTGCATGAAAACAAGAAGTTAACGCTCTCTAACGCTTCATCAGTGCCTCCTCAAGTGTAAGTCGCTTTGGATAACAGCGTCTGCTCAGTGAATAAATGAAACAAATTAATTTCTTGCTCTATCCCAATTAAATACTGGTTTTGGGCCCAAAACCACCCGCTTAGGTAGAAAACGACTGGCATGCAAAATGATCAACACAAAAAAAACTTTGTGGAATCTATACTTCTGTGTGTATATCTAGTTTACTTGTTTATTAAATGGAGTAAACTCACCAGTCTCATATTAACACTTCAAAACAGTGTGTATCTTTTCTCTCATAGTCTACCATTGTAAGTGAATAGATAGATGGACAGAGGGACAGACAGATATACAGACGGATGGATGATGGATGGATAGATGGATGGATGGACAGATGGATAGATAGATGGATGGATGGACAGATGGATAGATAGATGGACAGATAGGTGGATGGATGGATGGATAGATGGGCAGATAGATGGATGATGGATGGATAGATGGATGGACAGAGGGACAGACAGATATACAGACAGATGGATAGATGGAAGTCTGTCTATCCATCCATCCATCTATCTGTCTGTCCGTCCATCCATCCATCCATCCCTCCATCTGTCCGTCTATCCATCTATCAATCCATCATCCACCTATCTGTCCATCTATCCGTCCATCTATCCATCTGTCGGTCTATCCATTTATCCATCCATCATCCATCTATCTGTCCATCTATCCGTCCATCTATCCATCCATCCATCTGTCTATTCATCCATCCATCTGTCTGTCCGTCTATCCATCCATCATCCACCTATCTGTCCATCTATCCGTCTATCCATCCATCCGTCTGTCCATCCATCTATCCATCCATCATCCATCTATCTGCCCATCTATCCATCCATCCACCTATCTGTCCATCTATCTATCCATCTGTCCATCCATCCATCCATCTATCTATCCATCTGTCCATCCATCCATCCATCTGTCCATCTATCCATCCATAATCCGTCTACCTGTCCATCTATCCATCCATCATGCGTCTATCGGTCCATCCATCCGTCCATCCATTGATCCATCATGCATCAATCTGTCTATCCTTCCATCTATCTGTCTGTCCATCTATCCATCCATCCATCCGTCCACTTATCTGTCCATCTATCCTTCTATCTGTCTATCCATCCATCCATCCATCCGTCCTTCCATCCATCATGCGTCTATTTATCTATCCATCCATCTATCTGTCTATCATCCATCCATTCTATCCGTCTTTCCATCCATCCGTCTATCCATCCATCCATTCATCCGTCCACCTATATGTCCATCTATCCTTTGATCTGTCCATCTATCCATCTATCTATCATCTGTCCATCCATTCATCCATCCATCCATTCTTCCATCTATCATCTATCCTTCTATCTGTCCATCTATCTATTCATTTGTCCATTCTTCCATCCATCCGTCCATCCATCTATCTATCTGTCCACCTATTCCTCCATCGATCCATCCGTCTATCATCCATCCAATCTATTCATCTTTCCATCCATTCATTTTCTGTCCATCTGTCCATCCATCCATCCATGGATGGATAGTCAGATGGATAGATAAACAGACGGATAGAATGGATGGATGATAGACAGATGGATGGACAGATGGATGGAAGGACAGACAGATAGACAGACAAATAGATAGATAGATTATAAATAACTAGCCTATCGGTCTAAGATGCTTTTCTGGTCTTGGCTGGTAATTAATATGATTTTTGTTGGTCTTTACACACTGAGGGGCGAGTCGTAATTATTTTCTGTGCTAACCAACAGCATTCAGAACAACAGTTAACCGATGAGGTTATCAGTGAGGAAGGATCCCACTGATCTGAGCTTGACTAATCAGCCGGTTCTTGTGAATGCTCTGCTGGTGCTGACGGAGTCTGCCAGAACTCTCCACCTGCTACAGTCAGTGTGTTACGCCTCAAGCAAGTGGACAGGAGGGAACGCAGCACCTGACAGTAGGTAGTTAGTGTGAGGACTAGTGTTCATCAGCTTGTGTGCAACCCAGGAACGCTGCTTATCTACAGAACAGTATGTCCCGCAGAGAAATGAAATATGAAGACAAACCCAACAGACCTCAGGAATGCTGTAACAAAAAGTGACTGCATGAAGAACATAATATCATTAGACAGGCTTTTAGTGGATCAGCATACAATATTTTCAAAGTCAAAGTTCGTTCGAGTTCATATTGCGATCTCTGACTTTTGACTGCAATCTGAGCACAGTTTGAGACACTACTGAGAAGCAGCAAAAATCTCCATTTGCTTTTAATCCCATTGCTGTCAGGAGAAACAATTAAGATGTTTTACATGTCCTGTGGGTTCTTACACAAATCTGCAGCGATTTAACTAATTTTCAACATGCTCAGTCAGTGCTCATGAACTAAAGATAATGATAATATCATTAACCCAGTGAATTTTGCATAATGAACGCTGCTGGCATTCAGAGCGGCTTGCTATCAGTTTCCACTGCAAAAGTGATTTTGAACAAATCAAACAAAAGCCATCAGCAATTAATGCATTGCACTGCATGCACGACTCTTTTTAATAATGATCTTTTAAATCTGTTAACATTACTTTTGTATGAAACCTTTTCTGCACGTGCATTATGCATTTGCACCGCAATGTTTACAGCATACTCACCATTCAGCTGGACATCTGCTTCATAGTTTCCACTTATAATCGAGTCTGTACTCGGAGTACTGCAGCGGTAGGTGGCGCTGTCACTAACTCGAGCCTCTTGAATTCTCAGCTCCACTGCGTTGTCCGCTAGTCGTGACACACTAATGTCGCCGCTCTTTATGCGGTCATGAAGAGAGCGATCTGAGAACGTTTGGTCAAACGTTGAGATCACTTTGATGGACTCTGTCCCTCGCGTTACCGTCCATTCGAAGTCCTGCTCCCTGGGGCCCTCGTAGTCCGATACATCACAGCGAATAGACAGCGGCTGGCCCTCGACCCGGAGCAAAGGGCCCCTAGACACCGTCACCGACCTGCAGTGGCATAAACCTGTAAAACACAAACACACATCTTTATTGATTGCTATTTATATCATATTTATTTTCAATTGTCAACATGAAATGGTGTTGGTAGAGCATTTAATGTGTGTATTTTCAAGTGAAACGGGACAATCAACCCCAGGTGGGACTTTTATTGTGATTTATTATGGTTTTATCTACGCTGTAAAAAGTGTGGCTAAAAGAGCCATTTCTTGACTGAACCTATTTCACTTGTTTTATTGGTATAAATTAATGTATTTATGTGATTTAGCAATATTAATATGTTTGGCTTGAATTAAGCCAGTTCATTCAGACAGGCTTTTAGCAGATCAGCATACAATCTTGAAATATTTTGTAATAATATTTCACAATATTACTGTTTTTACTGTATTTTTGATCAAATAAATGCAGCCTTGGTGAGCAAAAGAGACAATTAATAATTCTAATTATTTATAATTTTTGACCGTAGAAACGTAAATGAACATAAGCGAGTCTTACAGCAAGAATCAAACCCTTTTATTGTGATTTATTATGATTTTATCTGCACCGTAAAAAGTGATAACCTGCAATTGTTTATTAAAAGAGCTATTTCTACCTGACTGAACCCATAAAAATGTGTTTTTCTTGTAAAATTAATGGATTTAGCATTAATTTTATTAGATTTTATTTCAGCATAAAATCTTTGAAATATAGAAACGTAAATGAACAATTAAGTCTTTAAGAAAGGAAGGACGGACAGATGTATGGATAGACAAATGGATGGATGGATGGATGGATGGACAGACAAATGGATGGATAGACAAATGGATGGATGGATAGACAAATGGATGGATGGATAGACAAATGGATGGATGGATAGACAAATGGACGGATGGATGGATAGACAGTTGGACAGATGGATGAATAGATGGATAGATGGCTGGATAGATGTATGGATGGATGGATGGATAGACGGACGGATGGATAGACAGTTGGACAGATGGATGAAGGGATGGATGGATGGACGGATAGACGGACGGATGGATAGACAGTTGGACAGATGGATGAAGGGATGGATGGATGGATGGATGGATAGACGGACGGATGGATAGACAGTTGGACAGATGGATGAATGGATGGATGGATGGATGGACGGATAGACGGACGGATGGATAGACAGTTGGACAGATGGATGAATGGATGGATGGATGGACGGATAGACAGACGGATGGATAGACAGTTGGACAGATGGATGAATGGATGGTTGGACGTACAGACAGATAGATAGATATATTATAAATAACTAGCATACTTAATTTCAGCATAAAATCTTGAAATAGTTTAAAATAATATAATATTTCACAATATTAATGTTTTCACCGTAATAAATAAATGCAGCCTTGGTGAGCATAATAGACATCTTTTAAAAACATTTTTAAAAATCCAAATTATTCCAAACTTTTGACCGGAGAAACGTAAATGAACATCTTACAGAAAGAATCAACCCAAGGAGGGACTTTATTGTGGTTTATTATGATTTTATCCACACCTGCAACCTTAAAGAGCTATTTCTACCTGACCGAACCATAAAAACTTATTTTTTTGGTATAAATGAATGTATTTAGGTGATTTAGCAATATTAAATAATATTTTTGACTTGAATAAAAACAGTTAATTTAGATGTTATCCTTTTCCTTTAATGCATGTGTAACTGAGGAAGCATCACTAATCTAACTTTACCACGACATCTGCATATTTATCCTGATTTCTGAGTTTCATAAGCACACAAGTGCTGGCTATAGTTTTGCATATGGCACTTTACAATGGGATTATGAGGATTAGCTTCAAAGCACATGATGGCACTTTCATAAAAGAGCCCAAATGCAAATGAATCGCCATGCTAATGATAACTCTGTCACTCTCACCCCACTAGACTTGCAAATGACACCAAACGAAAAAAGACTATCCTAAAATATTCCTTTCTTACAGGAAAGCTCCTGTAACACAGGCTGACATGCTGAAGGCACCTACTGAGCAACCTCACAGCTCGGGAAGACACAGGAGAAATGTGTGTTTGTAAAACATTGTTATCTTCACCGTATACTCGTTTATTCTCTTTTGTGCTTATTAAAAGTCCAGTGGGATTCCTGTCAGCATGAGGAAATCGCAAATTCTTAATCAGGGCTCCAGACTGCGACCTTTTTTCCTGCTGGTGCGACTACATTTTGTTAGAGGTTGTACTGGTGCTGTTACATATGGGAAACATCAAACGGAAAACGAAACGAAAGCGGAATGGAACCGCGCTACTCGTTTGAGCTGCGCTGCGCGGACCGTTTATCAGCTCGGAGCAATAATTCATAATTTTCAGTCACGTGACTGTCGCGGAGCAGGCAAAACCGCCATAGAACTCCATTGAACTGCAGCACAAGCCTGTCAAATTTCCATCTTGAAACAAAAATATGTGAACAAGATGCACGTTTTGGCCACTTATGATCCACATACAGCGCCTGCTGCAGTATTTCAATCACTAAAAACAACGGGACGTTCTAAAACATTTAACGTGAAAAACACTTTAGGGTCGGTTGCACCAATAAGGATTCAATTAAGCAAAGTTTAAGCTAATCTAAGATTTGTTGATATGGGTTTTATTTTAAATCGAGTTGTTGCACCATTTAATTTTACGACAATCCAACGGTCTCCATTGACTTTGTATTGCGTAAGACTGCCTCCTTGTCATTTCTGACTTATAACAAAAAAACAGAACAATCTAAAAAACCCAGAACCAAAAACCCAGAATTTTTTATAAGCTGTTGACCCAAAAACGAGCGTTTAAGGACACAAAAGTGAATACAGGCAACTCTCATACGGAAAAAAAAAAAAAAAAAAAATTCTGGCCAAAATATATTTTAAATATATGGTAAATGTATGTTGTAAACAGTTAAGTTCGATGAAATATATTTTTGAAAGTGAAAATATATTTTGTTCCAGCCTTCATATACCAAAATATATTTCAAAATGTATGTCAGGGGCAAGAAAATACATTTTCAATCGTATAGAAGCCTACGTAGACAAAATGCAAATGTGGATGGAACATAGCATAGCAGCGATCAAAACCTAAACTAGATTTTGCATCCATCATTTAAAATGTGTTAGAAGTATTTTAAACACTTACAGAATTTCCTAGGTTTTCCGCATGTTGTCCACTTTTGTCCACATATGATCTTCCCAAAATACAGAGTAATTGATCACGCAACCAAAAGAGTCACCCTCACAAATGTTATTTTTTTATTATTATTATTTTTTTTTTGTAATTTAATGCAAGTTTAACATGACAATTATACCATTTAAATGTACATCAAATAAAAATGTAAATATAAATAAATTGCTAGTTAAGAACTGCGTCATCATTTGTGCGCACGGACTTTTGGACTACTGCGCATGCGCCTCATTTTGCTCTCTAACGGTCGACTACCAGCGGGAGTTCTCAGAGGAAAAGGTAAGAGCTATAAATTTAGTTCGTCATCATTTTTTGCATATGTTATGTTAATTGTCACTTTAGATGTGTTGTCTTTTCAAGGTTTTGTAACATTATTTTTTCAATTTAATGCCATATTTGGTTCATTTGCTCCAGTGAGCTGTACTGAGGTAAAATCTGAGAGACATTTTTAGATTTCCGTTGTAGTTATTTTTAATTTGGACACATAGCAAAAACTACACAAAAATCAGTTTCATATTTGAGCCTGTCACTGATACCATCAGTGGAGCCTGTACATTTTTGCTGAATTTAAATATTAAAGATAAACTTGTTAATTTGACACACATGTTATTCGCTCATCATTGGAGTTCTGGCATATGCTAGTTTGGTATTAATGCTGATTCATTCACAAACAACATTTTCAAATTTTTTTTTATGTATTGTTTGTTTTAATATATTGTTTACTATATAATAGTTTTTGTTCTCTTCTGCAGAATGACAAGCTGTTTTTCGAGGAACCAGTTGAGTCAATAAATCATTGAGTTGATTATAACAAAAGATGCTTATTTGTCACCACTTACAGGTTTAATTCATTACTTCTAAAAAATTAAATATAGTTTTCATTTTCAGTAGCAGAAGCAACAGAGACAGTTTGTGCAGGTTGAGGATAATCATGAGACACAATTTAAAGGGATAGTTCACCCAAAAATGAAAATTAGCCCATGATTTATTCACCCTCAAGCCATCCTACGTGTAGACATTCTTCTTTCAGATGAATACAATCGGAGTTATATTTAAAAATGTCTTCCAAGCTTTATAATGGCTGTTTCTGTTTTCCATAAAAGTGTACCCATCCATTATAAAAGTGCTCCACACGGCTCCGGGGGTTAATAAAGGCCTTCTAAAGCAAATCGATGGGTTTTTGTAAGAAAAATATCAATATTTAACACGTTATAAATTAAAATATCTTGCTTCCGGTGGACCGCCTTCCGTATTCAACTTAGACAGAAAGTGTAATGCCTCTCGCAGTTCAAAATGCTTACGCTACGTCCGACGTCATCGTCATGGCAGTTACCCTTTTTTACGCTACGTCCGACGTTAACGTCGCGCCAGTTATGCTTTTTTACGCTACGTCCGACGTTGAATGCGGAAGGCGGTCCGGCTTTTACTTTATAACGTGTTAAATATGGATATTTTTCTTACACAGACCCATCGTTTTGCTTCAGAAGGCCTTTATCCGTGTGGAGCACTTTCATAATGGATGGATGCACTTTTATGGGCTTCAAATTTTGGGCTGCCATTATAAAGCTTGGATTAGCCAGGACATTTTTTAATATAACTCTGATTGTATTCGTCTGAAAGAAGAATGTCATATACACCTAGGATGGGTTGAGGGTGAGTAAATCATGGGGTAATTTTTTTATTTGTTTAATTTATGAATTGATATGTTCTCTGCATGCGCTTATGTCTTTGTTACTATCTGTCTCTGTCTGGAACAGTTGCAGCCCATCTGCCAACACAAGACACATCCCTGTCCACATGCTGACCGCCCCACTGGCCCAACACTTGTGCTGGACAGGCTCTGACCAGAAGCTTTGCTCTGCAGAGCAGTCATAGGTACAGTATATAATGTTCATAGTCAAGCCACCTTTATTTCTATAGGGCTTTATACATTACAGATTGATTCAAAACAGCTTCATGATAATAAACAGGAAAATAACAGAATTCAGAAGAACATAGGAGATTAAAAGTTTAAAGTTAAATGGAAGAATTGCTAAGAAATATAAATTTTTTGTGTTTCTGATAATACTAGAAAAAGGGATACTCCACCCAAAATTGAAAATTCTCTCAGAATATGATTTTCTTTATTCAGAAGAATATAAATGATGATTTTTAGAAAAAATAATCCATGTCTGTGAGTGCAAGTGTACGGGACCCCCAAGGTTGACGCTTCAAAAACCACACAAAGTGAACACAACGGTAATCAGTATGAGCCTAGTTGATGAAGTGAAACTATAGAAAAAAATAGAAATGTTTAAAACTCTGTGCTTCTGCATTACTTCTCAAGCTTCAAAACGCATTTACATCACAAATCACAACATGCTGACGTTGAGCCCATATTTGACCGCTTTGACAGAAACAATGGTTTGTACTGCTTTAGAAGACATTTATTCATCAACTGGGGTCATATGGATTACCGTTATGTTCATTTTATTTGGTTTTTGACCTCTCCTTTTGCGTGGACTCACAGAGATGGAGTATTTTTCTTAAAATCTGTGTTCCAAAGAAAAAAGGATGTCATATGCATCTGGGATGGCATGAGGGTGAGTAAATTATGAGAGAATTTTCATTTTTGGCTGGAGTATCTCTAAGTTAACTAGCCTAAGTGAATATGCCTTTGTGAGATTCCATTATCCCTTTATTTTAAGTGAAAATGCAGTGCAGAAGTGTAAAAAAAGGCTAATTCTACCTCTCCTGCATTTTCAGTTTCTTAACCGCACTGTCCAAAAAATATGCCCCATTAAATATATTTAAAATCAAACATACCTATAATTGATTTAGTTCCCCTGTGAACAAAAATATCAGGAAATCCAAAACTAGTCAATGTGTGCATGCCCTCTGTACCCTGTTCAAATGTTTATGTATTGTGTTGTCTTTTGTAGGAGGGAAGAGCAAAACTGACACTGGTGCAGAGAAGTGCCCTTGACGAGGCAATCATGGTAGCCATATACGGTAAGTCAGTACTTGGTGAAAGGAAAATTTACTAGAAAAATTCAGTTAAAATTTAGCTGTGATTTTGTCTCTTGCAGTGGCAGTCAAAAAGAGATTTCCAAATGTGTCCAAAGAGGCTTTGGTGATTACAGTCAATTCTAAACGGGGGGAATTCACTGCTTGAAAAGGGGAAAAAAACAAACGTTAAATCTTTTGAATATATTGTATTATTGTAATTTTTTTGAACATGTTTCTTGCACAATTTATTCAAATGTTCATATACAAATGTTATATAATGTAATAGACAAATAAAGTTTTTCTTCAAATGTGACATGAATGTATTTTCTTGGATTGAAATATATGGAGGGCAAAACATATTTTTAAATGCTTTTGAAAAATATATTTATATTTTGAAAATATATTTTAAAAATGGCCAAAAAATATATTGGTACAAAATATATTTATGTAAATATATTTTTTGTATATATGTGAAAATATATTTTTTTACCGTATGGGTTGAGACAGGGCGTGACGTTATATTACTCTGAGAACTACGCCCACTGGAGGGGAACGTAATCAGCGACCGGAAATATAATACACTCACCTAAAGGATTATTAGGAACACCATACTAATACTGTGTTTGACCCCCTTTCGCCTTCAGAACTGCCTTAATTCTACGTGGCATTGATTCAACAAGGTGCTGAAAGCATTCTTTAGAAATGTTGGCCCATATTGATAGGATAGCATCTTGCAGTTGATGGAGATTTGTGGGATGCACATCCAGGGCACGAAGCTCCCGTTCCACCACATCCCAAAGATGCTCTATTGGGTTGAGATCTGGTGACTGTGGGGGCCATTTTAGTACAGTGAACTCATTGTCATGTTCAAGAAACCAATTTGAAATGATTGGAGCTTTGTGACATGGTGCATTATCCTGCTGGAAGTAGCCATCAGAGGATGGGTACATGGTGGTCATAAAGGGATGGACATGGTCAGAAACAATGCTCAGGTAGGCCGTGGCATTTAAACGATGCCCAATTGGCACTAAGGGGCCTAAAGTGTGCCAAGAAAACATCCCCCACACCATTACACCACCACCACCAGCCTGCACAGTGGTAACAAGGCATGATGGATCCATGTTCTCATTCTGTTTACGCCAAATTCTGACTCTACCATCTGAATGTCTCAACAGAAATCGAGACTCATCAGACCAGGC
This sequence comes from Coreius guichenoti, assembly GCA_039654105.1. Classification (NCBI taxonomy): domain Eukaryota; kingdom Metazoa; phylum Chordata; class Actinopteri; order Cypriniformes; family Gobionidae; genus Coreius; species Coreius guichenoti. The sequence goes on along the minus strand of CM077170.1, from coordinate 2,701,989 downwards.
AACATTTTTAAAGTCTTCAACTGTCCAATTTTGGTGAGCTCGGGTCTTCTGCTGTTGTAGCCCATCCGCCTCAAGGTTGTGCGTGTTGTGGCTTCACAAATGCTTTGCTGCATACCTCGGTTGTAACGAGTGGTTATTTCAGTCAAAGTTGCTCTTCTATCAGCTTGAATCAGTCGGCCCATTCTCCTCTGACCTCTAGCATCAACAAGGCATTTTCGCCCACAGGACTGCCGCATACTGGATGTTTTTCCCTTTTCACACCATTCTTTGTAAACTCTAGAAATGGTTGTGCGTGAAAATCCCAGTAACTGAGCAGATTGTGAAATACTCAGACCGGCCCGTCTGGCACCAACAACCATGCCACGCTCAAAATTGCTTAAATCACCTTTCTTTCCCATTCTGACATTCAGTTTGGAGTTCAGGAGATTGTCTTGACCAGGACCACACCCCTAAATGCATTGAAGCAACTGCCATGTGATTGGTTGATTAGATAATTGCATTAATGAGAAATTGAACAGGTGTTCCTAATAATCCTTTAGGTGAGTGTATATAAAACTGACATTTGGATATTTGCCTTAACAGTGACAAAATGTTTACTGCACACGTAGGCATACTGAGTGTCAGGATCCCAAAATTTACCCATTCTTCCTGCTGAAGCTTCATGTCTTATTGCCTGTATCCACTTTTTTCTCCTTAAAGGCTGGCTTTTACGGGTCGGTAGCTCATAAAAACTCATTTCTGGGTTTATTAGCTTGTTTGCTGTACACCTTGTCACATAGCAGGTTTTAGTTGTTCTGTTTTTTATTGTAAGTCAGAAATGACAAGGAGACAGTCTCACGCAATACAAAGTCAATGGAGACGGCTGGGTTGTTTTCCCCCGGTGTGGGCGTGGCCTAAATGCGCTCTGTCTCTATAGACAGCGCGAGCTCACACACGGGTCGATCACGATCACACGACACCGTTACTACACAGCGCTGGAGATCCAGTGAGAAACCGTTTGAATTCACCACAGAATTAATAACATCGAGATCTAGTGGAAGCGTTCGGCGCAGAATTCTCTGTTATAAACCATAGATATCAGATCAAACAGAGCTGACGTGGAAACCAGGAGAAACCATTGTTGCATGAACGAAGTTCAGGGGTTTCAGTCCACAAATCACCAACATTCACAATGGATTTAATGTAGTAACACCACATGGTATTGTGTAAGAAATAGTTGAATGTTTTTTTTGTTTGTTTTTTCCATTATTCATCTCAGGGTTCGTACAACCTTTTGAGAATGAAATTCAAGCACCTTTCAATGGCTTCACACTTTTTCCAGCACTTGAAAGCTTTAAATAATATCCAATTTTAATGTGGTTATTTGTAAAACTAAAAGTTTAAAGGTGTAGGCCACTTTGTGGCAAAAAAGCACTTTTATTTTAAAAAGACATGAAGTTACCACTATAACCAGTAGATGGCGGCAGAGGTGCACTTATTAACTTAGCCATTTCCACTCCTTATTATACGGAAAAAAGTAGAAGTAACAGTCTCATGAAAAACAAAAACTTTTCTTCGAATTGTGACTGAATTACACAGAAAGCAAGTAAATCGGTCGGTCAGTTCAGTGTGATACAAGCACAATGGTACATTTAATAAGAGTAGAATATTTAAATTTGGCAGCGGCTATTTGCACTAAGTGTACAAAGCAACTAGATTCTACTTACACTAAGTGAAAATACAAACCCGATTCCAAAAAAGTTGGGACACTGTACAAATTGTGAATAAAAAAGAAATGCAATAATTTACAAATCTCATAAACTTATATTTTATTCACAACAGAATATAGATAACATATCAAATGTTGAAAGTGAGACATTTTGAAATGTCATGCCAAATATTGGCTCATTTTGGATTTCATGACAGCTACACATTCCAAAAAAGTTGGGACAGGTAGCAATAAGAGGCCGGAAAAGTTAAATGTACATATAAGGAACAACTGGAGGACCAATTTGCAACTTATTGGGTCAATTGGCAACATGATTGGGTATAAAAAGAGCCTCTCAGAGTGGCAGTGTCTCTCAGAAGTCAAGATGGGCAGAGGATCACCAATTCCCCCAATGCTGCGGCGAAAAATAGTGGAGCAATATCAGAAAGGAGTTTCTCAGAGAAAAATTGCAAAGAGTTTGAAGTTATCATCATCTACAGTGCATAATATCATCCAAAGATTCAGAGAATCTGGAACAATCTCTGTGCGTAAGGGTCAAAGCTGGAAAACCATACTGGATGCCTGTGATCTTCGGGCCCTTAGACGGCACGGCATCACATACAGGAATGCTACTGTAATGGAAATCACAACATGGGCTCAGGAATACTTCCAGAAAACATTGTCGGTGAACACAATCCACCGTGCCATTCGCCGTTGCCGGCTAAAACTCTATAGGTCAAAAAAGAAGCCATATCTAAACATGATCCAGAAGCGCAGGTGTTTTCTCTGGGCCAAGGCTCATTTAAAATGGACTGTGGCAAAGTGGAAAACTGTTCTGTGGTCAGACGAATCAAAATTTGAAGTTCTTTTTGGAAAACTGGGACGCCATGTCATCCGGACTAAAGAGGACAAGGACAACCCAAGTTGTTATCAGCGCTCAGTTCAGAAGCCTGCATCTCTGATGGTATGGGGTTGCATGAGTGCGTGTGGCATGGGCAGCTTACACATCTGGAAAGGCCCCATCAATGCTGAAAGGTATATCCAAGTTCTAGAACAACATATGCTCCCATCCAGACGTCGTCTCTTTCAGGGAAGACCTTGCATTTTCCAACATGACAATGCCAGACCACATACTGCATCAATTACAACATCATGGCTGTGTAGAAGAAGGATCCGGGTACTGAAATGGCCAGCCTGCAGTCCAGATCTTTCACCCATAGAAAACATTTGCCGCATCATAAAGAGGAAGATGCGACAAAGAAGACCTAAGACAGTTGAGCAACTAGAAGCCTGTATTAGACAAGAATGGGACAACATTCCTAATCCCAAACTTGAGCAACTTGTCTCCTCAGTCCCCAGACGTTTGCAGACTGTTATAAAAAGAAGAGGGGATGCCACACAGTGGTAAACATGGCCTTGTCCCAACTTTTTTGAGATGTGTTGATGCCATAAAATTTAAAATCAACTTATTTTCCCTTAAAATGATACAATTTCTCAGTTTAAACATTTAATATGTCATCTATGTTGTATTCTGAATAAAATATTGAAATTTGAAACTTCCACATCATTGCATTCTGTTTTTATTCACAATTTGTACAGCGTCTCAACTTTTTTGGAATCGGGTTTGTAACATTTTCTTAGCGATAGATGACATTTACACCATGTAAAAGTAGCAGTTCTTTGCAATATGTGTAAATAGTAATTAGATGCTATTTATACTTTATTTTGATAGATACATACTATTTGCACCTCAGTAGTGTTGCACATTAACAGGATGCAATAATAACAGTGTAAATGATTATATTTATTAAAATTATTAAATGGGTGCAGCCTTAATGGGACAATAAAAGCCCTCCCTACACCTACCCCTACCCATTAAATGCTTTTATTATTATTAAACATTTCGTTAGGCACTTTATTTCCACTTTTAGAACATTTTCTTAATTTTTATTGAAAGTAAATGCCTTTCCGATGTGATACGTGATGGGAAAAGGGAGAAGAGCGCGCTCTGCAAACGGCGGATTCGAACCCGGGTCGATCGCGTTGACAGTTTGCTCCACGAACCTTACGCTCTACTGACTACGCCACTAAAGACGTTGAAATATGTGTGTCTTTTTATTATTATTCTTGTTTGGCCCAGCCAGGGATTGTTAGGCAGAGCTAGTGCAAATAACACTTGCCAACAAGGCACGCTATTTGCACTTGGTGTAAATAGACACTCCGTTTAAATTTTCCCTTTAAAAATTAGGGTTTTGCACATTACTGTTGGTAATAAAAGTTAATTTTATCTGCATATCAATTCAAGCTCAGTGCTTCACTGTTAAATTTCCAATAAACAAACGTAATATTTTTAGTAACTGCACTTATTAACAAAACAACGTGAAAAAAATAGTAATTTTATGATTACATTAACTTGATGATAAATTTTCCTCCAGCGCTGGAGCCACTGCTCTCAAATGTTAGTCTGGAGCCCTGTTAATGTTCAGCTATTAAGTCGATACAGCAGTGTGACCGGTCTATATTATAAATGAATACAGAACAGCAAGAAAAAGGGGAGTGATGTTATTTACATGCGAATATACATGCATATGCAAATGCATGCAATTTAGAAACTACATGTTGACCATTCAAATCTAAAACCGGTCAGAAATCAAGACAGGGGTTTATTTACAGTGGGTCTCATATAACATGCAAAGCAACAGAACAGTTTCACCCTCTTTGGCTTGATCTGAGTGAAACATAATGTCCTTCAAGGGTTCGTATTTTCGGTTCAACAAAGAATCTGTTTTGAAAAACAGCGTTCGTGATTTGCTATATGGCTCTTTAAAGATTAAAAAGTTCTTGGTGTTTCTTTACAGGCTCTTCAGATCAGCGTTTTGGGTTCTGGCTTCTTTAAACCCCTATATATTGAAGGTTTTCTACAAAACTAGAGAATAAAAAGTTCTTTGAGGAACTTACAATGATTTTATCTATTATATAAAAACCCTTTTCGATTCAAATTAGAGCTTTTACTTTCATTTTGTCATCATGTGGCTTGTCATGTTAATTATAGATGTCAATTATTTAATATTATGCAAGTCTTTCATTTTAATAGACTACGCATTTTTGACCATGCTATAAGAGCATTAGTCATTTATATGCAAATGCTACACTTTGTATTATGTAAGATACTATCAACTTTGACCACACAAATAAACAAAACAAAATAAGAAGAAAATCAAGTCAGAAAAGTTATATAATGATTCAGATATGTAGTTAGATCTCATTTAATATGCAAATCTTTGCTATACTTCAATATGAAAATAATTTTGAGGTAAATTGTGACCATGCAAATTTAAAAATGCTAAGAAATCAAGGCAGAACAGTTCAATAATGACGCTCATTCAATATGCAAATCTATACATCAATATGCATATGCTATACTTTGAGGTATTTACTATAAATTTTGTCCATGTAAATCTAATAATAGTAAGAAATCAAGGCAGAACAATAGTATAATGTTTGAGAGGTTTAATAAGATGGCATTTAATATGCAAATATATCAATATACCTATGCTATGCCTCCTTTTGAAGGTACTTACTATACGTTTTAACCATGTAATTCTGATAATAGTAAGATATCAAGGCGAAACAATTGTATAATGATTGAGAGAGGCTGAATTAGATCTCATTATGTGCAAAGCAGCAATTTTTAACGATGTACAAAATGAAATCACTACCTAACAATACTCTTAAAATCACTAGCCTACTATAATTGTGTATTTTAAAAAACGCTGAGATGTTTCGACCCGTCAAATATTGACGAAACCAACCGTTGGGTTTACATTTTTAATTAAAAAAATTACACCAACGGTTTTTTTTACCCAAACATGGATTGAAACAACAGCATTTTTTAGTGTTCATATTAAATCGTACATTGACATAAAAAAAGCAGCTCATTTACACGTCAGCACATTTTTATTCACCTGATGAAACACTTTTACTGTTTGCCTGGACAGGAACGCTGTTACCTGTCAATACAACAGACTGAGGGTTTATCGTTGGTTTGCTAACGTTAGTTGTTCCCGCAGGAAACTCACCGACAGCGGCGTACAGCAGGATCAGCGCTCGCGTGTTTCCCATGTCGCCGGAGACGCGCGGTCCTCCGCTTTATTCCTGATATGAGCTGAAGACAGACTGCAGGAGTGACGGACAGGTTCGGGATACACCTGTGATGTTCCGGAGACCCTCGCTGCAATGACGTCAGGATCACGGTTTGAGCACGAATGCGAGATGACTGACTGGACTCGTCTACCGCGCGCGTGCGCCCGTGATTGATTCACGCTCATGGAGGTTTAACTGCCGAATGACGGAAGTGAAGCGGGATTCCCTACGAGAGACTGGAGGAACGTCTCTCTCTCTCTCTCTCTCTCTCTCTCTCTCTCTCTCTCTCTCTCTCGCTCTCTCTCTCTCTCTCTCTCTCTCTCTCTCTCTCTCTCTCTCTCTCTCTCTCTCTCTCTCTCGCGCATGCGTGAGCTTGTGTTGAGCGTGAGTGATTTTTCGTGGCTGTTGTGCCTAGGACTAATATTTCACCCTCTGTTATTTTTTTTTCTTTTCTCTTTTTTCTCTCTCTCTCTCTCTCTCTCTCTCTCTCTCTCTCTCTCTTTGTTTGTTGTTTTAATTGCTTATAAGTTTTAGTTTTTTTGCTTATAATGGTTTTGCGGTGCGTTAATCCGGGCCGTGTGCTACCTGTATTTGGGGAAGCATGCGGTCCCGGATTCGCGAGGTTTGAATACACTCACGCGGCGCCACGAGGTGAAGGCGGCGTCTGCGGTGGGTGTAGAAGACTGTTGTTTGGCTATTGGAGAAGTTGTGGGCCATGAGTGCATTCTGTCAGCCTCAAAATGAATAATGCCAATGTCATATTTTTAAACAACGTGGATAAAGCAAATGAGCTAGTTGAGCGTGGGATTTTTATTGATGGTTTGTTTACACCTGTTCTCCCTTTGTCAATGCCATCTAAAAAAGTGACATTATCCAGTGTTCCTCCGTTCATCAGTGACCAGTTGTTAAATCAATCTCTTTCCCGTTATGGTAAATTGGTGTCTCCGATTAAAGAAATACCAATTGGAAGCGGATCTCCGTTGTTGAAACATGTAGTTTCTTTTAGGCGATTTGTACGGTGGCCGAGAGAGCTCAACGCTCTGCAACTGAAGAAAACACATGCAAATAGAAAAAACACCAGCAAATAAAGAAAACATCTTCATCAGTTTGACAACACATGCGCTGCAAAAGTTCACAACACAACCAAATACAGAAACGCGCTGCAAAATCCACAACACATGCAAATACAGAAACGCGCTGCAAAATCCACAACACATGCAAATACAGAAACGCGCTGCAAAATCCACAACACATGCAAATACAGAAACGCGCTGCAAAATCTACAACACATGCAAATACAGAAACGCGCTGCAAAAGTTCACAACACAACCAAATACAGAAACGCGCTGCAAAATCCACAACACATGCAAATACAGAAACACGCTGCAAAATCCACAACACATGCAAATACAGAAACGCGCTGCAAAAGTTCACAACACAACCAAATACAGAAACGCGCTGCAAAATCTACAACACATGCAAATACAGAAACACGCTGCAAAATCCACAACACAAAAATACAGAAACGCGCTGCAAAATCCACAACACATGCAAATACAGAAACACGCTGCAAATACTCACAACACATACAAATACAGAAACACGCTGCAAATACTCACAACACATGCAAATACAGAAACACGCTGCAAATACTCACAACACATGCAAAAACAGAAACGCGCTGCAAAATCTACAACACATGCAAATACAGAAACGCGCTGCAAAATCTACAACACATGCAAATACAGAAACGCGCTGCAAAATCTACAACACATGCAAATACAGAAACGCGCTGCAAATACTCACAACACATGCAAATACAGAAACACGCTGCAAATACTCACAACACATGCAAATACAGAAACGCGCTGCAAAATCTACAACACATACAAATACAGAAACGCGCTGCAAAAGTTCACAACACAACCAAATACAGAAACGCGCTGCAAAATCCACAACACATGCAAATACAGAAACACGCTGCAAAATCCACAACACATGCAAATACAGAAACGCGCTGCAAAAGTTCACAACACAACCAAATACAGAAACGCGCTGCAAAATCTACAACACATGCAAATACAGAAACACGCTGCAAAATCCACAACACATGCAAATACAGAAACGCGCTGCAAATACTCACAACACATGCAAATACAGAAACACGCTGCAAATACTCACAACACATGCAAATACAGAAACGCGCTGCAAAATCTACAACACATACAAATACAGAAACGCGCTGCAAAAGTTCACAACACAACCAAATACAGAAACGCGCTGCAAAATCCACAACACATGCAAATACAGAAACACGCTGCAAAATCCACAACACATGCAAATACAGAAACGCGCTGCAAAAGTTCACAACACAACCAAATACAGAAACGCGCTGCAAAATCTACAACACATGCAAATACAGAAACACGCTGCAAAATCCACAACACAAAAATACAGAAACGCGCTGCAAAATCCACAACACATGCAAATACAGAAACACGCTGCAAATACTCACAACACATACAAATACAGAAACACGCTGCAAATACTCACAACACATGCAAATACAGAAACACGCTGCAAATACTCACAACACATGCAAAAACAGAAACGCGCTGCAAAATCTACAACACATGCAAATACAGAAACGCGCTGCAAAATCTACAACACATGCAAATACAGAAACGCGCTGCAAAATCTACAACACATGCAAATACAGAAACGCGCTGCAAATACTCACAACACATGCAAATACAGAAACACGCTGCAAATACTCACAACACATGCAAATACAGAAACGCGCTGCAAAATCTACAACACATACAAATACAGAAACGCGCTGCAAAAGTTCACAACACAACCAAATACAGAAACGCGCTGCAAAATCTACAACACATGCAAATACAGAAACACGCTGCAAAATCCACAACACAAAAATACAGAAACGCGCTGCAAAATCCACAACACATGCAAATACAGAAACACACTGCAAATACTCACAACACATGCAAATACAGAAACACGCTGCAAATACTCACAACACATGCAAATACAGAAACACGCTGCAAATACTCACAACACATGCAAATACAGAAACACGCTGCAAATACTCACAACACATGCAAATACAGAAACACGCTGCAAATACTCACAACACATGCAAATACAGAAACACGCTGCAAATACTCACAACACATGCAAATACATACTCACAACACATGCAAATACAGAAACACGCTGCAAATACTCACAACACATGCAAATACAGAAACGCGCTGCAAAATCCACAACACATGCAAATACAGAAACACGCTGCAAATACTCACAACACATGCAAATACAGAAACACGCTGCAAATACTCACAACACGTGCAAATACAGAAACGCACTGCAAATACTCACAACACATGCAAATACAGAAACACGCTGCAAATACTCACAACACATGCAAATACAAAAACACGCTGCAAAATCCACAACACATGCAAATACAGAAATGCGCTGCAAAATCCACAACACATGCAAATACATACTCACAACACATGCAAATACAGAAACGCGCTGCAAATACTCACAACACATGCAAATACAGAAACACGCTGCAAAAACCACAACACATGCAAATACAGAAATGCGCTGCAAAATCCACAACACATGCAAATACAGAAACACGCTGCAAATACTCACAACACATGCAAATACAGAAACGCGCTGCAAAATCTACAACACATGCAAATACAGAAACGCGCTGCAAAATCTACAACACATACAAATACAGAAACACGCTGCAAATACTCACAACACGCTGCAAATACTCACAACACATGCAAATACAGAAACGCGCTGCAAAATCCACAACACATGCAAATACAGAAACGCGCTGCAAATACTCACAACACATGCAAATACAGAAACACGCTGCAAATACTCACAACACGCTGCAAATACTCACAACACATGCAAATACAGAAACGCGCTGCAAAATCTACAACACATGCAAATACAGAAACGCGCTGCAAAATCTACAACACATACAAATACAGAAACACGCTGCAAAATCCACAACACAAAAATACAGAAACGCGCTGCAAAATCCACAACACATGCAAATACAGAAACGCGCTGCAAAATCTACAACACATGCAAATACAGAAACACGCTGCAAAATCCACAACACAAAAATACAGAAACGCGCTGCAAAATCCACAACACATGCAAATACAGAAACACACTGCAAATACTCACAACACATGCAAATACAGAAACACGCTGCAAATACTCACAACACATGCAAATACAGAAACACGCTGCAAATACTCACAACACATGCAAATACAGAAACACGCTGCAAATACTCACAACACATGCAAATACAGAAACACGCTGCAAATACTCACAACACATGCAAATACAGAAACACGCTGCAAATACTCACAACACATGCAAATACATACTCACAACACATGCAAATACAGAAACACGCTGCAAATACTCACAACACATGCAAATACAGAAACGCGCTGCAAAATCCACAACACATGCAAATACAGAAACACGCTGCAAATACTCACAACACATGCAAATACAGAAACACGCTGCAAATACTCACAACACATGCAAATACAGAAACACGCTGCAAATACTCACAACACATGCAAATACAGAAACGCACTGCAAATACTCACAACACATGCAAATACAGAAACACGCTGCAAAATCCACAACACATGCAAATACAGAAATGCGCTGCAAAATCCACAACACATGCAAATACATACTCACAACACATGCAAATACAGAAACGCGCTGCAAATACTCACAACACATGCAAATACAGAAACACGCTGCAAAAACCACAACACATGCAAATACAGAAATGCGCTGCAAAATCCACAACACATGCAAATACAGAAACGCGCTGCAAATACTCACAACACATGCAAATACAGAAACACGCTGCAAATACTCACAACACATGCAAATACAGAAACACGCTGCAAATACTCACAACACGCTGCAAATACTCACAACACATGCAAATACAGAAACGCGCTGCAAAATCTACAACACATGCAAATACAGAAACGCGCTGCAAAATCTACAACACATACAAATACAGAAACACGCTGCAAAATCCACAACACAAAAATACAGAAACGCGCTGCAAAATCCACAACACATGCAAATACAGAAACGCGCTGCAAAATCCACAACACATGCAAATACAGAAACACGCTGCAAATACTCACAACACATGCAAATACAGAAACACGCTGCAAATACTCACAACACATGCAAATACAGAAACACGCTGCAAATGCTCACAACACATGCAAATACAGAAACGCGCTGCAAAATCCACAACACATGCAAATACAGAAACGCGCTGCAAATACTCACAACACATGCAAATACAGAAACGCGCTGCAAAATCCACAACACATACAAATACAGAAACACGCTGCAAAATCCACAACAAAATCCACAACACAAAAATACAGAAACACGCTGCAAAATCCACAACACATGCAAATACAGAAACACGCTGCAAATACTCACAACACATGCAAATACAGAAACACGCTGCAAATACTCACAACACATGCAAATACATACTCACAACACATGCAAATACAGAAACACGCTGCAAATACTCACAACACATGCAAATACAGAAACACGCTGCAAATACTCACAACACATGCAAATACAGAAACGCACTGCAAATACTCACAACACATGCAAATACAGAAACGCACTGCAAATACTCACAACACATGCAAATACAGAAACGCTGCAAAATCCACAACACATGCAAATACAGAAACGCGCTGCAAAATCTACAACACATGCAAATACAGAAACACGCTGCAAATACTCACAACACATGCAAATACAGAAACGCACTGCAAATACTCACAACACATGCAAATACAGAAACGCACTGCAAATACTCACAACACATGCAAATACAGAAACGCACTGCAAATACTCACAACACATGCAAATACAGAAACGCTGCAAAATCCACAACACATGCAAATACAGAAACGCGCTGCAAAATCCACAACACATGCAAATACAGAAACACGCTGCAAATACTCACAACACATGCAAATACAGAAACACGCTGCAAATACTCACAACACATGCAAATACAGAAACACGCTGCAAATGCTCACAACACATGCAAATACAGAAACGCGCTGCAAAATCCACAACACAAAAATACAGAAACTCGCTGCAAAATCCACAACACATGCAAATACAGAAACGTGCTGCAAAATCCACAACACATGCAAATACAGAAACGCGCTGCAAATACTCACAACACATGCAAATACAGAAACGCGCTGCAAAATCCACAACACATACAAATACAGAAACACGCTGCAAAATCCACAACACATGCAAATACAGAAACACGCTGCAAATACTCACAACACATGCAAATACATACTCACAACACATGCAAATACAGAAACACGCTGCAAATACTCACAACACATGCAAATACATACTCACAACACATGCAAATACAGAAACACGCTGCAAATACTCACAACACATGCAAATACAGAAACACGCTGCAAATACTCACAACACATGCAAATACAGAAACGCACTGCAAATACTCACAACACATGCAAATACAGAAACACGCTGCAAAATCCACAACACATGCAAATACAGAAACACGCTGCAAAGTCCACAACACATGCAAATACAGAAACG
>CM077170.1:2434424-2684424 GCA_039654105.1 Coreius guichenoti | reverse complement strand
AAGGGAATAATTCGTCTAAAAATTTTAAAAAAATCTGTCGTCATTTAGCTAACTTACTCACGCTCACCTTACAAACAGACTGAAATTCGAGGTTGTTTTTCATTTATAAAATCCTCTGCCACTATAAGCTCTCAAAACATTTTTTTAATATTCGTAGACAAGTGATAATCTATTATTTTAAAGCTACACTATGTAACTTTTTGCCGCTCTGGCGGTTGAAGCGTAAAACTACTCGCGGAGGAACATTGTTTTGGTCATTACGTGGGTTGTGCTTCGGCTCCGTGAGGCGCGCACCTTTACAGATGATCGCCTTATTACTGTGAATGTCACTAAAGACATCAAATCTGTAACAGTAACGCAAGACAGACGGAAATTCCCCAAAAAATGTCATATGAGCAGGTAAGTAGATTATACACCGTTATTGTTTTGACCAGTTGAAATCACTTGTTTTTAAATAACGTTACAAGCGTTTGGCAACATAACAAACTGCTATTCATATCAGATAACAGTGCTATAACCTGGCAAGACTAATATTTGTAGGCAAATAGACTAAAGTAATTACTGGTTAAGAGATTGGCATTGTCTACAGTTTATGATTTCCAACATAAACATTGTTTTGTGAACCTAGTCAATGCACAGCAAATGGTATGCTATGCTAACTATGTTGATTCGTGTTTTATTATTTGTACTGTCACTTTTTCCCGTTTTGCTTGAAAACTCTTTTTGCTAATTTAGTATATATAATAAGCATTCTTTCCTTTATTTACGGATATGACGTAAACATGCTCGGATGATTGATGAAAGTATGCTGCAGTTCCCCGTGAAATCCATCCTGACAACTCTAAAATATAAATAATTTTTATAGACTTATTTTGTGTTTGCAAACAGCGATGACGTTTTTTTGCGGGCGGAGCCAGAAAATGACAGTTCTGCCGTAGCAATCTGTGGAAGCCATGGAATAAAAGACTAAAAAAAAGTTCATTTCAAGTTTATATCTCACAATTCTTTTTTCTCGCATATCCGAGTTTATATCTCACAGTTCTTAAAAGGATAAACAGAATTGTGAGATTTACTCATTATTCTGTCTTTTTCCCTCAGAATTGTGAGTTTATATCCCGCAATTCTGACTCTTTTCCCATCAGAATTGTGATGTAAACTCACAGTAGCGAGTTATAAAGTCTGAACAAAGTCTGGGAAATATCTATCTATCTATAAAGTCTGGGAGATATAAACACGCAAATGCAAGAAAAAGAGATTGTGAAGATAAAAATGTTATAGACTATGTTTAAAGGGGTCATGAACTGCATTGTTTTATTGTTTTATGATGTTTCCTGGGGTGCACTTATAATGTTAGAATGCTTTTTACATTAAAAATTGTCATAATTTATAAATAAAAGGCACTTTTCCTACCCTGATTTTAGCCCTCTGGTTTGAACGCTCTGTTTTAAGGGGCGTGTCTGCTGTGAGACTTCAGTGTAACTGCTGTGATTGGCTGCTGTGAGACTTCAGTGTAAACGCCCACTGCTGTGATTGGCTGCTGTGAGACTTCAGTGTAAACGCCCACTGCTGTGATTGGCTAACGTCTTTCCATTTGAAATAGCTAAGTATTACTCTCTCTTTCAGCGCGTTTTTACTATTACAGCTCTCATGGTTAACTAATCGTGAAAAGTGTTGCATTATATTTAGATCTATGGCATTATATTCAGATCTATGGCATTATATTCAGATCGTGGCATTATATTCAGATCTATGGCATTACATTTAGATCTATGGCATTATATTCAGATCGTGGCATGAAAGGTTGCAGAGATGAACATTGCAGCCGATCACAGACATGCTGAGCGCATGAAAGCAGTGATCTCGTCATTGCAACTCAGTTTCTGTACACTAACGAATGCTTTCATCTTCACTAACAGTGCAAACGTGATATAGTTAAGAGATTCGTTGAATAAAACGGGAGTCACTGATAAACGCGTCACTGGTAAACTCTCGTTGTTTGATTGACAGCTTCAGCGCTGCTCCAACGATTGCAAAGGGAGCTTCCTTTGATCGCTTTCTTTATAGAATTTAATCGCCGTTAAATAACAGATTATTTTCATCCTACTAAGAGAAACAACGCAAGTTGACGTTTAGTCACTGGTTTGATTTACTGACACACAGACAAAGAACGTCTGACTGTACTTGAATCATTACATTTCAGATCAGGCATTAGAATTAACACAGATACTTACATGTTGCATTACTGTCGAGCCCAGGCACTGCACAATATTTTGTAATCCTCAACGGCATGTTTATTGCTTGGTAGCTCGATCTGGTTTAACATCACATAGGCCTATGTTACTTTTAGGCTACCTATTCTATTGCATGTCATGCGTGAATCAGTGGGCGGGGCTAAACAGGCAGTGATGAAGTAGGCGTTGATCTTCTTCTGCAGAGGCGGTGTAAGACCCTTTTGGGGTTGGGGCGTGTTTGTTTTGGTGATTTGAAATATCAACGTCGGTTACCAGATATGGCTTACCCCACCTTTAATAAATAATTATATTGTGGATTGTTTTAATCTAAACAAAGAGGAATATATAAAAGAAAAATATAAATATAATGATTTAGGGTAAGAGTTTGGAAGATTCAATTTTGTTAATCTCAAACAAAAAAGTCAATATTTTGCATTGTAAATAAATTCTGAAAAATTTACTACAGAAGACTTGGAGTATAGTGCACAAGTTGTTAAGACTTTTTTTTATGGTAAGCTTGTAAATAACCATCTACTTTCCATGTATGGACAATAACTTTACATTCTGCCTAAGGCAAAAAAAAACAAACAAAAAAAAAAGTTTAGTAATAATAGTTAATAGTTTGTATATGACCGAATTTTCATTTTTAGATAACTTTTCTTTAATGATACTCTTACCATCAAAATATGGCTTTTAGTCATGAAAATCACTCTAGGAAAGTCCCATGTTCAGTGAACATTCAAGCGTCTCATTCCATTGGTCGGTACGGCTCTTGATTTCTCTTGGTTCGTTGCTGTTTGTTCCTCGGCCGAGGTAAGGGAGGTGGATCTTCCTCGTCCTCGTCCTGAGGCGGCGGTGGGGGTCGAGCGCGGATCTGGCCTTTGGGTTGAGTCTGGGTTCGAAGCGTGGTTTGTGGAGATGGGCTGCAGGGCATGGGGTCTTCTTGTGGGATGGGGGGCGCCGGTTGCCCTCTAGCGGTCTGTTTGGATCTGCTAGTACCGTTATGACCTGGGGTAAGATCTGCTAACCTGAACTCTTCTTCATCTGGAAGATATCAAGGACAAAATGTTGATAAAATTGCATTTTTCAGATGTGTGTGATCTAGACTGTACCTGACTGTAAAGTTAATCTGTTAGAAGAGCTGGACTGATATGGATTTTTTCCGAGAGCAGGGTGACCAATGGCAGGGATTAATATTTATTTACATAATATTTACTAAATTATGTAGCAGCTATAATATAGCTTGTGTATAGATTGTGTAATTCTTTAGATATTGTGGAAATTGTTAAAAACATGAAACCAATTAAACACTGCAATCAACAGAGCGCTTAGTAATCTGGTAAATTAACACCAAATTCAACATACGGTAAACGCTGAATATGATATATTTGTCAATCAGCTATTTTACTCAATGTTGAAAGTGTGGATTCTAAGAAAACCTGTTTTTAGTGCCGATTGTTCTTTTAAATGCCACAGAAAACCACATGAAGACGTTTGCATACAGGGTATTACACGGAGCTCGGCTAGATCTGTCTAGTGCTGCCTAAACAAAAGAGATTTGGCAAATGCATTATCTCACAGTGACGAATTTTATAAAATGTTTGTTTTTTATTATATTGTATTTATGATATAATATTGTTAAATGTTTAATTGGTATTTGCCATGTAATAGCCGGTGATGCTGATATGGCAATAAACTTAAATACAGCAATCTCACTGTGGCCTAACATATTTAAAATGTACTAATATTAAGCATTAAATGTTTTTTTAACATGTCAACATGTTGAATCTAATACAGGGAACTGTGGTAAAAGCCTTCCTTTTCCTGTTGTAAACTGGTTAATTATAACAAATAACCAGTTTTTAGAAAATACATTTATAGGAACGTTGAGAAATTTATAATTTTTTTTAAATGACTGAAGATTCGGCATGGGAACTTTTCAAGCTCAACAAGGACAATGACAGCTTCAGTTTGGTCTTTGGTTGAAAATACAAATGCTCATTAAGAGGCGATGAAGACGTCGCTGACCTTGTTGGTGTTTTTTGCGTTGACGACAGCTTCGACACCCGTAGATAATGAGAACACATAGTAGCAGCAGCAGAAGGGCTCCTCCGCTGGCTATGATGCCCAAAATGGTCCAATCAATGTCAAAGCCAAAGAGTTTACCAAGACCTAAACCTCGGCCTGGACCTGTAAGACAGATGTCATGAAGTCAATAACAGACAGGTGGATCATTAAAAAACATCTAAGGTGTTTAAAATCCTACAAACTGCATCATGCGTAATACTGTACGATCCAACAGTATTATTATTTCATGAGAGAGTCAAATATTTGGACACACTTCATTGAATTTGCTCTTAATTACCTTGAAAACTTCCATATGCTTGGAATTCATTTTATAGCCGAATATAGTTGTGTAAATGGTATACATTTCATTTTAATGTCTACTGCTGGATGATTTGGATTCGATAGTGAAGTGAAAGCATCACCAAGCACGGTCCTCCTTCAATAATGCTTAAAAGGCTTGAATCTACAGTACGACCCAATACAGTTCAAGTGAACCATTTTTAATGTAGTCTACGTTGTATTTTCTCTTACTTTGCATAGTTTTTGTTGCTTTCAAAGATGAGGAAATGTCAAGCACGTTGGCAAACTCAATTACCATTAGGTCTGAATGGACACACAAGCTTTGACAGCAACATAAAGGAAGCATTTTCTCCTTCCTTTTAAATAAATTAACTTTTTTGGTCACCACATAATTCCCTGACTTCCAAATTCATAGTTTGATGACTTTGATGGGTTTTTTTTTTTTTTTTTTAATTGTAACAATTTTAAAAAAGTAAGTGTTTGTGCTGCCTTATATATTCAACTTGAAATGTGAAGCTGTATCAACTTGGATATTTGAGTTATCTCAACAAAAGTTCAATTCAGGGAAGTTATTCTAATGCTAAATTTTAAGTTGTGATCGATAATTGCAATAATTTTTTAACGGTAAATAAATGTGTCCAAACTTTTGACTTATCTTCAGTTAGTACACAGTTTAACACCATTTTGCAGAGTCAATATGCACTTGATAAATACTGTTGTTTTACTGTCATAGAGTCACGATTGTACGTCAGCAGCAAAAACAGGAAACAGCCAGACCAAGAACCAGAGCATGTACTTTATGAAACAAAAGTGAAATTGTGAAAAGTGCCAGAGTATGTTTTACATCATTATTTAAGTTCTGGTCGGTTCAAAACCCAGAAAGGTCTAGATTTAGATATCATTGAAGAGCATTTTAACAAAGATAAAAATTGAATAATTAGGCCTAATTATAAAACAGAGTCAGTGCATTCAAGAATAAAAACGTGAAATAAAAAAAAACTTACATGACGCTGTAATACTCTCACTTTTTTCTTTGCTGACAGGATTCCTTGCCTCGCATGAATACGGTTTATTCTCCTGTGCTTGAGTAGATGACAATAACACTTGAGGTTTTTCATTCTGGATGGGTTTGCCTTCTTTATACCAGGATAAAGTCAGATCTTTTCTGTTTCCAATGTCACAGGTGAGAGTAGCGTTCCCGTCAGCTGTGCAGCTGATCTTCACAGTCGGTTTAGGAGCCTTTTCTGTTACAGAAACATGGTGGTTATTTCCTAACACTGTAACTACTATAGAAATATACAGGCTTATTTTGTTATTATTATTGTGTTGGAAGGGTAGAAATATTTGTCATCTTACCATAAACTTTAATTTCCACTTCATCATTATCAATCTCTGTACCATCAGGTCTAAAAACACTGTATTTATATACGCCTGTGTTGTTCACACCGACACTGTCAAATTTTAGTGATCCATCATCTTCCATTGTTAAACCTGCAGTGTTTGACTTCTTCTTCTTGTTTTTCCTCTGAATCACGGCAGCACTGGAGGTATGGGTCCATTTTATGTCATTAGATTGGTCATTGGTTTTTATTTTGTTTTGCTTAATGATGCAGGACGTTCCCACTAGTAGATCTTTTTTACATTCCTCTGTTGAGACTATAACAAATCAAATTATATTAGTATTTAATAAAACCCAACAGGGTTCAGATGCTCATATGTGGTTCACTATGAGGAAAAAGCATAAAAACAGAATGAATAACTCTCAGGGTGGGTTTCTTTTTAAAAGTAAGTTTTGGTTCAGACACTAACCTTGGACAAAACTATTAGACACAGTTCAATATTCTATTCCCACCATAAAAAAAAATGATACAGTTCATTTAACAACAACAGGATTTGTCGTCACACTGTACGGGGTAAGTTGTCACAAACGGGGATCTGCCTTTTAAATCAGAATTTAAACAACAACAGAACTTAAAAGTTGTGTAATATTACAACATATATGCCCTGACATTTATATATCTTGCGTTCAAATCTGCCTTTGTTATATACTGACTTATGTTAGTGTGTTTCTCTTGTGTTGCTCTGTTTATCCAACAGATAATACAAAAATAACATAAATCTGGAACTTCACAAAAAAATCGTATAATTTAAGACCGTTATGAACTATGGTTGAAACCAACAAATCAGTGCTTGATAAAATAAGACTCAAAACCTTATAGTTCCTGAGATACTGACTTTCTGTTGAGCTCTCCGTGAGACGACTATAAAAAAGGAGTTTCAGAAGCGATAGAAAAAAACCAATTTGGGTCCCCAAAGAACCTTTCAGTCAAAAGTTCTTAAAAGAACCATTTCTTTATTATTTTGAAGAACGTTTTAATAAACTAAAAGAACCTACAAAAAAACATTTTGTGCAATGGAAAGATTCCATGGATGATAAATTCTTCACAAAACAATAAAAAAACCTTTATTTTTAAGAGTGTAACACTATAATTTGACTACATATCTAAATCTTCTACTTTCTTGTGTCTTCTATTAAAGGTAGGCACGAACAAACACTCAAAGCAGCAGTTTGCATGTAAACGTCACTAGATTTGCATTTAAAAGTGTCCAAAAATTACTATTTGTTGAAGTGGCCACTATTAAAGTGTATTTGTTGCTTTAAGGACATATTTTACCTCATCTGACACTTAAAAATGGCCTTCATTACTGTTTCTGACAAAAAATTTAATATTGAGTTGAAAAAACGTATAATATTGAGTTGGTATAAAACGACGCAGTACCCATGAGAATAACAAATGTTAATATGAATTACTATTCTTAATATCTTTTAATCACATTGTAACATTTGATCTCAACTTTAATTTTCTTTTTACAAAATATATAAGAAAAACAGCTTTTCCACTTAACATATCTATACAAAATGAAGTCTCAACCTACCAGAGAGTGCAGCGAAGCCACAGAGGAATAAAAACGAGAGATTATATTGGCAGCTCATTGCTCTTCTGAACACAGCAAATGTTCCAGAATCTTTTTCACAATCAACTAAAGGAAACAGAAAGAATTTCCTGTTTGCGATCAGAGAGCTGGCGGTTATGCAGACAGAATCATGAACTGAAGATGTCAGTTGTCAGAAATTGACACGGCGCTTCACAGGTGTGGAAGGATGTCTTCTGTAATGTGTGCATTGTGAAGCAGGTGTTTCTGTCTGACAGATATAGAATGGATCTGACGCTTTTTGAGATGTTGGCCAGCTAGAAAGCTGGCAAGCACTGATTTAAGAATAAAAAATGTTTTATAGGCCTATAATTTATAAATATAGATAGGCTGATGGAAAGGTTTGCTCTAGATGTTTTTCATACTATCTTACACTGGATCTAGGACAGTGGTTCTCAACTGGTGGATCACGACCCAAAAATGGTTTGCATGTCTGTACCAGTGACCTGGTGGCTTAAATACATAATTGCGTGACAATTTAAATGTCATACAATGCTGCCATCTTGTGAGCAACTTCCCTTCTGAAATGCCTTAAAATTATATAAAGATGCATATGCATTAAAGAGGACCTGTTATGCCCTTTTACAAAGTCTAGATTTGTTTTTGGGCTCTACTAGAATAGGTTTTCATGGTTGAATGCTAGGGGTGTAACAATACACTCGTGTCACAATTCAATATCACGATACGATATTATTGCAATACACCAAGACATATGGTAAAAGGTTAACAAAAAATGTAGTGTTGATTAAAATGCTAAATTGGTATTATTTTATATATTATTTTAGACGAATTTGCTTGCACTCTGTCACTGACTAGATATATTTAAAATAATGTTGGCCACTTTTTACTGGTAACATACACAAATATTCCCCCATTGCATTATTATACATTATATTCAACATTATATATAGTAGTTTAATGTAGTACTGACACTAAAACTTTTGTAAACTTGAATTTTTTTCCTCACAGTAATTTTCATTTTGGGTGAACTATACACAATACAGATTGTCACTATCCACGATACATATTGTTGTTTTTTTGTATTGTGACATGATATGTTGTTACATCCCTATTGAATGTTGATTATTTTCCCCATATTCTCCATTGTTGCAGCTCCTCTTTTCCCAGTTCCTGAAATTCCGTGCCGGTACCCAACGGTACCTTTTCTCGGTACTTTAAGGATGTTTACCTCAATAACTGTAAAGAAACTGTAAGTCATTTATAGAAGTGTTATTGACATTATGCCAGAGCTGCCTTGGTCGCTGTCATGGTCTGTGATGTTTGTTTACTGTAATATTTACCAGTAAATAGTAGGCTACTAGCTACTTAATTAATTCTTAAAAACAACCATTTATATATATATATATATTTTTTTTTTTTATTTCAATGAAAAGATTTTCCACAAATTCTGTGTTGTGTATTTTCAGGTAATCAAATGAAGACATAAAATATTAATTTAATTTATCTTTTAATTTAATTAAACAAACTTTTTTGTCAAACTAAGTGCTGCACAACTGAGATTTATACTGTTAAAATTAAAACATGGAAGAAAAATTGTGATTTATTACTTAAATAAAGTTTTAATAATTTATTATTACATTAGTGTTAATATTATTATTACGTATCTAGAGTAATATATTTGTCAAGTTAAACCGAACTTTTATTTTGACGGATTGCCGTGAAGACCTTTGAGTTTTTCTCAAATGAAACGGTAAAATGCTCATGAAGTGACTCTTAGAGCGGCTCTGGAGATGAAGTTCATGCATTCATGTCCTCATATGAGCCGGCAGAGATGGAAATGCGATCGTCACGTGCGATTCAGTGTGTGTGTGTGTGTGTGTGAGAGGGGTAAATTAAACTGCGTGTCTGCGCCATTCATTCACACATGAAGTAAAGAGATGTGTAGAGCATTACAATAATCTAGCCTTGAGGTCATGAACGCATGAACTAACTGTTCAGCATTTTGCATTGAAAGCATGTGCCGTAATTTAGATATATTTTTAAGATGGTAGAATGCAGTTTTACAGATGCTAGAAACGTGGCTTTCAAATGAGAGATTGGTATCAAAGAGCACACCCAGGTTCCTAACTGACGACGAGGACTTGACAGAGCAGCCATCGAGTGTTAGACAGTATTCTAGGTTACTACTTGTGGAGTTTTTTTGTCCAATGATTAAAAATTCAGTTTTTTCTGAATTAAGTTGCAGGAAATTACTAGTCATCCAATTTTTAATATCAGCTATGCATTCTGTTAATCTTGTGAATTGGTAAGTTTCGTCAGGGCGTGAAGAAATATAGAGCTGAGTATCGTCAGCATAACAATGAAAATTAACACCATGCTTCCTGATAATATCTCCCAGTGGTAGCATGTACAGGGTGAAAAGCAACGGTCCTAGCACTGAGCCCTGCGGTACTCCATACTGAACTTGTGTTCGGTGTGACATCTCTTCATTTACTGCTACAAACTGATAACGGTCAGATAAGTATGATTTAAACCATGCCAATGAAGTTCCACTAATGCCAACATAATTTTCGAGTCTATTCAAAAGAATATTGTGGTCGATAGTATCGAATGCAGCGCTAAGATCGAGTAACACTAATAGAGATATACAACCACGATCGGATGATAAGAGTAAATCATTTGTTACTCTGATGAGAGCAGTCTCAGTACTATGATACGGTCTAAATCCTGACTGGAAATTCTCACAGATACCATTTCTTTCTAAAAAGGAGCATAATTGTGAGGACACTGCCTTTTCTAGTATTTTTGACAGAAAGGGTAGATTTGAGATTGGCCTGTAATTGACTAATTTTGTAGGATCAAGTTGCGGTTTTTTAATAAGTGGTTTAATAATAGCCAACTTAAAAGTTTTCGGTACATATCCTAATGACAAAGATGAATTAATGATATTAAGAAGAGGATCTATGACCTCTGGAAGCATCTCTTTTAGTAGTTTAGTCGGTATGGGGTCGAGCATACATGTTGTTGATTTTGATGATTTAACGAGTTTAGCCAATTCTTCTTCTCCTATAGCAGTGAATGAATGTAATTTTTCCTCAGTGACACTACAATGCACTGTCTGATGTGATACTGTAGTAGACGGCTGCATGGTTATAATTTTTTTCCTAATATTATCAATCTTACAGGTAAAGAAGTTCATAAAGTCATTACTGCTGTGCTGTTTACAAACATCAGAAGGTGAAGCTTTATCTTTGGTTAATTTAGCCACTGTATCGAATAAATACCTAGGGTTGTGTTTGTTTTCTTCTAAGAGAGTCGAGAAATAAGCAGATCTAGCAGTTTTTAGGGCCTTTCTGTATGCAATCATGCTCTCTTTCCACGAAATGAGAAAAACTTCTAGTTTTGTTTTCTTCCAGCTGCGCTCCATTTTTCTGGCTGCTGTTTTAAGGGCCCGGGTGTGCTCGTTGTACCACGGCGTTGGACTGTTTTCTTTAATCTTCTTTAAGCGCCAGGGAGCAACTGTGTCTAAAGTGCTGGAAAAGAGAGAGTCAATAGTTTCTGTTGCAACATCGAGTTCCTCTAGGCTATCTGGGATGCTGAGGAGATGAAACTGATGAGGAAGATTATTTACAAAGAAATCTTTAGTCGCAGCAGTGATAGTCCTGCCATATTTAAAGCGAGGGGACGGCTTTGCAGCCTTTGCTAAATTAAGTGTACATGATACTAGGTAATGATCTGAGATGTCATCGCTCTGCTGCAGAATTTCAATGGTATCAACATTTATTCCATGTGACAGTATTAGGTCTAACGTATGATTACGGCGATGAGTGGGTCCTGACACGTGTTGCCTTACTCCAATAGAGTTTAGAATGTCTCTAAATGCCAATCCCAGTGCGTCTTTTTCATTGTCTACATGGATATTAAAATCACCAACAATTAGGGCTTTATCTGCAGCCAGTACTAACTCTGATAGAAAATCAGCAAATTCTCTGGTAAAGTCTGTATGGTGCCCTGGTGGCCTATATACAGTAGCCAGCAGAAATGTCAAACGGGATTTATCGATTTCACTACATAACGTTACATAAAGCACCAAAACTTCAAAGGAATTATATTTGAAACTAGACTTGTGAGTAATACTGAAGATATTATTATAAATTACAGCAACACCTCCCCCTTTACCTTTCAGACGTGGCTCGTGTTTATAACAATAATCTTGGGGGGTGGACTCATTTAAAGTAATGTAATCGTCAGGTTTTAGCCAGGTTTCTGTCAAACACAGCACATCTAGGTTATGATCTGTAATCATATCATTAACAATAAGCGCTTTTGAGGAAAGGGATCGAATATTCAGCAACCCGAGCTTTATCATTTGATCATCTGTATTATATCTGTTATTTATTTGTTGGACATCAATTAAATTTTTACCGTTGAATGATTTTGATGGTTTTTTGTATTTACTAATTCGTGGAACAGACACAGTCTCTATGTGATAATATCTAGGTGAAAGAGTCTCTATGTGCTGGGATTTATCTGACTTCTGTGACGTGAGACAGCTAGCAGGCGGTCGGGTAAGCCAGTCCGTCTGCTTCCTGACCTGGGCCCCAGTTAGTCAAGGTTTAGCTCTAAGACTATGCGCCAAATTACTAGAGAGAAGAGCGGCACCATCCCAGGAAGGATGAATACCATCTTTTTTCAACAGGTCAGGTCTGCCCCAAAAGCTTTTCCAATTGTCTATGAACCCTATGTTATTTTGCGGACACCACTTAGACAACCAGCCATTGAGTGATGATAGTCTGCTAAGTATCTCATCACTCCTTTTAACGGGGAGGGGACCAGAGCAAAAAACGTCATCTGCCATCGTACTTGCGAGTTTACACACCTCTTTAATGTTAATTTTGGTGATCTCCGACTGGCGAAGTCGAACATCATTTGTGCCGACGTGAATAATAATCTTAGAGAATTTACGATTAGCATTAGCCAGCACTTTTAAATTTGCTTTGATGTCAGGCGCTCTGGCTCCCCGTAAACATGTGACTATGGTGGCTGGTGTCTCTATTTTCACGTTCCGTGTAATAGAATCGCCAATAACTAGGGCACTTTCAACAGGATTCTCAGTGGGTGCATCACTGAGTGGGGAGAACCTGTTTGATGTTCTAATCGGAACGGAAGAGTGGTTTTTTGATCCGCGACTATGCCGTCTCACCGTCACCCAGTTGCCCTGCTGCACGGGCTCTACAGCCGGAACCGAACAATGTACAGAGTTCACTAAGCTATTCGCATCCAAAGCAGTGTCTAAAGCTGTTACATTCTCACTACTCTCAAATAAAGTCTGGATGCGTGTCTCTAATTCTGAAATCTTCTCCGTCAGCCTGACTATCTCCTTACATTTATCACATGTGAAGCCCTGTTCGCCAACGGAGAAAGATATACTAAACATGAAACATGCAGTGCAAGTGACAATGATAGGAGAAGAAGACATGGCTTACCGTATTTGTTGATTAATCCAACTTACCACAGTTGTTTGATGGAGTCTATTTACTAATCCAACTCACCACAGTTGTTTAATGAACTTAGAAAACAAGAGACCCGAGTGCAGAGATGGCAAGCTAACAGGCTAGCGAAATGCTAACACGTGATAGTGATTTAGATTAAAAGCTAGCGGTGTCAGATTTAGTATGGTAGGCAATATTAGACAATATATGGTGATGGGTAAATTATATTTAGCAGTTTAAACAACAGGGAATGATATCAAATAAAGATTCAAAAGCAAGCAGAGCACACGCGAACACAGCAGTCAGAAGGACAAACAGGAGGCAGACAGGAGCAATCGATCAAACAGCAATCCCTCTTTACTCTTTACTATGGCATACACATAAAACATTTTTAATTTCTGTTATTCAAATCAGTTAAATGATTGTTTTAGGCTGCATTAACTAGGTCAGCCGGAACCGGGAACACTTCCCATAACACCTGATGTACTCGTTACATCATAAGAAGAATGGCATCTACGCTAATGTTAGTCTTTCTGTTTATCCCGAGGTTTACTGCAGTCGGCCGGATCCGGGCCGTATCCAGACCAGATGGTGGACCTTAGCCTGGACATGACGACCATATCCCTGAAGTGTCTGTAGAGACAATAGTGTCAATTAAACTCCCCCCTGTAAATGCCGCATCGACACGACATCCTAATTAAACCCGTCCCCGGCGTGACAACTCCAATCTTTCGAATAATCCTACGAATATCTATTTATCTAATATGACTTCTGACCTGTAATGTTGCCAGAATCATAATCATACACTATTTGTTCGTCGGCCAGAGGAGAACTGGCACCCCGACTGAGCCTGGTTTCTCCCAAGGTTTTTTTTCTCCATTCTGGCCCTGAAGGAGTTTTGGTTCCTTGCCACCGTCGCCTTTGGCTTTCGGCTTGCTCAGTTGGGGACACCTAAATTTCAATTATATTACTGATCCGCCCGCATTGACACTATATGATAATTGAAATGAGCTGGATGACATCACCGTTTTCTCCAGAGCGGCTGTACAGCCGAATCAAATTCCGTTGCATTATTTTCCTGTTACCACTGTGAAGCTGCTTTGAAACAATTGCCATTGTAAAAAGCGCTATATAAATAAAGGTGATTTGATTTGATTTGACACAGAGACACGCAGGATTCGTATTTAAATAGTCTTTTTGCGGTTTAATATTCACAGACACTAGTCTATCACCGGATGCGTTCTCAGGTACCGAAATTTGGCACTGATTGATTTAATGTGAATCAGTACTCGGTAGTACCGACGTAATTCGGTCTGTGCCCTTAAAAGTACAGAGTTCGGTACCCAACCCTGTATGTAACACAAATGCAATGGCATGTCATAAAAGCAAGATGACAACATAAGTTATAACCATAATTAAACTAAACTATACCTGTTCTGTCTTCATGCAGCAGATATTCTCTGGCTAATTTTACAGCAGTTCCCACACAAGCAATTTATAGATTAGCATATTCTGTCATGATAATCTATAAGTCACTCGTGTGGGAAATGTTGTAAGATGCCTTCAGAGCCAGAGAATATCTGCTGCATGAAGACAGAACAGGTATAGTTTAGTTTAATTACGGTTATAACTCCACATAAGCTTCATAAATTCATCAACTAATCATTCAGAAACGTCCTGTCTCATGTTGTCTCTTCTTCTTGAGTCTCTCCATCATTGTCCGACTCCGGTTTGAACATAAAAGGTTGAACAGTTTCAGACATTTTCAGTGCGTGTCTGCGTGAGGTAATCGGAGCTGCTAACATGAGCTCTTGAAGCTCCGCCCTCTTCTTGAAAGGGGGAGGGGAGCAGCAGCTCATTTGCATTTAAAGGGACACACACAATAATGGCACATTTTTGCTCAACCTCAAAAAGTGACAATTTTAAAATGCTATAAAAATTTATCTGTGGGGTATTTTGAGCTAAAACTTCACATACACACTCTGAGGACATTAGAGACTTATTTTACATCTTGTAAAAAGGGGCATAAATAGGACCCCTTTAAATATTTGTCACACAATCAAGAAGAGGTTCTCTTGTATTTCCAGTTCATTTCACATTGAATCTTCATTTCTGCCACAAGAGGGCATGAAAGATCATGATGGCTCAACCCAACCTACAGACTCAAATCAGACAACAGAGCTCTGTTACACGCCTTCAGCAAACTCACTAGATTATACATTTCACAAAACCAAGGAGACCGAAAGAGAAGAAGAAAAGCAGTGTGAAGATGTTCTTCAGACGTTCTCATATTCTCTGGATCTTGATCATCT
The DNA here is from genome assembly GCA_039654105.1 of Coreius guichenoti. Classification (NCBI taxonomy): domain Eukaryota; kingdom Metazoa; phylum Chordata; class Actinopteri; order Cypriniformes; family Gobionidae; genus Coreius; species Coreius guichenoti. The sequence goes on along the minus strand of CM077170.1, from coordinate 2,669,067 downwards.
GCGACGCTGTTTCAGGTAATAGTTCAGACTTTTGTACAAATACATATGCAAAGCAAGATACTAAATGATTATTTGGCATTTACAAAACACTCCCAAGATATTTAAAGCTTGAGAAAAGCAATTTATAAATAAATATTATTATTATTATTAAAGTGCATCATGGTACCACTATGATACATGTCCAAAAGGTTATTTTTTGTCTTCTTCAGTATAAGAAGTCTTTACTTTAAAGGAAAATCAAACCTCTTATTTTGTAAATTTGTTTATTTTGGTGCCTTGGAGTTTCAAGAGTGGTTCAAAATTACAACCACAAAATCCATTGCACTTTGAGTTTGATTGAATATCTTAAATCTTAAAATTGAGTGGAACTGACACAACATATTTTGAAAACTAAGCAATGATGGAAACCCAGATTTGAAGTTCTTTAAGATTGACTTACTTATAAGTTTCCTGCTGTCAATATAATTTCTGATGTATAATTTCTCTCATTTTCAGGTGATCATGTGATGAAAGCGGTGAATAGTGAAACTGTGTTCACTCCGGCGACTGGATCTGTCGCTCCTAGCACCAGCAGCATTATATGGAAGCACAGAGACAATGCTGGGGTTGTTGTGAAGGTCATTGAATGGGACCATGAGGATGGTAGCACTAAAATTCCCAACCCCAAGTTCAAATCCCACGCGAGCCTGGACAAAAGCACTGGAGAACTCACTCTAAGATATTTACAGTTCAAACACACTGGGGTTTATACCATCGACATCAACAGTAAAGAGCAAAGACAGCGATTCACTCTGACTGTTATAGGTGAGTCAGTGTAGATGAAAACAACACTTTCACATTACATTATCATAATTATTTATTTACATATATTACAGCAGTGTTAGAAATAATTTAGTTGATAATGTATTGGTTCTGGGTCATGTAACAAAATGTATTTAAATATTATAATTGTTTCATTTTTTTTATAACATGTTTTTTTGAAAAATGTTATTTTAGTTTTGTTATAGTTTTATTATATTTTGAATTAGCTTTTATTTTTTAATATTTTTAGTTTTCAAGTTAATTTTAATTAAAGTTTTTGTAATTTCTTTGTGCTTTTTCTGTTTTCTTTTTATCAATATTTTTTTTTTTTTAAATATTGCGTTTAGGTTTATTTTATTTTTTAATACAGTTTTAGTTAGATTTAGTTTTCCAGTTAATAATTTAGTACTTCAACTTAAAAATATAAAATTTAGTTTGTTTTTATTTTAGTTTTATCTCAACGAACAGAAATGTTTTTGTTTTTTTTCAAAATTTTTAGTTTTCATTTTAATTTTAGTTACATTTTTAGTCATTTCGTTTTGCGCTTTTGTCTAATATAATTTTTTTAATATATATATATTTAGGTTTATTTATTTTTATTTTAGTTTTAGTTTTAGTTCACAAGTTAGTACCTTTAGTGCTTCAAATTAAACTTATTTAAATTTATTGCCAAGGCAACATTCCTAATTTTTCGTTTTTCGTTAATATTTTATTTATATTATATTTCAGCTTTATTTCAATTAACAGAAATATATTTAATAGTTTTTAGTGTATGATAATAACCCTGCAATACATAGGTACATAAAATAATGACGTTTCTAGTAAAATTAATCATTATAAGTGACATAATGTACAATATTACCTTGTGTGCATATTTACCTTGTGAAAGAACATTTGGATTAAAATAGTTTAAGTATACTTTTGTTCATTTTCGTCTTAATTCATAGAGCCTGTCCACAAACCTTATATTACAAAAGAGTGCGTATATGGCGAAGATGTTCCTGAATGTTCCTTGAGTTGTGATGGTGATGATGGCTCCACTGAAAGTACAATCACCTGGAAAAACTCAGCTGGAGAGATGCAGTACGGACGAGTTCGTAGTATAACGGTATATCCAGTGACCGAGAGCAGTAACCCAGAAAACTTCTACACCTGCACACTGAAGAACGCAGTGAGCGAGGAGACCAGTGATCCAGTGTATGAGAGAGATCTGGTTCATGGTAGGACAAAATTAATAACATTAATCACCTTTACTGGGTATCATAAGGCCACAAACATATTTTACACACGAACGCAGACGCAAGCACTTGGCCTGCGCACAAACTTCCATTTAGTTATGAATTGCATGCGTGCCAAGACTTTTTGCAAAACAATGACTCGCAAAATTTTAATCAAACGTTAACTTTTTTTGCCACAAAATAAAAAAGTTTAAAAAAAAATCCAAGTTTATATCTCACACTTCTGTCTTTTTTCTTGCAAATTCCAAGTGTATATCTCAAACTTCTGACTTTTTTTCTTGCAATTCCGAGTTTATACACTGATCAGGCATAACATTATGACCATTATTCCTAATATTGTGTTAGTCCCCCTTTTGCTGCCAAAACAGCCCTGACCCGTCGAGGCATGGACTCCACTAGACCCCTGAAGGTATGCTGTGGTATCTGGCACCAAGATGTTAGCAGCAGATCCTTTAAGTCCTGTAAGTTGTGAGGTGGGACCTCCATGGATCGGACTTGTTTGTTCAGCACATCCCACAGATGCTCGATTGGATTGAGATCTGGGGAATTTGGAGGCCAAGTCAACACCTCAAACTCGTTGTGCTCCTCAAACCATTCCTGAACCATTTTTGCTTTGTGGCAGGGCGCATTATCCTGCTGAAAGAGGCCACAGCCTAGAGTGGGTAAACCCAGCCCGATCTGCCGGCGATTTGATTTCGCCCTGCAGCTCAGGCTGGAAACCTGTACATCTTTTTATCCTGCTTCTGTTACAAATTTGCAGGAACCAATCACAAACCGGCTTATCCACCTGGCGCGCTATTGGCGGGTTTAACACGATGACGGATAGAGAAGCGATGGATCGTTGTTCTGATTGGTTGAAGGACTATCCAATTTTGTACAGAATCATTTGAACTATGCCCGTTGATCACGCCTCTTGTGCAGTAGAAAATACAGAGCAGACTCCCCAGACCAATGTTCAATCTTAAAAGTTTGAGCTTGGTCTGGTGATAGCCAGACAAGCCACAGCCACCAGTGAATACTGTTTCCATGAAAGGGTGTACATGGTCTGCAACAATGCTTAGGTAGGTGGTACGTGTCAAAGTAACATCCACATGGATGGCAGGACCCAAGGTTTCCCAGTAGAACATTGCCCAGAGCATCACACTGCCTCCGCCGACTTGCCTTCTTCCCATAGTGCATCCTGGTGCCATGTGTTCCCCAGGTAAGCGACGCACACACACCCAGCCATCCACGTGATGAAAACGAAAAGAAAACGTGATTCATCAGACCAGGCCACCTTCTTCCATTGCCGTGGTCCAGTTCTGATGCTCATGTGCCCACTGTTGGTGCTTTCGGCGGTGGACAGGGGTCAGCATGGGCACCCTGACTGGTCTGCAGCTATGCAGCCCCATACGCAACAAACTGCGATGCACTGTGTATTCTGACACCTTTCTATCAGAACCAGCATTAACTTCTTGAGGAATCTGAGCTACAGTAGCTCGTCTGTTTGATCGGACCACACGGGCCAGCCTTCGCTCCCCACGTGCATCAATGAGCCTTGGCCGCCCATGACCCTGTCGCCGGTTCACCACTGTTCCTTCCTTGGAGCACTTTTGATAGATACTGACCACTGCAGACCGGGAACACCCCACAAGAGCTGCAGTTTTGGAGATGCTCTGACCCAGTCGTCTAGCCATCACAATTTGGCCCTTGTCAAACTCGCTCAAATCCTTATGCTTGCCCATTTTTCCTGCTTCTAACACACCAACTTTGAGGACAAAATGTTCACTTGCTGCCTAATATATCCCACCCACTAACAGGTGCCGTGATGAAGAGATAATCAGTGTTATTCACTTCACCTGTCAGTGGTCATAATGTTATGCCTGATCGGTGTATCTCAAACTTCTGACTTTTTTTCTCAATTCCGTGTTTATATCTCGCACTTTGGACTTTTTTTTTCTCAAACTTCTGACTTTTTTCTCTCAATTCTGACTTTGTATCTCACACTTCTGACTTTTTTCTCCTAATTATAAGATATAAATTCACAATTGTTAGTCATAAAGTCTGAATTGAGATAAAGTAGAATTTTTTTTTTATTCTGTGGCAGAAAAAAGCTTCCATACTGGCCAGCACTTGCATCTACATTCGCGTACTTTTGTAAAGTAGGCTATATGTGTTTCTGGCCATATTCTATCATTTAGGTAATGCTATAATTCAGTAATGCAATTTATATTTCAGTGATGCAATTTAATTAATTTCCTTAATTAATTAATAACCTTAATAATCTAATTAAAGTCATGTTCTTTGTTCACAATAAGATCTATAACATGCATTTAGAAAATTTGAATGAATTTTCATTTCATGCCAACTGTAATAACCGATTTTTTCTTCAATAGATTCAAACACTGTTGCAATTGTTGTTGCAATTGTCATCCCTTTGATTGTGGTCCTTGTCCTGATTATGTGGTAAGACTGTATTTAATCTTTCAAACATTTGCAACGTGTATCTTTATCATTTGCTCAAAACAGCATTTGAACCACTGTCCCAAACTTGAGGAAATTTTCCATTTGCAACCTGTTTTACTTCCATAATGTCTCATGAATCTTTCACAGTAAAAATAAGAATGTGATTTAGTGAAATGAAAAATAAGAAATGACTAGTGTAAATGATTAGTGTGTCTCTGTTATTCTTTAAGGTTGGTGTGCGGCTTTCGTGGGAGACATAGTAGAGTAAGTTTATTTCCTTAATTCCTTTTGGAATATCATTACTGAATGCAATATTATAGACAAAATAAATTGATCTTAGTCTCTATGGGTTCTGTGCAGTGATATACGCAGCTGATGAATTCAGTCTGTTTCATGTCTGACCAATCAGCATCCAGGGAACTACTGTATGTGTTTTTCATTATGTACATTTACAAACAAGCATTTTTTTCCCATCAGAAATGACATTCATGAGTGAATGACTGATGCTCTTCATGACTCTTCAAATGCAAAGCCACATGTGGATCATCTCAACACGTTCTCCTGGTCATCGGCTCTGAATCCCAGCTTTACTGAAGCATCCGGAGCTCTGAACCGTCTGTGCCTTCAGAACTTTCTGTTACTTTACCTTTCTGTCTTCTGGGTTGAGAAGATGGATCTTTCTCCTCTGGTTCTGAATATATAAATCTGCACTTACATATGCATATACTTTGTTTTTAAGGAGGGACAAGATGAGAATCTCTTACTGCCACCAAATAGAGAGTAACGTATAAATAAACAAAACATTCCTTTTCATTTTTCTTTTGTGGTGGAAAGTAGAGAAGGTGTTTTATTCTATTCTATATTTTTTATATTTAGCAAAGGGATTGTTTTGTGCACAGAGCCAAAATGTGATGAGTTTGATGCAGGGAATGAACCAATAAAATAGTAAACATTAAATACAGTGTAAATCACTTTAAATAAAGTCCTCTGTCAAATGTAAAATGTGGAAGATTTTTGCCATTAGTGCAGTATGAACAGCAGAACATGCATATTAAAAAAATCTAAAGTTTAATCAATTCAGGGTTTCTACGCAGTATGTAATTTCCAGGTATGGAAAAAAGAAAGCAGAGTGTGGAAAAATATTTGCATTTCAAGACTATTTAGTTTAGAATTTAATAAAAAATAAATGTATCATATGAGATGTGCGTTTTCATGGCAGCTGTTTAGTGATTGTCAAACACGACTGAATGAATTCAAGGTGCACTTTTTCATCATGCAAAAATGCAGGTTATATGTGTTTTGGGTTTCTTCTCGCGATATTCTTTGCACCGTATTACAGAGCCTCTAAAAGGACCTTTGCAAAAATAAAAAATATACAGACTTTCGTGTACGCACGAGAAACCATTAAACAGCATATAGGACAATGCACAATGATCCATCTGTTGCTCCATCAGCCCATTTCGTGGTGTGGTTTCTTGGCCGCCACCGTATGTGTTAAAGCAGACCTAAGACCTTTAAATATGATGTACTGACATAACTGTAATGGCAATCCAAGCCATGTTCTTCACCATTTCCATAAGCTTCGACACAAAGGACTTGACGTGTGAATCCAAAACTTTTCTTGAAATGTTTACTTTTTTCTTTGTCTTGTTACAGTACAAAAGAAACTCAAAACACAAATTCTTTCCAATTATTCCAGTTACAAAACAAGAAAATTTCACGGTCAAAAGACTGTCTAGTTCGAAGCTTTTCTTGTTTCCGTCTACTTCTTCAACTACTCACTTTTTCCTTACGCATACGTAATACGTATATAACTAGTCACAGTCACGTGATACAAAACTAACATATACACACTTTTTTCAAGAACATAATTATTCTTAATATAAGGAAAAATATTACAAAATTATTAACGTTGTTATGGCTCTAACAATAATGAAAGCCAATTTTTTTTTTTTTTTTTTACATCAGTATTTTTTATAGACCCTTGAACTTGGCAAATAGGACCATAGACACAGCCGTATTGTGCAATCAGCCCATTTCATGTCATTGTTTCTCCGTCACCACAGAAGATGCATTAAATTGGACATTAGTCCTTAATATTAGAGTTACTACCCTAAGGAATGCCAACTTTTGAACACTTTTTTACAGTACCAGTTGTTTTTATAGACCCTTGAACTTGGCAAATAGGACCATAGACACAGCCGTATTGTGCCATCAGCCCATTTTGTGTCATGCTTTCTCCGTCGCCACAGAGGATGCGTTAAATTGGACATAAGTCATTAATATTATTGTTACTACCCTAAGGAAAGCCAAATTTTGACCTTGTTTTTTGTAGTACCAGTCATTTTATAGACCCTTGAACTTGGCAAATAGGACTATGCACACAGCCGTATAAAACCATATATATATAAAACTAGAAATTGTAATGCATAAGCACGCAAAAAATTCCAGTGCGCATGTGAATAGCTTCTCGAGGGCATGAAAAAGTTTCTCTTTTTTATTTTAGAGGCTCTGTATGTTGTCACTTCGATAAAATCAATGAAAATTGACTTCCATAATATTTCCCCCCCCCTACTATGGAAGTCAATGGGGTCCATTAACTGTTTAGTTCGCCATATTTTTCAAAATATCATCTTCTGTGTTTAGCAGAAGAAAGTAATTCATACAAGTTTAGAACAACTTGAGAGTGAGTAAACGATGACACAATTTTCATTTTTGTCTGAACTATCCCTTTAAGCAGTTTATTCAGTGTATTGAGGCATCTCCTCTACTGACTTTCATTCAAACAGAACAGGCGAACGAGCTCTCATCTATCATCTAACGTGATCGTTTTTCATGCATTACTAGTGGTCATGGTTGGTAGTCTTGTTGGACACACACACACACACACACACACACGCACACTTGTGCCAGACATTGATATCAAACGTTTGCCATTAACGTACACAAGATGGCAGGAGTAACCCTTTGCTTAGTGAAAGACCAACACATTAATTCCACTTGTTTCTTCCTTGTAGCCTATAGTCTCCATTCTTACACCGGCGTGTTCACATGTCTGAGCAAAATCTAGAAGAAAAGTGAATAAAAGTGTACTTTTTAATAACAAAAATGGCGCGACGTTTGACGTTGGTCACCATCGTTGTGTTCTTCGCCACAGAAACTGTTTCAGGTGAGTTTTTAATTTTTAATCGGTAATGACATGCCGATCGAAACAGTTGTAAGTTAGTTATACATATTATCATAGTATTGTAGTGTAATTTACAAATATCGAATGACTGAAAAGACTAAAGAGTTTATGTCTTGAACTTATTTTTACGTTTTAATTTCATTGTTACCCTCAAGCCAGGGATACATGTTCACTTCCCGAAAATTAACCCGTTCGACCAGACTTGCTTGTTGATACTGTCATATTTTATTCATCAGGTGAAGATGTGATGAAAGCAGTGGGTGATAAAGTTTCTTTTCGTCTAGACACACCTCCTTCTCCTCCTGTCAGCAGCATTATCTGGAAACACAGAAACATTAGTGGTGTTGTTGTCAAGGCGATTGAATGGGATGAAGGCGGTTTTAACATCCCAAATCTGAGATTCAAAAACATCACAACTCTTGATGTGAAGACTGGACAAATCAATATTACTGATTTAAAAGTTGAACACAGTGGAGTTTATACCATTGACATCAACAGTAAAGAGCAGGAACAAAGATTCACTTTAACTATTAAGAGTGAGTGAATATTTTTTGTTATGTTATAATAATATTTATAATGTAAAGGCATAATTTATTGCTTGTTTGTACTTAGCCTCACATAAAGCAAAAATAATGCCATCAGACTGTAATACCATGGTATTACATGGTACTCCAAAAACAGTGTAGTATTAAAGTACTCTTTTTGTTAGTTATGGTTTGCATTAAAGTATGGTTTACATAATATTACATAATTTTACCATGATACACTGTTAAAAGACTTTTTCCAAGGCTATAGTTGTTTGATTTTGGTTTTGTCTGTGGACTGAACGTTCATAGTTTCACTGTTTCTTTCACAGAGCGTGTCCCCAAACCTGTCATAGAACCAGAGAAGAGCAAAGATAACCCTGATGTTGTGTATTTGAGATGCGAGTACAATGAAACGATTATCTGGAAGAATTCTACTGGACAAACACTGACGGGTTCAGCGCTCCATCCGACAGGAGAGTCCATCACAGTTGAAAACAAAGGAAATCCGGAAAACTTCTACACGTGCACACTCAGGAACACAGTGAGTGAAGAGACCAGTGATCCGGTCTATGAGAGAGATCTGTTTAACGGTGAGACTGGAGGGACACTAACCATATAATCTGATGAAAATATTTTTTTTCTTTTGATATACCGGAAATCATGTAATTTATTGTGATAATTTAAATGTGTGTTCCAGGAATTGGTTTTATAGCCATAACATATTTTTTCTCCTCATTAGAATCAAACAAAGGATGTGTCGTTGCACCTGTCATTCCTTCAATCACTATGATTATTATTATAATGCTTTTCCTATAATTGCTGTTCACGGTAAGACAACTATTGTTTAATCTTTTAAAACATTTGAATGTGTTTTCATCTGTGCTTATCATTTGCTCAGAACTCAAAACAAACACTCTAACATTCATTAACTCATGAATCATTCACAATACATCTGTAGTAATAAAGTTGATTATGATTTCCTGTTGACTGTAAATGACTGAACGAGTCGCTGTTGTTGTTCTTTAAGGTGATTGTGCTGTTTACTGTGGGAGACGCAAGATTTACTAGAGTAAGCTCATTTAATATCTTTGTGGAAAGTCATTACTATATGTTTTATAATGTAAATAAAACAATTGTACTGTTTTTCCCCTCAGAAATAACAGCTGTGAGTGTGTGATTGAAGCTGCTCATCGTGGACTCTGAATCCCAGCTTTACTGAAGCTCTGAACCGTCTGTGCTTCATCACTTTGACTGTTTTTCAACTTTGACTGTTGCTCTTTGACCTTTCTGTCTGCTGGGCTGCACAAACGGTGTTGGAACTTCATCCTCAGGTTATGAATAAATGAATGTACTGTTAAATATGCAGATGCTTTGTTTTCAAAGATGAACAAGATGAGAATCTCTTACTGGCACCCACTTAAACAGAGTTTTGCAGGTGTGTAGAATGATTGTGTAGATATAAATAGCTTCTAAAAATGTGTATTTATTAAAAAAAACAAAATACATTTACATGACAGATTTTACACAAAACGTTCTGCTTCCTTGTTATTTTGTGGTGGAGAGTAGAGAAGGCGTATTATTATATTTTATTTATCTACCAAACGCAAAGGGATTGTTTTTCGCTCAGCCAAAATGTGATGAGTTTGATGCTGGGCATGGACCAATAAAATAGTAAACATTGATGGCAATGTAAATCACTTTGAATAAAATCCTCTGTCAAATTTAAAATGTGAATGCATCTTGTTAAATGTTTGCCATTAGTACAGTATGAACAGCAAAACATGCATATTAAAAAAATCTAAAGTTTAATCATTTCAGGGTTTCTACACAGTTTGGAAAAGTCTGGGGAAAAGAAAGCAAAGTATGGAAAAATATTTGCATTTTCTGACTATTGGCCCTGTTTAGTTTGCTATAATAGAAAATTAAGGAAATACCCTACCCTAAGGAATGCCAACTTTTGAAAACTTTTTTTTTACAGTACCAGTTGTTTTTATAGACCCTTGAACTTGGCAAATAGGACCATAGACACAGCCGTATTGTGCCATCAGCCCATTTTGTGTCATGGTTTCTCCGTCACCACAGAGGATGCGTTAAATTGGACATAAGTCATTAATATTATTGTTACTACCCTAAGGAAAGCCAAATTTTGAACTTGGTTTTTACAGTACCAGTCATTTTATAGACCCTTGAACTTGGCAAATAGGACTATGCACACAGCCGTATTGTGCCATCAGCCCATTTCATGTCTTTGTTTCTCCGTCACCAAAGAAGATGCATTAAATTGGACATTAGTCCTTAATATTAGAGTTACTACCCTAAGGAATGCCAACTTTTGAAAACTTTTTTTTTACAGTACCAGTTGTTTTTATAGACCCTTGAACTTGGCAAATAGGACCATAGACACAGCCGTATTGTGCCATCAGCCCAATTTGTGTCATGGTTTCTCCGTCGCCACAGAGGATGCGTTAAATTGGACACAAGTCATTAATATTATTGTTACTACCCTAAGGAAAGCCGAATTTTGAACTTGGTTTTTACAGTACCAGTCATTTTATAGGCCCTTGAACTTGGCAAATAGGACCATATACAAAGCCGTATTGTGCCATCAGCCCAATTTGTGTCATGGTTTCTCCGTCGCCACAGAAGATGCATTAAATTAGACATTAGGCATTGATATTAGAGTTACTACCCTAAAGAATGCCAACTTTTGAACACTTTTTTACAGTACCAGTCGTTTTTATAGACCCTTGAACTTGGCAAAAAGGACCGTAGACACAGCCGTATTGTGCCATCAGCCCATTTTGTGTCATGGTTTCTCCATCGCCACAGAAGATGCGTTAAATTGGACATTAGGTCTTGATATTAGAGCTAGACTGTTTTAACGGTCATCAATATCGTAAATCCTGCAACGTTTTTTGTATTTTCATTAAAAAAAAAAAGTATGTAAATTTATAACACTAATACTTTGCATTTTATTACTTTTGCATCAAATTACAAAAAACAAGTTACCGCTGCTGTGAGGGTGTTTCTAACACAGCGTCTATGGGAGTGATGGTAAAAATTAACATATTTCTCTCTTCTGACTGCCGTTATCAATCTCACTATTTTTTCCCTCTTTTTGAAAGTTGTGAAATCACTATTGTGCCGTTTTTCTTTTGCTATTTGAGCAAATGGGCACACACACAAAAAAAATGTATTCTCTCATTCACAAGTATAATAATTAACCCAACTATGACGACTTCCACTCTGAGAAACCCGGAAATGTGAAAAGGGTCTATATCATAGCTTCTTAGAGGAATGTACGGTACACAGACCTTTGTTCCTGGATGGTTAACTATTCACCTGCATAATTACTTTAGAATACAATGAAAGACATTTATAAAGCTCACTGATGGGGACATTAGTCATGGGATAGTTCACCCAGAAGTTCATCCAAGATGCTGGATTTGTTTTTTTAACTTTAAAATGTAAATTTTGGTCTAACAAATTTTGGAGACTCCGACGGCGTGCATATACACATTTTTAACAGCGTTAATACAATATCTAGTAACGTTAAATTGCCATTTACACTTATTTAACAGAACAGGAACATGTATATTCAGAGTATGGCTTAAAGGAAAACTCCACTTATATCGCCTAATATTAATAAGAACTTACCATGGGTGAAGGGTGGGTGAAGAGTCTTCTCTCTCGATAGATCTGGTTTTCTACAATGGCCACCACAAATTTCGGGCTTCATAGTCCGTCAGTTCACGTGTTTACAGCATCACGTGGTAAGCTGATGGAGCCTAAAATATCGTTAAATTGACTAAACTCCAGATTAGTGTTGACTTTGCTTAAAATTGATGGTTGTGTTTCTTTATTAATTAAAGTAAACCGTAAACTCAATATGTTATGTAACAATTACAGTTTTAAATTAAGGAATGTGCAAAACTAAATTTTTAAAGTAAAATCTGTTTATTTTAATGAGCCATATTTGCTGAGGGCAGACATCATTTTTTACAGTGTAGAATAACTTGCCCAACACTGTTTATCATGTTTAGTTCCCCATATTCTTCAAAATGTCATCTTCTGTGTTTAGCAGAAGAAAGAAATTCATACAAGTTTAGAACAACTTGAGAGTGAGTAAACGATGACACAGTTTTCATTTTTGTCTGAACTATCCCTTTAAGCAGTTTATTCAGTGTATTGAGGCATCTCCTCTACTGACTTTCATTCAAAACAGAACAGGCGAACGAGCTCTCATCTATCATCTAACGTGATCGTTTTTCATGCATTACTAGTGGTCATGGTTGGTAGTCTTGTTGGACACACACACACACACACACACACGCACACTTGTGCCAGACATTGATATCAAACGTTTGCCATTAACGTACACAAGATGGCAGGAGTAACCCTTTGCTTAGTGAAAGACCAACACATTAATTCCACTTGTTTGCTGCTTCTACTTCCTTGTAGAATATAGTCTCCATTCTTACACCGGCGTGTTCACATGTCTGAGCAAAATCTAGAAGAAAAGTGAATAAAAGTGTACTTTTTAATAACAAAAATGGCGCGACGTTTGACGTTGGTCACCATCGTTGTGTTCTTCGCCACAGAAACTGTTTCAGGTGAGTTTTTAATTTTTAATTGGAAATGACAAGACGTAGTATTGTAGTCTAATTTATACATTTCAAATGACTGAAAAGACTAAAGAGTTTATATCTTGAATTTATTTTTATGTTTTAATTTCATTGTTACCCTCAAGCCAGGGATACATATTCACTTCCCGAAAATTAACCCTTGCTTGTTGATACTGTCATATTTTATTCATCAGGTGAAGATGTGATGAAAGCAGTGGGTGATGAAGTTTCTTTTCGTCCAGACACACCTCTTCCTCCTCCTGTCAGCAGCATTATCTGGAAACACAGAAACATTAGTGGTGTTGTTGTCAAGGCGATTGAATGGGATGAAGACGGTTTTAACATCCCAAATCTGAGATTCAAAGACATCACAACTCTTGATGTGAAGACTGGACAAATCACTATTACTGATTTAAAAGTTGAACACAGTGGAGTTTATACCATTGAACTCAACAGTAAAGAGCAGGAACAAAGATTCACTTTAACCATTAAGAGTGAGTGAATATTTTGTTGTTATGTTATAATAATATTAATAATGTAAAGGCATCATTTATTGCTTGTTTGTACTTAGCCTCACATAAAGCAAAAATAATGCCATCAGACTGTAATACCATGGTATTACATGGTACTCCAAAAACAGTGTAGTATTAAAGTACTCTTTTTGTTAGTTATGGTTTGCATTAAAGTATGGTTTACATAATATTACATAATTTTACCATGGTATACTGTTACAAGACTTTTTCCAAGTCTAGTGTAGTTGTTTGATTTGATTTTGGTTTTGTCTGTGGACTGAACGTTCATAGTTTCACTGTTTCTTTCACAGAGCGTGTCCCCAAACCTGTCATAGAACCAGAGAAGAGCAAAGATAACCCTGATGTTGTGTATTTGAGATGCGAGTACAATGAAACGATTATCTGGAAGAATTCTACTGGAGAAACACTGACGGGTTCAGCGCTCCATCCGACAGGAGAGTCCATCACAGTTAAAAACAAAGGAAATCTGGAAAACTTCTACACGTGCACACTCAGGAACACAGTGAGTGAAGAGACCAGTGATCCGGTCTATGAGAGAGATCTGTTTAACGGTGAGACTGGAGGGACACTAACCATATAAATCTGTATGGAACTAGATGGAAATGTTGTTTTTCTTTAGATTATGCCATGCTTTTTTGTTAGTTATGGTTTGCATAAAGATATTACATCATTTTACCATGATACACTGTTAAAAGACTTTTTCCAAGGCTATAGTTGTTTGATTTTGGTTTTGTCTGTGGACTGAACGTTCATAGTTTCACCGTTTCTTTCACAGAGCGTGTCCCCAAACCTGTCATAGAACCAGAGAAGAGCAAAGATAACCCTGATGTTGTGTATTTGAGATGCAAATACAATGAAACGATTATCTGGAAGAATTCTACTGGACAAACACTGACGGGTTCAGCGCTCCATCCGACAGGAGAGTCCATCACAGTTGAAAACAAAGGAAATCCGGAAAACTTCTACACGTGCACACTCAGGAACACAGTGAGTGAAGAGACCAGTGATCCGGTCTATGAGAGAGATCTGTTTAACGGTGAGACTGGAGGGACACTAACCATATAAATCTGTATGGAACTAGATGGAAATGTTGTTTTTCTTTAGATTATGCCATGCTTTTTTGTTAGTTATGGTTTGCATAAAGATATTACATCATTTTACCATGATACACTGTTAAAAGACTTTTTCCAAGGCTATAGTTGTTTGATTTTGGTTTTGTCTGTGGACTGAACGTTCATAGTTTCACCGTTTCTTTCACAGAGCGTGTCCCCAAACCTGTCATAGAACCAGAGAAGAGCAAAGATAACCCTGATGTTGTGTATTTGAGATGCAAATACAATGAAACGATTATCTGGAAGAATTCTACTGGACAAACACTGACGGGTTCAGCGCTCCATCCGACAGGAGAGTCCATCACAGTTGAAAACAAAGGAAATCCGGAAAACTTCTACACGTGCACACTCAGGAACACAGTGAGTGAAGAGACCAGTGATCCGGTCTATGAGAGAGATCTGTTTAACGGTGAGACTGGAGGGACACTAACCATATAATCTGATGAAAATATTTTTTTTCTTTTGATATACCGGAAATCATGTAATTTATTGTGATAATTTAAATGTGTGTTCCAGGAATTGGTTTTATAGCCATAACATATTTTTTCTCCTCATTAGAATCAAACAAAGGATGTGTCGTTGCACCTGTCATTCCTTCAATCACTATGATTATTATTATAATGCTTTTCCTATAATTGCTGTTCACGGTAAGACAACTATTGTTTAATCTTTTAAAACATTTGAATGTGTTTTCATCTGTGCTTATCATTTGCTCAGAACTCAAAACAAACACTCTAACATTCATTAACTCATGAATCATTCACAATACATCTGTAGTAATAAAGTTGATTATGATTTCCTGTTGACTGTAAATGACTGAACGAGTCGCTGTTGTTGTTCTTTAAGGTGATTGTGCTGTTTACTGTGGGAGACGCAAGATTTACTAGAGTAAGCTCATTTAATATCTTTGTGGAAAGTCATTACTATATGTTTTATAATGTAAATAAAACAATTGTACTGTTTTTCCCCTCAGAAATAACAGCTGTGAGTGTGTGATTGAAGCTGCTCATCATGGACTCTGAATCCCAGCTTTACTGAAGCTCTGAACCATCTGTGCTTCATCACTTTGACTGTTTTTCAACTTTGACTGTTGCTCTTTGACCTTTCTGTCTGCTGGGCTGCACAAACGGTGTTGGAACTTCATCCTCAGGTTATGAATAAATGAATGTACTGTTAAATATGCAGATGCTTTGTTTTCAAAGATGAACAAGATGAGAATCTCTTACTGGCACCCACTTAAACAGAGTTTTGCAGGTGTGTAGAATGATTGTGTAGATATAAATAGCTTCTAAAAATGTGTATTTATTAAAAAAAACAAAATACATTTACATGACAGATTTTACACAAAACGTTCTGCTTCCTTGTTATTTTGTGGTGGAGAGTAGAGAAAGTGTTTTATTCTATTTAATAGTACACATTGAATACAATGTAAATCAATTTGAAATCCTCTGTCAAATGTAAAATTTGAATGCATTATTCAAAACAATTTTTTTGATTTGTGCCATTAGGGAAGTATGAACAGCAAAACATGCATATTTATAAAAAAAATAATAAAGAAGTTTAATCAATTTCGAATTGTGTCCATCACAGTTTTGTTTGTATAATTTAATTACATATTTACAATCAGTTCTTATAAAACAGCTGTTGTTTTTGGGGAGCACATCCCAAATATTCACTGCAAAATTAATGTGCGGGCAAAAAACTATCACTATCCTGTCAATTCCCCATGGACAAAAACAAGTCCCGCCCTACAGTTGTTCTTGTTCAAGAAGCCATTTTATTCAGATATGTCACAGATAGTCAACTTGATATGAGCAGTTTATTAAAGCAACTTATGCAGTGTTTATTTTTCATGAATTATGCAGTGGTGGTCGGTAGTCTTGCTGGACACACACACACACTTGTGGCAGACATTGATATCAAACATTTGCCATGAATGTACACAAGATGGCAGCAGTACTGTAAATCTGAACCCAGAAAAGACCAAACTGATGGAGGACCTGG
Source organism: Coreius guichenoti (assembly GCA_039654105.1). Taxonomy (NCBI): domain Eukaryota; kingdom Metazoa; phylum Chordata; class Actinopteri; order Cypriniformes; family Gobionidae; genus Coreius; species Coreius guichenoti. The sequence goes on along the minus strand of CM077170.1, from coordinate 2,652,595 downwards.
CTGCAGAATGGGGCGGGGCTACATGTGTCGCTACGCCCCATACTTACTCTGATTGGCTCGGCCATCTTTCATAGGCATACATGATAGGAAATAATGCACAGACAATACATTAGCCTACATCTCACAATGGCAAGATAAATTAATTATGAAATGTTTTTTTTCGTGGTGGGCAGTGTACACAAACCCTGTACTTAAATTAAAGTAGAGAAACACTAATAAAATATCACTCCAGTAAAAGAGAAGTTTCTAATGCGACATAAAGAAAGACCTACAGTACATAGGTCTTTAAAGACATAGTGTATGTATGAAGATCAGCTGAAAATCATTTCAGGGACATTGCAAGATACTAATGTTTTTTTTTCTTCTTCTGTGCATTATAATGAAGGCTTTGCGAATCTGCACAGCTTGTATAGATTTGAATGACATATACCCCGTCCTACACCGACTCCAAACACATGTATGCCTATGAAAGACGATCGAGCCAATCAGAGTAAGCATGGGGCGGAGCGACATGTGTAGCCCCGCCCCCTTCTGCAGGTTCCCGCCAAGAGTACTTGAAGAGATGCTGCATGGTTTCATTTTCTGTTTTCTATCTTCATTAATGAATGGCTGTTTCTGTTTTGAAGTCCATAAAAGTGCATCTATCCATCGTAAAAGTGCTCCACACGGCTCCGGGGGGTTAATAAAGGCCTTCTGAAGCGAATCGATGCGTTTGTGTAAAGGAAAATATCCATATTTAAAACTTTACAAACTGTAATCTCTAACTTCCGCTAACTGTCGTACGTGCGTTCACAAGAGACTGGTGTTCCAGCGTTTATGTTGTAAACAGTGCGGCGCTTTCGAGTTCACGTAAGCACCACGACGCATGTGTGTGATGTATTTACAGCGTAAACTGTGTAGGAGACTGGCACAGGCTAGAACGAAATTGTTGAATAAAGTCGTTATTTTTGTTTGTTTTTACGCACAGAAAGTATTCTCGTCGCTTCATAAAATTAAGGCTCATTTTTGGGTGAACTATCCCTTTAAGATCTTTTTGATGAAATCCGAGAGCTCTCTGAGGGGGAGAAGGGCCTTAGTCAGGGAGGTGACCAAGAACCTGATGGTCACTCTGAGAGAGCTCCAGCGTTTCTCTTTGGAGAGAGGAGAACTTAACAGAAAAACAACCATCTCTGCAGCACTCCACCAATCAGGCCTGTATGGTAGAGTGGCCAGACCAAAGCCACTCCTCAGTAAAAGGCACATGACAGCCTGCCTGGAGTTTGCCAAAAGGCACCTGAAGGACTCTCAGACCACGAGAAACAAAATTCTCTGGTCTGATGAAACAAAGATTGAACACTTTGGCCTGAATGGCTAGCATCATGTCTGGAGGAAACCAGGCACCGCTCATCACCTGGCCAATACCATCCCTACAGTGAAGCATGGTGGTGGCAGCATCATGCTGTGGGGATGTTTTTTCGGCAGAAGGAACTGGGAGACTAGTCAGGATTGAGGGAAAGATGAATGCAGCAAAGTACAGAGACATCCTTGATGAAAACCTGCTCCAGAGCGCTCTGGACCTCAGACTGGGGCGAAGGTTCATCTTCCAACAGGACAACGACCCTAAGCACACAGCCAAGATAACAAAGGAGTGGCTACGGGACAACTTTGTGAATGCCCTTGAATGCCCCAGCCAGAGCCCAGACTTGAACCCGATTGAACATCTCTGGAGAGATCTGAAAATGGCTGTGCACTGACGCTCCCCATCCAACATGATGGAGCTTGAGAGGTCCTGCTAAGAAGAATGGGAGAAACTGCCCAAAAATAGGTGTGGCAAGCTTGTAGCATCATACTCAAAAAGACTTGAGGCTGTAATTGGTGCCAAAGGTGCATCAACAAAGTATTGAGCAAAGGCTGTGAATACTAATGTGTGATTTTTTTCTTCCGTTTTTTTATTTTTAATAAATTTGCAAAGATTTTAAACAAACTTCTTTCACGTTTCACTTTTTTTGTAAGGCTAGTGTAGTTGTGTTTCATTTAAAGACCCCCTGCGGTGAAAATCAAGCTTTTAATGTTGTTTATATGTCTATGTGGCATTTTTAATATACTTTAAGACAAACCATGTGCAAAATCATCAGTCAACACCATTGTTTCTTTCACAGAGCGGGTACCCAAACCTGTGATAAAAATAGCCGACTGATAACCCTGATGTTGTGTATTTGAGATGCGAGTACAATGAAACGATTATCTGGAAGAATTCTGCTGGACAAACACTGACGGGTTCAGCGCTCCATCCGACAGGAGAGTCCATCACAGTTGAAAACAAAGGAAAACAATCTTCTACACCTGCACACTCAATAAAAACGCAAGTAAAGAGACCAGTGATCCGGTCTATGAGAGAGATCTGTTTAAAGGCTAGACAGTCTCTATACAACATAAATGTGAAAGTAACTAGATGAATATGCTTATGTTTTTCTAATGCAAGATGTACTAACCTAATTCTGATCATTTAAACGTGTGTTCCAGGACTGAATTTGTTTTATAGACTTAATATTTTTTTTCTTCATTGGATTCAAGCATAGGATTTGTTGTCACAACTGTCATTCCTTCAGTCACTGTTGGGTTTTTTTTTCATCCTTTTCCTGATTAAAATTTCTTTTCACCGTAAGACTGCTATTAAATTTAATCTTTTAAAATGTGTTTGGCTTCTTTCATCTTATCATTTGCACAAAACCCCAAACAAACATTTTAACCATTTATGAACAGCATAAACCTTCTGAATATATGAATCTACTGTTACATATGCCAAATACTTCTTTTTCAAAGAGGGAAAAGATGAGAATCTCTTACTTGCACCAAACAGAGAGTTGTGTATAAATAAATAGCTACTAAAAATTTGTATTATATTATGAAGAAAACCATAAAACATTTGTGATGGCACATGGGAAGAGGAGTAGAGGATCTCAACAGCTTCACTAAAGTAAAGACAATACCAAATCATGAGTAGAGTTAAACTGAGGGCAGGAGAAAACAAACCGAACAAGAAACAGGTGCACAAAGCAATTGGTAACCATGGCAACAAACACGGGCATAATCAGTAGCCAGCGGAAATAATTTTATAATTTTCCTTTGGGGTGAAGAGTAGAGAAGGCATTTTTCTGTTTAATTTAGCAACCAAGGCAAAGGGATTGTTTTGTTTCAAGTGTAAAATGTGTTAATGCTATTTAAAACAAAAAATCAAATTCAGATGGAGATGTATGTGTCTTTAGGGAAGCATGAACATTAAAACATGCATCTTAAAACTGTCCTACAGATCAGAGAGAAGGACCACCTCAATGCCACATGTTTGTGGTTTGTTTTTGCACTTCCTCTGTATTCTCTGCTCTTACATCACGTCTCAGGCGTGTAAAAGCCATTCTGAGCAAAATATAGAAGAAAAGTGCATTAACGTGTAACAAAAATGTCACGTCGATGGTTGATGTTGGTCGTTGTGTTCATCACCACAGAAGCTGCTTCAGGTAAGTGACGGTTATAACGTTTTATCAAAGTTTGCACATTTGTTTCGCAGTTTAGTTTTTAATTATATTATAGTATTGTAACCTATTTTACAAATATTAAATGACTAGTGAATGACTTGTTTATTTATGTTGACTAACACACTCTCTCATATTTTATTCATCAGGTGAAGATGTGATGAAAGCAGTGGGTGATGAAGTTTCTTTTCGTCTAGACACACCTCCTTCTCCTCCTGTCAGCAGCATTATCTGGAAACACAGAAACATTAGTGGTGTTGTTGTCAAGGCGATTGAATGGGATGAAGACGGTTTATTAATCCCAAATCCGAGATTCAAAGACATCACAACTCTTGATGTGAAGACTGGACAAATCACTATTACTGATTTAAAAGTTGAACACAGTGGAGTTTATACCATTGAACTCAACAGTAAAGAGCAGGAACAGAGATTCACCTTGACTGTTAAGGGTGAGTAAATATTATTATATTGATTCATATTAATACTGTTAAAGCATCTTATGTTTTTTTTTTTTTACTTAACATAGTATAGCTAGTAACTGTCAACTTTATTTTTTGTGTGAAAAGTTATAATCATTTTTATATTGTTAATATACAGTATGTTCGTTGTGATTTATTGTAATTTCATTGTAACTTATTACACCAACAAAAGTTACCGCGGTTTTATTATGTTTTGAACATAGTACTGCAGTGTTGGGAGTACTGTGTAAATACCATATATGGCAATCATTCAGTACCATGGTATATGTTACTTATTATGGTACAGTGATGGTATCAGATTATGAAACCATGGTACTTTGATATATACCATAGTGCTGAAGTACTTTTAAGAACACTAGTACATGTCCAAAAACATGCTAGTACAATGGTGCTTTTTTTGAACATTTTAATTTGTATTAAAATTGTAGTAAATATGCCATCTTATACTAACAGTGTAAATGTTTTCATTGTTTCTTTCACAGAGCCAGTCCCCAAACCTTCGATAAAAATAGAGAAGAGCAAAGATAACCCTGATGTTGTGTATTTGAGATGCGAGTACAGTGAACCAATCACCTGGAAGAATTCTGCTGGAGAAACACTGACGGGTTCAGCGCTCCATCCGACAGGAGAGTCCATCACAGTTAAAAAAAATGGAGATCCAGAAAACTTCTACACGTGCACACTCGATAACGGCGCAAGTAAAGAGACCAGTGATCGGGTCTATGAGAGAGATCTGTTTAACGGTGAGACTGCGATTTACTTCAACATTACCTACTATAGAGGAAAGTCACTGAGAGTCAGATTCAATTTTATGTTTAGGTGGTGCTGAGATGTTCAGAAATTGTATGTACATTTATCACGTGTTTGGACACCCACGTCATGCTTAAAAATATCTGAATGTGATTGCATTAGAATTGGATAATAAAATATCAAAGCATGTGTCATTTATTGGAATAGCAAACAACAGCACAAACATTTCACAGAAAGAAGTTCTCCCAATTCATTTTGATGAAGTCCTTGATTTTTAATGCCCTCAGTCGCTCTCTTTCACCCAAGCACTTATTTTGATGTTCGATTGTTTTTGAGAGACACTAAGCTAGTTCAAATGAATTTGGAGAAGAGATATAGCACGAGCTCTGATCTGCCATCATCTGCCGTGGTCAGATTTCATGCATTATGTAGTGGTCGTGATTGGTAGTCTTGCTGGACTCAGACACACACACTTGGGCCAGACATTGATATCAAACATTTGTCATGAATGTACACAAGATGGCAGCAGTACTGCCAAACCCTTCGGGAAAGACTGTGGTTTCTGTTTCCGAACTTCCTCTATATTCTCTGCTTTTACACTGTTCTTACACTGCATATAAGTTTATTTTTTAAAAATGTAATTCTGATCATTTAAACGTGTTTCCCAGGGTTGAATTTGTTTTATAAGCTTAATATGTTTTGTTTTTTGCATTAGGTTTAAACAGGGGATTTGTCATCTGGATTGCCATTGTTTTGATCTGCATGGTTTTTATCATACTTTTCCTGTTTATACCACCTTTATACGGTAAGACTTTTGTGTTTAATCTTTTAAAACATTTGAAACATATTTCTGTGCTTATCATTTGCTTAACTCAAAACAAACATTCAAACCACTGGGTAATTTGCCATTTGCAACCTGTTTTACTTTCATAATATGACACATTTCTGCGTAAAATCAGATATTCAGTGAGCAAACAAATTGTTTTATTCATTTATTTTATTGGATTGTTAAACAAAAAAATCCACAATGGAGCCAATTTTGCTAAAACAATTAATTAAATAGTATAAAATGCTTAAATTAGGCTACTGGTTAACATTAAAGAAAAGGAAAGAGCATTTTAATGAAAGATTGTGAAGATAAACACTTCACTGAATGTGTATTAATAGAGTAAAGGCTCGATTCTGATTTCATGTTGACTGTAAATGACTGAGCGAAGGTGGGGTAAGTGCTTTCTGGTAACCGGTGTTGATATTTCAAGTCACCAAAACAAACACGCCCCTATTTTGATAGCTCCGCCCCACACATACGTAACCCAGGCAACGACTACGGTGGAATCTGTGTGTTACTATGGTAATCCAGGTCGAATGTTCAATGAAAAAGTCATCCCTTCCATCCCAAAAACACAAACAGTTCTCATGAACAACTCGATAGCACGAGCACGACAGTCCAACTAACGAACATATTACAATTATGACAATATTAGAGGGATATCGATCACGAAAAGAGGAAACAAACATATATTAGGAGTATATTATCTTACTGTTCGGACACACTTTGGGAGCTGACGCTTGAAACAGACAGCGAGGAGGTTTAGACGCTCCAGCCTTATACAGTGTGGAAATGAATGGGTCTTTATCATCGCTGAAGTGAACGACAATACGATCGCAAATGGACAAACAAGCGAACACATGAGCATATTCAAGCAAAAGCCAGCATATATTAGTTCTGTGAAACAAAACAAAACCAATGTTACTCGCCTCTCGAGAATAAATAAAGCAACCTCGGCCTTCACTCCTTGAGTTCTCTCCAGCGCTGGAAAGCTGATACTTCTTACCTGATCGTAAGCCTTCTTTTGTTCCACAGACATCTTCCACATTTGTTTTTTATCTGCCATCTCTCTCTTTCTGTCGTCGCTCGGATAATGTCTTCGTATTTTACGGCGGTTGGCATCCAGCTTATTGGTGCATTACCGCCCCCTTCTGCTCCGGAGTGTGGATCAGAGAATAGGTTTACAGACTAAATCACCCATTCACCCTCCTTCTCCCCCACACACCCACAACAACACACACATCTCATCCCTATCCTACTATATATTAATTAATAACATTAATACTTTTTAACCCTTCTCAATACTACTTTGCTTCATATCCTATTAAAAACCCCAGTTTCTCTCAAGAAATTCATAAGAATTCTTGTCTGTGCCCTATGATCTGTGCTCAATAACTCTTTTAATGTGATGTTCTTCACCCCTATATCCCTCAGTTTAGTCTTCATCACCTCTCTCTGATCTCCATACCGACTGCATCTCTGAACTACATGCTCTACTGACTCTCTTCCTGACATCCCTCACACATTCCATCATGATGTTTCCCTATCAACTTAAGTGTTTTATTTAACAAACAATGTCCCAATCTTAACCTAGATATCACAGTTTCTTCTCTCCTATTTCCACTTCCAACCCTTATTGTATTTTTAACATCCCTTTGAATTTTATATAAATGTCTCCCTTTACCTTCTCCATCCCATCTTTCTTGCCACTTTTGATTTATTTTCTCCCATATCACACTTTTGACCTCTGATTTGCTAATACTGACTTGCATTTCTATGTTTCCTTTTGTTAATGCCCTTTTTGCTAATGTATCCGCCTTTTCATTTCCCCTTATCCCTACATGTCCTGGAACCCATATCAATTTTACCTGTCTTCCTTGATTTACTATTCTCGTTACTGACTGCAATACTTCAAATTGTATATCTTGACGACTTTTTGAATAGAATGACCTTAGACTTACTAAAACTGAAGATGAATCTGAGCATACCAAAACTTTGTCCTGTCCTGTCTTTTCCACCCATCTTAATGCAATTAACATTGCCAGCATTTCCGCTGTATAAACCCCTAATTTGTTAGATGTTCTTCTATTAATTCCTACTCCTTTATCTGGTATTACTACCCCCAATCCTGTTGCTTCTGTCGCTGGATTCTTAGCACCATCTGTATAAATATGAATATAATCATTATATTTTTCCACTACTCTACTATTGAATACTCTTTCCAAATTAATATCCTCCTTTGCCTTCCTTTTTTCCTCCAACACAAACCAATCTACCTCAGGCCAAACTATCTTCCATGGTGCCATCTCTGGATAAACTACCGTGGGGCTTATCCTCATATCAAAAACATCTAACTCTTTAGCTATATCATTTCCAATCCTACCAAAATTTTCCTTTAGATTTTCCCCCTACTCCCAGCTCTCCTGCAGTAAAACTTTGGTGAGATGTGATTTATTATGCCCATGTATACCAGCCCAATAATTTGCCATCAGCTGCTTCCTTCTTAACTCTAGCGGTAATTCTCCCATTTCAACCTGAATGGCTGACACTGGTGTTGTTTTAAAAGCTCCACAACATATTCTGAGAGCCTGTGCCTGGACTACATCTAACTTTTTCAATTGAGATTTTGCTGCCGATCCAAATATTATGCTTCCATAATCTAGAACTGATCGAATTAATGCCACATATATTCTTTTCAATGATGATCTACTAGCACCCCATTCTCTTCCCCTCAAGCATCTCATCACATTTATTACTTTTTTCCCTTTTTCCTCCATTTTCCTGATATGATCTGCAAATGTCAATCGTGAGTCCAACCTAACTCCTAAAAATTTCCAACCCTCTCGAATTCTCTTCCGTACATTTTTAGCTTCATTCCTTCCTGAATTTTCTTCCTAGTGAAAAAAAGAGTCTTTTCTATAGAAAATTTAAATCCCCAATCGTAACCCCACTCCACCACTTTATCAATTGCTTCCTGTATTTTTCTGATTACAAATTCTATATTCCTTCCTCTCTTCCACATCGCCCCATCATCTGCGAACAAAGACCTTCCTATATTTTCTGGTACTTTTCCAAACACATCGTTAATCATAATAATGAAGAGTAATGGGCTTATCACACTCCCTTGAGGTGTGCCGTTTCCAGTTGTGTATTGATTTGACATTTCTGTCCCTATCCTTACTTGTATTTTCCTTCCGAAAAGAAAATCCTTGACCCAGTTAAACAATTTTCCTCCTACCTCAATCTTATTCATTTTGATTAATAACCCCTCCTTCCACATCATGTCGTAGGCTTTTTCTATATCAAAAAACACTGCTATTACTGTTTATTGCTTGTTCCTTTCTTATTTCAGTCTCTAATCTTACCACAGAGTCTATCGTGCTTCTTCCCTTCCTAAATCCACTCTGACAGCTATCCAGTATTCCTCTTTTTTCAATTACATATGTCAATCTTTCTGCTATCATCCTTTCCATTATTTTACATAAATTTGGTGTAAGAGCTATCGGTCTGTAACTAGTGGGTTTAGTTGGATCCTTACCAGGTTTCCTTATCGGAATCACTACCGCTTCTTTCCAGTTATTTCCTTCCATATTTTATTATATACATCCAGCAGCTTCAAAAGTGATATTTCCCTCAATTGTTTTAACATTGTATAACAAACTTGATCTTTTCCCAGAGATGTAGGTTTAGCTCTTTTAATTGCTCTTACCATTTCTGCCAAGGTAAAAGGTTCATCTAATTCACTTTCAGTATCTTCCTTTCTATTTAACTCATGAATGTGCTGATTCAATGTTATCAATCTTCTCCTTCTCCCTTCTTCTGTCAAATTTTCTGAACTATGATCCTTTATAAATGATTTTGCCATAATCTCCGCTTTCTCCTTGTTTGAAACTGCTGTTTCCTCTTCAGTTGACATAACTGGATATTCCCACTGCCTCCTGTCTCCCCCCATCCTTTTTATCATTCCCCACACTTTTCCCACCGGTGTTGTTCTTCCTATTCCATCACAAACATTTCTCCAACTAGTCCTCTTTGCCTGCCGAATTGTTCTTCTAACCACTGCCTGAGCCTTCTTGTACAGAATTAGATGATGCATATTATGTGTACTTTTAAGCATTCTGAAAGCTTTATTTCTGTCTTTTACTGCCTGATAACACTCTTCATTCCACCAAGGCACCAATTTTCGATTTACCCTGTAACCCCCCCTTAGGGATAGCTTCCTCCGCTGCCATAATAATTTGCTGAAGTTACCTGGTTGTTAACATCATCTATTCTTCCATAAACCTCAACCCTAGTCATTGCATCATCACTCACTTTCTTAAACCTTTCCCAATCAGCTTTACCAAAATTCCACTTAGGAATTCTATCATTCGATCCTACTTCCAATCTCCCACCCACTGTGCATAAGACTGGGTAGTGATCACTCCCCACTGTGGTTGCTGTCCAAACTTCCCAATTACTAATTCCAGCCAGTGAATTTGACACTAATGTTATATCTATTGCTGACTCTTTCCCTGTTAATACATTTATTCTGGTTCCTCTACCATCATTCAAACAGACCAGATCTCTTTCATCCATCAATTCTTCAATTACCTTACCATTAGCATCTGTATTTAAACTTCCCCATATTGAGCTATGAGCATTGAAGTCAGCACACCAGATTACCTTTTTCATATCCTGCCCTGATATCCTTAGTAGATTATATATTTCCAACCTTTTACATGGATTGTAGTAGTTAATAATACTAATTGCCCCACCCCTATCCCACACCTCCACCACTATGCACTCCTGATCGTCACTTTTCCCCAATACTCTGTATGATATTCCCATCTTAATGAATATAGCACATCCTCCTCCTCCCTCCTCAGTACTCCTATCCCTCCTTATTGCTGTATATCCATGTATCTTAAAATCAAAATTTGGCTTCAATCTAGTTTCTTGGATACACACTACATCTGGCTTCTCATCTAACTCATTCAAAAAATGTTTAAATTCCTGTCCATTGGCTAATAAACTCCTGGCGTTCCATTGTATAATAAAAACCATTAATATTAACCAACCCATGATGACTCTTTGCTTGACTGATTAGTAAGGGTTTCCCTCACCTCTTCCCATGACAGTCCTACTAATCCTAAGTGATTAACTGCAGCTTTAACCACCAACTGGATTTTCTCATTTTTGGATTTTACTTCTGCTGTACTGTTTATCACACGTGCTATGAATGTTACTAATTCTCTTTTTCCCACATATATTCCTTCAGATTTACTTTGTTGTTGCTCTTGTGTAACCATATCTTCTTCTTCATGGATTTTATTATCCTTCTCCCTTGTTACTTTGACAGCTTCTGCATAAGTAATTCATCTCTCCACTCTTATCTTTTGGATATTTGTCTCCCGTCGCATTACTTCACAATGTGGCTTATAATGGATGTGGTCTCCTCCACAATTGCAACACTTTGGTGATACCCCTGACCCACGCTTTCCATATTCATGGTCCCCTCCACATCTTGCACATCTTCTCTGCCTATTACAGTTTTTTGCAGTGTGACCAAACCTCTGACAATTAAAGCACCTCATTGGTTTTGGAACATATATCCTCACTGGATAACTCATAAATCCCAAAAAAATCTTCTTTGGCACAGTCTTATCTTCAAATTCAATTGACACAGTTTCACTGTCCTTTGCAATTCCATCTCTTGTTGTTTTCATTCTTTGAACATTCAAAACTTTTGCTCCCTTAATATTATTTTTTAACTCCTCCATTGTTACACTCATTGGTACCCCTGTAATCACTCCAATCCTTCCATCTATTTTCCTTATTCCCACCCTTCCAATGTTTTCCACCTTACATTTAGCTATTTCCTTTATTTTCTGAGATTTCTCCATTTGTCCTGCATCAGCACATCTCACCAGTAAATTACCATCATTAAGGATTTTCGCAAATTCGATCTCCCCTGTTTTATTTGCCAGAGTTGTAGTTAGCACAAATGGGCTAACTTTCTTCATGATCTCCTGGCCCTTTTCATTAAATCGAATTACAACCTCAAATTTCTCCTTTATTTCTTTCTGAGAAATCTCCTGTCTATCTTCATCATTATCAGAATCATCTTCATTATCACTTCTTACTCTTTTGTTCCTTTTATCTTTTTTATCAATCATCCGTCCCCTCTTTCCCACTCCACACTCTTCATTTCTCCCTTCGTTATACTCCATTTTCTCCCACCTACCTACCTCCGATCCATTCACGAAGCAGTCGTGCTCCACCGCCTATTAATATGATCCAAAATTGCAATCCCATTTTCCGTCAGTTCAAAAATCCGCGTTTCCCTGAAAGGACCCTCCGCTGTTCCCCTTGTCGACCAGCAACCTTGCTGGCCACACTGAGAATTGACCTTGGATAATGTCCGTCCTGTGTCGTGTCTTTTGAATAATGACGTGCACTGAGCGCTCTCTTCTCCCCGTCATCAGTAGACACGCCCCTTACTGCTGATTGGCTATCAGTTTGTTATTGTACTCGGCCCGAGTCACATTTCTAAAGCAGTTTTAAAATAAAACTTACCCCACCTTTAAGACGAAAGACTTCCAGAGTAAGTTTGCTTCTTAATTTCTTTTGGAAAATCATTAATATGTGCAATATCACAAATCAGATGGATCTTGGTCTGTATCAACTTGAACTATGTTTTAAAATATACATTAAAAATGAGCATTTTCCCCTCAGAAATGACATTCATGAGTGAATGACTGATGCTCATCAAGAGTCTTCAATGCAAAGCCACATGTGGATCATCTCAACACGTTCTCCTGGTCATCGGATCTGAATCCCAGCTTTACTGAAGCATCCGGAGCTCTGAACCGTCTGTGCCTTCAGAATTTGGACTGTTTTTGAACTTTGAGTGTTGCTCTTTGACCTTTCTGTCTGCTGGGCCGCACTGATGAACTTCATTCTAATGTTCAGAATATATGAATCTACTGTAACATAATATAGATGAGAATCTCTTTACAAAACTTTGCTTAACTTTTGGCTCAGATTAAGGTGGAGAGTAGGGGAGGCATTTTGCATAATTACCAGGATAAAGGGATTGCTAAACAGTGAATGTGTTTTATCCTAGAATGTTTTTGTTGTTTTCTTGTCTTTGTACATTACATCTATGTTTGTTTATCCTACTAAATACAAGAACTTAAATAAAAGTTAAACTTCACATTACTGTAATTGTTGTAAATGTATTGCTGGTCCTCCTTTTCTTCCTCCAAACTTTGTTTACCTTCATTGTCATAAATAATAGTTGTTTTTTTTTTATTTTTAATATTAAATTTAATATAGAAAGCAGTTTAATATAGTATAGTATTTAATATAGTATTGTAATCTAATTTTCAAATATTAAATGATTGTAGTGAATGACAGAGACTTTATGTTGTACACTATATTTCCAAAAGTTTTGGGACGCCTGTCTTTACATGCACATAAACTTTAATGACATCCCATTCTTAATCCGTAGGGTTTAATATGGAGTCGGCCCACCCTTTGCAGCTATAACAGCTTCAACTCTTCTGGAAAGGCTTCCACAAGGTTTAGGAGTGTGTTTATGGGAATTTTTGACCATTCTTCTAGAAGCGCATTTGTGAGGTCAGGCACTGATGTTGGACGAGAAGGGGCTCGCAGTCTCCGCTCTAATTCATCCCAAAGGTGTTCTGTCGTGTTGAGGTCAGGACTCTGTGCAGGCCAGTCAAGTTCCTCCACACCAAACTCGCTCATCCATGTCTTTATGGACCTTGCTTTGTGCACTGGTGCGCAGTCATGTTGGAACAGGAAGGAGCCATCCTCAAACTTTTCCACAAAGTTGGGAGCATGAAATTGTCCAAAATGTCTTGGTATGGTGAAGCATTAAGAGTTCCTTTCACTGGAACTAAGGGGCCAAGCCCAACCCCTGTAAAACTACCCCACACCATAATCCCCCCTCCACCAAACTTTACACTTGGCACAATGCAGTCAGGCAAGTACCGTTCTCCTGGCAACCGCCAAACCAAGACTCGTCCATGGGATTGCCAGACAGAGACGCGTGATTGGTCACTCCAGAGAACACGTCTCCACTGCTCTAGAGTCCAGTGGTGGCGTGCTTTACCCCACTGCATCCCACGCTTTGCATTGCACTTGGTGATGTAAGGCTTGGATGAGCTGCTCGGCCATGGAAACCCATTCCATGAAGCTCTCTACACACTGTTCTTGAGCTAATTTGAAGGCCACATGAAGTTTGGAGGTCTGTAGCTATTGACTCTGCAGAAAGTTGGTGACTTCTGCGCACTGTGACCCTCAGCATGCGCTGACCCCGCTCTGTGATTTTACGTGGCCTACCACTTCGTGGCTGAGTTGCTGTTGTTCCCAATTGCTTCCACTTTGTTATAATACCACTAACAGTTGATCGTGGAATATTTATTAGTAAGGAAATTTCATGAATGGACTTATTGCACAGGTGGCAACCTATCACGGTACCACGCTTGAGTTCACTGAGCTCCTGAGAGCGACCCATTCTTTCACAAATGTTTGTAGAAGCGTCTGCATGCCTAGTGCTTGATTTTATACACCTGTGCCCATGGAAGTGATTGAACACCTGAATTCAATGATTTGGAGGGGTGTCCCAATACTTTTGGCAATATAGTGTATTTTATCCATCAAGTTTATTTTCATCCAGACAAACCTCTTCCTCCTTCTGTCAGCAACATAATATGAAAACACAGAAACAGTAGTAGAATTATCAAGGCGATTGAATGGGATGAAGACGGTTTTAACATCCTAAATCTGAGATTCCATGCCATCACAACTCTTGATGTGAAAACTGGACAAATCACTATTACTAATTTAAAAGTGGAGTTTATACCATTGTCATCAACAGTAAAGAGCAAAAACAAAGATTCACCTTGACTGTTAAGGGTGAGTGGATTTTGATTATTATATTGATTCATATTAATAACCTAATTTTTTATTGTAACCTAATTTACAAATATTAAATGACTAGTGAATGACAGAGACTTGTTTATTTATGTTGACTAACACACTCTCTCATATTTTATCCATCAGGTGAAGATGTGATGAAAGCAGTGGGTGATGAAGTTTATTTTAATCCAGACAAATTTTATCCTCCTGTCAGCAGCATTATCTGGAAACACAGAAACATTAGTGGTGTTGTTGTCAAGGCGATTGAATGGGATGAAGACGGTTTTAACATCCCGAATCTGAGATTCAAAGACATCACAACTCTTGATGTGAAGACTGGACAAATCACTATTACTGATTTAAAAGTTGAACACAGTGGAGTTTATACCATTGAACTCAACAGTAAAGAGCAGGAACAGAGATTCACCTTGACTGTTAAGGGTGAGTAAATATTGATTATTATATTGATTAATATTAACACTGTTAAAGCATCTTATAATTATGCTTGTTTTACTTTGCCTCATACAGAAAAACAATGTAATTGTACAGTAACAGCATCAGATTGTAATACCATGGTACTTTGATTAATACCATGGTATTTACATGGTACATGTCCAAAAACCAGTGTAGTATTATGATTTGCTTTAAATAACCACGGTACAGTATTACCCTCTGATACCATCATTGTACCATGGTACTGTCACAAGACTTTTTGCAAGGCTAGTGTAGTGTTTGATTTCATTTTGTTTTCTCTAAAGACTGAATGTTCATATTTGTTTCTTTCACAGAGCGTGTCCCCGAACCTGAGAAGAGCGAAGTTAACCCTGATGTTGTGTATTTAAGATGCGAGTACAGTAATAAAATCATCGGGAAGAATTCTGCTGAAGAAGAACTGAAGTGTTCAGTGTTCAGGACAAAATGAGAATCTCTTACTTGCACTAAACAGAGAGTTACGTATAAAGAAATAGCTACTAAAAATTTGTAAAAAGAAAACCATAAAACATATGTCACAGCACATGAGAAGAAGAGTAGAGGATCTCAACAGCTTCACTAAAGTAAAGACAATACCAAATCATGAGTAGAGTTAAACTGAGGGCAGGAGAAAACAAACCGAACAAGAAACAGGTGCACAAAGCAATCGGTAACCATGGCAACAAACACGGGCATAATCAGTAGCCAACGGAAAAGAAGTTTAACACAAAAATAAATTTGACACAAAACGCTTAGTTTTTCCTTTGGGGTA
The DNA here is from genome assembly GCA_039654105.1 of Coreius guichenoti. NCBI lineage: Eukaryota > Metazoa > Chordata > Actinopteri > Cypriniformes > Gobionidae > Coreius > Coreius guichenoti. The sequence goes on along the minus strand of CM077170.1, from coordinate 2,636,857 downwards.
CAGAGTAACGAAGGCATTTTTTTCTGTTTAATCTAAGATTACCAAGGCAAAGGGATTGTTTTGTGCTAACAGCACCAATGTGAAGAGTTTGATGTAAACAAATCTAAATCACTTTGAATAAAGCCCTCTGTCAAGTGTAAAATGTGTTAATGCTATTTAAAACAAAAAATCAAATTCAGATGGAGATGTATGTGTCTTTAGGGAAGCATGAACATTAAAACATGCATCTTAAAACTGTCCTACAGATCAGAGAGAAGGACCACCTCAATGCCACATGTTTGTGGTTTGTTTTTGCACTTCCTCTGTATTCTCTGCTCTTACATCACGTCTCAGGCGTGTAAAAGCCATTCTGAGCAAAATATAGAAGAAAAGTGCATTAACGTGTAACAAAAATGTCACGTCGATGGTTGATGTTGGTCGTTGTGTTCATCACCACAGAAGCTGCTTCAGGTAAGTGATGGTTATAACGTTTTATCAAAGTTTGCACATTTGTTTCGCAGTTTAGTTTTTAATTATATTATAGTATTGTAACCTATTTTACAAATATTAAATGACTAGTGAATGACAGAGACTTGTTTATTTATGTTGACTAACACACTCTCTCATATTTTATCCATCAGGTGAAGATGTGATGAAAGCAGTGGGTGATGAAGTTTCTTTTCATCCAGACAAATTTTATCCTCCTGTCTTCAGCATTATCTGGAAACACAGAAACAGTAGTGATATCGTTATCAAGGCGATTGAATGGGATGAAGACGGTTTATTAATCCCGAATCTGAGATTCAAAGACATCACAACTCTTGATGTGAAGACTGGACAAATCACTATTACTGATTTAAAAGTTGAACACAGTGGAGTTTATACCATTGACATCAACGGTAAAGAGCAGGAACAGAGATTCACCTTGACTGTTAAGGGTGAGTAAATATTGATTAGTATATTGAATAATATTAATACTGTTAAAGCATCTTGTTTTTTATTTAACATAGTATAGCTAGTAACAGTCAACTTAATTTTTTTTTTTGAAAAATTATAATCATATTTATATTGTTAATAAATGTTCATTGTAATTTAACAATAACTATTATTACACTAACAAAAGTTACCGCGGTTTTATTGTGTTTTCAACATAGTACCCCAGTGTTGAAGTGCTGTGTAAATACCATATATGGCAATCATTCAGTACCATATGATGTTATGTCATATGAATTACTGTCACTGTATTGTGGCAGTATTATGGTGTGGTGTCATGTTTTCCAGGGTTGAATTTGTTTTATAAGCTTAATATATGTTTTTTGCATTAGATTCAAACAGGGGATTTGACATTTGGATTGCCATCGTTTTGATCTGCATCATTTTTATCATCCGTTTATACCACCTTTACATGGTAAGACTACTTTTGTGTTTAATCTTTTAAAACATATTTCTTTCATCATTTGCTTAAAGGGGTCATATGATGCTATTTTCAAAGATCATTATTTTATGTATTGGGTGTTATAGAATATGTTAACACTCTTTAATGTTGAAAAAAATACATTATTATTTACATACTGTACATTATTGTAGCTCCTCTATGCCCAGTCTTTATAAAACGCGTAGATTTCTACAAAGCCCCTCCTTCCGAGAAGCGTAGTGTGCTCTGATTGGCCAACTGACCCAGTGTGTTGTGATTGGCCGAACAACTCAAGCGCGTAACGGAAATGTAACGCCCCTTACCATAATCGCAAGTTTCAGCTTCCAAAGCAATTACAAAGACAGTTAATAATGCTGTACCATATCAGTTCGAGCCCGAGTCGGATTCTGAAAATGCAGATGACCAAGCCGATCGATCGGAACCAACTTTGCAAGCGCAACTCCAGCAGAACATTTCACAGTGGTAAGTTGTAAGCTCTGCTTGAGCGGCAGAACACTGCATCTACACTATATTGCTAAAATTATTGGGACGCCCCTCCAAATCATTGAATTCAGGTGTTCAATCACTTCCATGGGCACAGGTGTATAAAATCAAGCACTAGGCATGCAGACGCTTCTACAAACATTTGTGAAAGAATGGGTCGCTCTCAGGAGCTCAGTGAACTCAAGCGTGGTACCGTGATAGGTTGCCATCTGTGCAAAAAGACCATTCGTGAAATTTCCCCACTACTAAATATTCCACGCTCAACTGTTAGTGGTATTATAACAAAGTGGAAGCAATTGGGAACAACAGCAACTCAGCCACGAAGTGGTAGGCCACGTAAAATCACAGAGCGGGGTCAGCGCATGCTGAGGGTCACAGTGCGCAGAAGTCGCCAACTTTTTGCAGAGTCAATAGATACAGACCTCCAAACTTGGTGTGGCCTTCAAATTAGCTCAAGAACAGTGTGTAGAGAGCTTCATGGAATGGGTTTCCATGGCCGAGCAGCTCATCCAAGCCTTACATCACCAAGTGCAATGCAAAGCGTGGGATGCAGTGGGGTAAAGCACGCCGCCACTGGACTCTAGAGCAGTGGAGACGTGTTCTCTGGAGTGACCAATCACGCTTCTGTCTGACAATCCGATGGACGAGTCTGGGTTTGGGGGTTGCCAGGAGAACGGTACTTGCCTGACTGCATTGTGCCAAGTGTAAAGTTTGGTGGAGGGGGGATTATGGTGTGGGGTTGTTTTTCAGGGGTTGGGCTTGGCCCCTTAGTTCCAGTGAAAGGAACTTAATGCTTCAGCATACCAAGACATTTTGGACAATTTCATGAATTAGAGCAGAGACTGCGAGCCCCTTCTCGTCCAATATCAGTGCCTGACCTCACAAATGCGCTTCTAGAAGAATGGTCAAAAATTCCCATAAACACACTCCTAAACCTTGTGGAAAGCCTTCCCTTGTTATAGCTGCAAAGGGTGGGCCAACTCCATATTAAACCCTACGGATTAAGAATGGGATGTCATTAAAGTTCATGTGCATGTAAAGGCAGGCGTCCCAAAACTTTTGGCAATATAGTGTACTTACAAGTTCTGATTCAGAAGCGCCAGATTGCCCTAGCAAAGTTTGAATTGCCGTCCACTTTTGGAAGGCCAAATAAGGTGCTTTTGCTTTCGCATAGAAACACACAGCATCTCCAAGGCATGGCAGTGACTACACTACTACAACAACTAAAGCCACGCCTTTCTTCTTTGTGTATGCATTTTGGGCAGCACTATGCAAATATTTCCACATAGTGACTTAGGTCGGTGAGGAAGAATTCGATCGAGGCGTTTTAACTAGGTCTGGATTTGCCTTCTCTTTTATTAGATGGGAGACTTTAAGCTTTGTAACTTTGCAGATCTTACACATGCACAAACAGCATAACACACTAAAGAAAAAAGAAAACATGAAAATGCATCATATGACCCCTTTTAAACTCAAAACAGTCCTAAACTTAAGGTGAATTGCCATTTGCAACCAGATTTACTTTCATGATGTGACATATTTCTGTGTGAAATCAGATATTCAATGAGAAAACAAATGATTTTATTAGATTGTTAAACAAAATAATACCAGAATGGAGCCAGTCGTGAATGTAATTTTGCTAAAAACAAAGCTTAAATCATATAAAATGCTTAAATTAGGCTATTGGTTAACATTATCCAGTAGCCTGTGCAACTTGAGTGACGTCAGCAGAAAAGGAAAGGGCATTTTGATGAAATATTGTGAAGATGCACTCAGTAATTGTTCACTAGGAATGTGTATTAATAGAGTAAAGGCTCGATTATGATTTCCTGTTGACTGTAAAGGACTGAGCGTGTCACTATTGTTCTTTAAGACTTTGGATTGTTCTTTCCAGAGTAAGGTTACTTCTTAATTTCTTTTGGAAAATCATTTATATGTGCAATATCACAAATCAAATAGATCTTAGTCTATGATCAACTTGAACTATGTTAACTGTCACCCCCCCTTTTTTCATATAGACATGAAAATGCACTATCCAAACTTAAATGGTTGTAATTCAAGAATGCTTTGGAGTATAGACATGTAGACAGTAAGACTGGTCTTGTTTTTAAGAAGACATTTGGCAGATTATTGTATAAGTCAAATTATGTAAGTGAAATAGAAAAAAAGTTAAAGAAGTTTTAGTTTATGAAAATGTAAAAATATATATTATATAAAATATATATTTTACAAAACATGGTTTACTCTAAAACTGCAAGAAAATCAAAGCCAAAAATCTGAACAAGTTGTGTTCCAAATTTTAGGTTGATATCTCAAAAATGAACTTTAAGTGAGATTTTGTTTGGGCGCAGTAACTTTTTCACTAGATGACACCCAAACTCCATTGCAGACCATATAAGGGCGCCTGCATTTCCATATATGGTTTGAGTGATCTGAACCAAATATTGCCATAATTTTCATACAATTTATGAAGTAGACCTCCTATTCAGAAGTAGTATGGGCAGTTTGGCAGTATTTGATTTGAATTCAACCTCTAATAAACATAAAAAAACACGTATGTGCGTTATAGCTCGCCACCACATCAAAAAAATGGAGAATCTATCATTTTTTTCTTTATATTTAAAACATTTTCAGACCTTTTTTTTCTCCAAATATTGAATGGATGTTATCTTTTGAACTCTTGGCATGAAAACAAACTGAGGTTTCTACCAATCTTTCATGATTTTTCCTGTTCATCGCTATTTCAAAATAAAGGTCTGTGCACACCTTATGAGTATGAAAATATTCTTGTTGCAAATTGATAAATTACTGCTCCTCTGTAATGAATTTTGAAAAACACCAAATATGAAAACTAGAGATTGTAAGCTTTCAAATGATATATAGTAGATTAGGTTAGGTTTAGTATAGGATATTACTGTTTTAAAAATGTAATGGATTTGGGCCCAGTGACACTTAACAGGTTAAAATATACATTAAAAATGAGCATTTTCCCCTCAGAAATGACATTCATGAGTGAAAGAGTCTTCAATGCAAAGCCACATGTGGATCATCTCAACACGTTCTCCTGGTCATCGGCTCTGAATCCCAGCTTTACTGAAGCATCCGGAGCTCTGAAGCGTCTGTGCCTTCAGAACTTGGACTGTTTTTGAACTTTGACTGTTGCTCTTTGACCTTTCTGTCTGCTGGGCCGCACTGATGAACTTCATTCAAAGCTTCTGAATACAAAAATCTGTTTTCTTGTTTTTGTACATTACATCTTTGGATGTGCTGTAGTATGTGTTGCTGTTTTTGTATGTTTCTCCTGTATTTTCCCGTCATGAGGACATGCTTCCCTCTAACAGGTACTCATGGCTGCCATTTTCTTCACTTTGTGGATTGAGTTGTGATGTGACTGTGGTTGGTTTGCTGTGTGCATTGTAAGATATAATAATCTGTAAGCAATTGTCTTTCTTTATTTAAGCAGATGGGTGGTAGTTTGTGTGTAATGGCATTTTATTCATAAATAATAGTCTATATTTTCAATTTGTACCGTCTCTGCGGCCCTGAGGCTGCCTGGTATTCATTCCGATGATCAATGAAAATTACTAAAAGGATCTATTTTTATGTTTCTTTGACTAACAAATAAACGTTTTGGATTTGAATCTACAGCTTTATTTGGCATACATAGCAGTCTAGTCAATAAAAATGTAATTGTAATTAAATTGTTGAAATCTGGAAGCCATAGAAAATAATACACTTATTTATTAAAATCTTTATATTTTGTTTACCTTCATTCATTTGTTATTTTATTTATTTTTTCATATGGCAAGCCTTTTTGACTTTTATTCATTCCCAGGATATGACTTCTTGATATCAACAATTCAGTTTTCACTAGTTAAAATGCTAATGCTTGATATCAGCAATGACGTCACTCACTGAAATATTCTTGCTATCAGGAATTAAATTTCAACTAGTAAAAACTATAATTGATATCTGTAATTGTATTTTTACTAGTTAAATCTCACCATAGGCTGCCATTCAAATTTAATTGTTGATATCAATAATTGATTTCTTAGTAGTTGAAATTTCAATTTCACATCAGAAATACAATTCTTACTAGTAAAAATAATATTTTTTTAAATCAATAATATAAATATCAAGAATTCAGTTGTCACTATAGTTGAAATGTTAATTCTTGATATCTGTAAATGTATTTCTACATGTTACATATGTTATTTCTGATTTCTGAAAAAGTATTTCTGATATCAATAATCAGGACAGTAATTTCAGATATCTAAAATGGCTTTCTTACTAGTAACAATCACATTCATGATATCAAAAATGAACATTTTTACTAGTAGCAATTCAAATGTTTTTTGTTTGTTTTTTACTAGTTGAGAATTCGTATTTCTGCGAGTGATGACGTCAAAATTTACTAGTAGAAATCTAATTTTTTAATATAACTCCGATTGTATTCATATGAAAGAAGAAAGTCATATACACCTAGGAAAGAAAAGTCATATACACCTAGGATGACTTGAGGGTGAGTAAATCATGGGGTAACTTTCATTTTTGGGTGAAGCTCTCTGCACGCCCAACTCTTCCTTTCGGTTTAGTTTGGACTTCCTCTCTACGCTCAGGCGTGAGCATAAATATTTTATGAGTAAACTATAGAAGAAAAGCACATGAAAGTGTACTTTGTATGAAGATGTTTCTTATAAGATACTCGACGGCCGTCCTCCTCGTGTTCATCGCCTCAGGAGCCGCTTCAGGTACGCGATCCGTTAGCATTCAACAACAAAGATAGCAAACATCGTTCTTGGCTACTTCAACCTGTTTTGTTTTAAAAGATAATATAATGCGGTGTATTTTAGATAATTATATTCACGACAGTCTCTGTCGTGGCCTAGATTTGTTTACGTTATTATTTTAAATGATTAGCTACAGGTAGTGTAAAACGCGTGTATAGTTCAGATGATTATAACATGGTTACTTTAATATATCACAATAATAATCATATTTATATATTGTGTTCTTTACATGTATTTCATACATATTTCGATAGCATACTATGTCCAAATACAGTACATTATAGGCTACTTCTTCTTTTTATTACATTATAGGATACTTTTAGGTACTTTTTTAGTTACCTTGACGTGCTCGCCGGAAACTAGTCAGCGAGGAACGAGACTATATGAAAAAATGGGCGGGAATTGCTTTTACTTTGCAATCCAATTTTTAAATTAGTTAGATTCAAGTTAGATTAAGTAATTTCATTTCAATATTTCTCCAAACAGATGTATAATTTGGAATAACAGGCATATAACGTTAAAACTTTGTTGTTTTAAATGGGCTGATAATGGTATAATATTTGTTAAACAGTTGTTTAATGAAAATGAGCACCTTTATACCTGTGTAGAATTTCTTCAAATGTATAATATTCCAATAATCCCTAAAGAATTGTATTGTGTTTAAAGGAAATGTGAATAAGGAGACTGTGTTTGTCTTAGACCTGATGTTGCAATTAAAGGAGTTATGATTATTACTGATGGAATGTCTTTAATGAAATTATTAAATACAACTTTTGCCTCAATAAACTCCTAATGACTGTTTTTAACAGTTAGTAAGGTAGTTGTTAAGTTTAGGTATTGGGTAGGATTAAGGGATGCAGAATAATGCATTATTATGTACTATAAGTGCTAATAAACAGTCAATATCTTACTAATATGCATGCTAAGCATGTATATAAGCAAATAGTTAATATTAAGAATTGAACCTTAAAGAGCCCCTATTATGGATTTTTGAAAATTACCTTTCATGTAGTGTGTAACATAGTTCTAAGTGAATGAAAACATCTTGCAAAGTTTTAAATCTGAAAGTGCAGCGTATATAAAGTTATTGTCTCTCAAAAGTAAGAGTCGACTCTGAGTCAATTAAACGAATCGTTTTTCAAATTAGTTGCAAGCCGTTTCGTTGTGACGTCAAGACGAAACATTAGCATATTGCCCGTCCACTTATTGTGCGCCCAGACACCGGGGAGAACTTGAACCCCCTCAAACACTGCAGCGGATACTGGATAGCATCATGTCGAGAAGACGTGTGTTTTTGCGTTTCATATTGTGTAAGTATCTGGCTAACCGGCTAACTCACGTTATTACTGTCTTACTGAAATACTACTGTAAATCAGCTGTGGGCCACTATTACCTAAAATTGTGTCTATTAATGCAGATTGTCTGTCGTTCTTACTACTTTGAGTAAAGATAAAGGATGGAGTAAGATTTGTTTTGCAAACGTTTATGTTTACATCAGCTGGGCTAACGTATGCACTGTTATTGATACAGTTCCCACATGTGCACCGCAATGCATTAGACACACACACACTCACACACGCACACTTGCTAATGATGATGTTGAGGAATTACAGTTGAAACATCTCATAATGTACCTCAAGCTGAGTAGCATCACTGAGAAACGTCCTGCTCAAGGTTCGGGTTGAATAACTAGTTCTTCCAATGTTTCATCATCGATTCGGACTCGCGCTGGGATTTATGTAAAATCAATGTCATCATTACTGTCTTTACAGTGTGTGCCATCGCTGAGCTTTAGGAAGCCTCTGGACGGAGCTAGAGTTCAGTTATGGTAATGGAAGTTTGTTTCCGTAATACACGCTAGACCAATCACAACAGACTGGGCCGTCTGACTAATCAGAGCAGAGTAGACCAATCACAACAGACTGGGCCATCTGACTAATCAGAGCAGAGTAGACCAATCACAACAGACTGGGCCATCTGACCAATCAGAGTAGAGTAGACCAATCACAACAGACTGGGCCATCTGACCAATCAGAGCAGAGTAGACCAGTCACAACAGACTGGGCCGTCTGACCAATCAGAGCAGAGTAGACCAATCACAACAGACTGGGCCGTCTGACCAATCAGAGCAGAGTAGACCAATCACAACAGACTGGGCCATCTGGCCAATCAGAGCAGAGTAGACCAATCACAACAGACTGGGCCATCTGGCCAATCAGAGCAGAGTAGATCAATCACAACAGACTGGGCCATCTGACCAATCAGAGCAGAGTAGACCAATCACAACAGACTGGGCCGTCTGACCAATCAGAGCAGAGTAGACCAATCACAACAGACTGGGCCATCTGGCCAATCAGAGCAGAGTAGACCAATCACAACAGACTGGGCCGTCTGACCAATCAGAGCAGAGTAGACCAATCACAACAGACTGGGCCGTCTGACCAATCAGAGCAGAGTAGACCAATCACAACAGACTGGGCCGTCTGACCAATCAGAGCAGAGTAGACCAATCACAACAGACTGGGCCGTCTGACCAATCAGAGCAGAGTAGGCTCGCTGAAAGGAGGGATTTAGAGAGACCGATTCATCCATCGAGTCGTTTGAGAATCACTGAACATTGTGGTGATGTGCAATGTATATTATGAGAAAATGAAAGTGTTTTTTGACCTTTGATGCATGTAAACCTGTTGTAGGAGACCTCCAAAACTAAATTAGGAAACTTTAAAATAGCATAAAGGCACTTTAAACTAAAGTGTTACAGATTAAATAATTACTTTATTAGGAAGTTAAACAGAATACAGCCTAATGTCTTATAAAACATATTGGGATATGCATGGTTGCCTAAAAATATTGCATAACAAATAAGGTGAGAAAAGTACATTTTAAAATACTTCATCTGGTGTAGCTACACTGTTAAAACAGTTTTTCTTAGGTTTTGTACTGATGCAGATGTGTGCAGATGTATTTTTTTATTTTAATAGACAAAGATTACCACCAAATGTGGCCTTTATTGTTAATCTTTGTTTGATTATGGGGAAATACAGAAACAGAAACGGGCTAAAGGAAGACCTGTTTATTGTCTATTTTTACTTGTAGTTTATATTTGTCAACAAAATGTATAGCCTAACATATTTTGGAAATGACTTGTCATGTTCATTGTTTGCAATGTGACTAGCATTTTAGTAATAAAAAAAGACGTGCTTGATGAATGTTGACTAACACACTCTCTCATATTTTATTCATCAGGTGAAGATGTGATGAAAGCAGTGGGTGATAAAGTTTCTTTTCGTCTAGACACACCTCCTCCTCCTGTCAGCAGCATTATCTGGAAACACAGACACATTAGTGGTGTTGTTGTCAAGGTGATTGAATGGGATGAAGACGGTTTTAACATCCCAAATCCGAGATTCAAAAACATCACAACTCTTGATGTGAAGACTGGACAAATCACTATTAATAAATTAAAAGTTGAACACAGTGGAGTTTATACCATTGAACTCAACAGTAAAGAGCAGGAACAGAGATTCACCTTGACTGTTAAGGGTGAGTAAATATTGATTATTGAAATACTTTAAAGGCCTCATTTCATTATTATTTTTTAAATTGCATAAGTAGTGATACTCTGTTCCATAGTTTTATCAGTATTTATTTTTATTTGTATAAAAGCTAAATTGAATTTAAAAGTAACAATAATTACTACGCTGACAAAAATAACAGTATGTGTGGCAGTGCCATGGTATTCTGTGATGTTTCTTAGGATACAATAGAAATACCATGATATATGACAAGTAACATGGTGAACTGAATGATTACCATAACTATACTTAGAGATTATAGAAATATCTTAAATTTTAGCACCGTCCTCTACAAATCATGGTACAGTGATGGTATCTGATTTCTATATCTTTGTACTTTGTGATAATACAATGGTACTGATATTCATGCATCAGGATATTTACCATACTTTTAAGGTACTACTACCATGGTAAACATCCAAATGAACAATTTAGTACAATAGTACATTGTTTAAGTGATAGTTTGTATTGGGGAAAAATTTTTTTTTTCCAAGGCTAGTGTAGTTGATTTTGATTGTACTTTGTTTTCTCTGTGGACTGAACGTTCTCATTGTTTCTTTCACAGAGCGGGTCCCAAAACCTGTGATATTGATAGAGAAGACTGGTGGCCCTGATGTGTATTTAAGATGCGAGTACAGTGAACCAATCATCTGGAAGAATTCTGCTGGAGAAACACTGACGGGCTCACCAATCACCAAAGGAGAGTCCATCACAGTTAAAAACAAAGGAAATCCGGAAAACTTCTACACGTGCACACTCGATAACGGCGCAAGTAAAGAGACCAGTGATCGGGTCTATGAGAGAGATCTGTTTAACGGTGAGACTGCGATTTACTTCAACATTACCTACTATAGAGGAAAGTCACTGAGAGTCAGATTCAATTTTGTGTTTAGGTGGTACTGAGATGTTCCTACTGTTCAGATATTGTATTCACATTCACAAATATTTGGACACCTACATCACACTTAAAACATATCTGAATGTTGTTACATTAGAATTAGATAATAAAATATCAAAGCAAGTGTAATTTATTTTAAAGGACAACATTTCACAAAAAGAAGTTGTCTTAGATTTACTTGCAATTCATTTTCAGGTAAACCTGAGATTATATCTTTTTATACAACAGTTCTTTCTGGTTCTTGAATCTGATTGGCTGAGAGCCTTTTCCAGCCATGCGTTATTGACAGAGTATCAGCACTCAAACCGTTTCACCGTTTGTATCACTCCGCTTGCGGCGACTGTCATGGCGGTCGAGCAAATCCACCATAAGTTTTAAAAATACTACTGTTGTTGTGTCACGAAATTTAGTTTTAACAGTTTTTTAGGCGAGAATGTAGTATAATATATATATATATATATATATATACACTCACCTAAAGGATTATTAGGAACACCTGTTCAATTTCTCATTAATGCAATTATCTAATCAACCAATCACATGGCAGTTGCTTCAATGCATTTAGGGGTGTGGTCCTGGTCAAGACAATCTCCTGAACTCCAAACTGAATGTCAGAATGGGAAAGAAAGGTGATTTAAGCAATTTTGAGCGTGGCATGGTTGTTGGTGCCAGACGGGCTGGTCTGAGTATTTCACAATCTGCTCAGTTACTGGGATTTTCACGCACAACCATTTCTAGAGTTTACAAAGAATGGTGTGAAAAGGGAAAAACATCCAGTATGCGGCAGTCCTGTGGGCGAAAATGCCTTGTTGATGCTAGAGGTCAGAGGAGAATGGGCCGACTGATTCAAGCTGATAGAAGAGCAACTTTGACTGAAATAACCACTCGTTACAACCGAGGTATGCAGCAAAGCATTTGTGAAGCCACAACACGCACAACCTTGAGGCGGATGGGCTACAACAGCAGAAGACCCCACCGGGTACCACTCATCTCCACTACAAATAGGAAAAAGAGGCTACAATTTGCACGAGCTCACCAAAATTGGACAGTTGAAGACTGGAAAAATGTTGCCTGGTCTGATGAGTCTCGATTTCTGTTGAGACATTCAGATGGTAGAGTCAGAATTTGGCGTAAACAGAATGAGAACATGGATCCATCATGCCTTGTTACCACTGTGCAGGCTGGTGGTGGTGGTGTAATGGTGTGGGGGATGTTTTCTTGGCACACTTTAGGCCCCTTAGTGCCAATTGGGCATCGTTTAAATGCCACGGCCTACCTGAGCATTGTTTCTGACCATGTCCATCCCTTTATGACCACCATGTACCCATCCTCTGATGGCTACTTCCAGCAGGATAATGCACCATGTCACAAAGCTCGAATCATTTCAAATTGGTTTCTTGAACATGACAATGAGTTCACTGTACTAAAATGGCCCCCACAGTCACCAGATCTCAACCCAATAGAGCATCTTTGGGATGTGGTGGAACGGGAGCTTCGTGCCCTGGATGTGCATCCCACAAATCTCCATCAACTGCAAGATGCTATCCTATCAATATGGGCCAACATTTCTAAAGAATGCTTTCAGCACCTTGTTGAATCAATGCCACGTAGAATTAAGGCAGTTCTGAAGGCGAAAGGGGGTCAAACACAGTATTAGTATGGTGTTCCTAATAATCCTTTAGATGAGTGTATATATATAAACAGACGAGACAAACGTTGATGGAGAAAATCCCAGGCAAGTACAGCCATGATTAGGGATGTAACAATTCACTCTGAGCCGGTTGAAAATCGATAAAAATATGTGACGATTCAAGTCAGTTGAGATGTTTATTTAACTCATGTGAAGTTTAAATAAGGTTTTTATAATAAATAAAATATATAAATTAAAAAAAATTATTAAAACATATGTCATATGTAATGCTCATATGCACAGCATCTAGAAAACACGGAGATGTTAGTCCTGTCCAAATCGATACATAAAATCACAGACGTGGTGGTAATAAGAATTGCAACTCAAATGTCGTTCAGAAAACTAGTCCCATACTTATTTACTTGTAAATAAGGGCTTTACTTGTATGTACCCTATATTGCCAAAAGTATTGGGACACCCCTCCAAATCATTGAATTCAGGTGTGCAATCACTTCCATGGGCACAGGTGTATAAAATCAAGCACTAGGCATGCAGACGCTTCTACAAACATTTGTGAAAGAATGGGTCGCTCTCAGGAGCTCAGTGAACTCAAGCGTGGTACCGTGATAGGTTGCCACCTGTGCAATAAGTCCATTCGTGAAATTTCCTCACTACTAAATATTCCACGCTCAACTGTTAGTGGTATTATAACAAAGTGGAAGCAATTGGGAACAACAGCAACTCAGCCACGAAGTGATAGGCCACGTAAAATCACAGAGCGGGGTCAGCGCATGCTGAGGGTCACAGTGCGCAGAAGTCGCGAACTTTCTGCAGAATCAATAGCTACAGACCTCCAAACTTCATGTGGCCTTCAAATTAGCTCAAGAACAGTGTGTAGAGAGCTTCATGGAATGGGTTTCCATGGCCGAGCAGCTCATCCAAGCCTTACATCACCAAGTGCAATGCAAAGCGTGGGATGCAGTGGGGTAAAGCATGCCGCCACTGGACTCTAGAGCAGTGGAGACGTGTTCTCTAGAGAGACCAATCCAGAGAACACGTCTCCACTGCTCTAGAGTCCAGTGGCGGTGTGCTTTACCCCATTGCATCCCACGCTTCTCTGTCTCCCATGGACGAGTCTGGATTTGGCGGTTGCCAGGAGAACGGTACTTGCCTGACTGCATTGTGCCAAGTGTAAAGTTTGGTGGAGGGGGGATTATGGTGTGGGGTTGTTTTTCAGGGGTTGGGCTTGGCCCCTTAGTTCCAGTGAAAGGAACTCTTAATGCTTCAGCATACCAAGACATTTTGGACAATTTCATGCTCCCAACTTTGTGGGAACAGTTTGGGGATGGCCCCTTCCTGTTCCAACATGACTGTGCACCAGTGCACAAAGCAAGGTCCATAAAGACATGGATGAGTGGATTATAACGGAGACTGCGAGCCAGGCCTTCTCGTCCAACATCAGTGCCTGACTTCACAAATGCGCTTCTAGAAGAATGGTCAAAAATTCCCATAAACACACTCCTAAACCTTGTGGAAAGCCTTCCCAGAAGAGTTGAAGCTGTTATAGCTGCAAAGGGTGGGCCGACTCCATATTAAACCCTACGGATTAAGAATGGGATGTCATTAAAGTTCATGTGCATGTAAAGGCAGATGTCTCAAAACTTTTGGCAATATAGTGTATTTCACAATCCTTTCAGATTATTGTATTGGTAGCATACTCTGTTTTAGGGCTGGGTTAAAAACATAGATTTCTCGTTTTTAATGGATTCTCATTTTGATGAGCCGATATCGATTCTTAAATACAAAGAATAAATCTTTCAGTCTATGCTGTCTTCAGGTCAAGCGTAATCAAAGCTTCACTAAACCGTATTTGTAGCACACCTCCCATCCAGTAAATTGCAGGCATAGAAACATAATTTTCATTAAAAAGTTATAATGTTATTATTATAAAAACTGCCTTTTATACAATTTAAATGTTTGTATACAAATCAATTTTAAAAAAATTTTCTTTGTGAAAAATTGACGTACTGTACATACGCATCCAAATGAATTGATATTGAATCAAAATCAGAATTTAAACGAATCTCGAGCTTGTGAATCGAAATATAAAATCGAAATTTTTGCTAATACCCAGCCCTACTCTGTCAGAATTAGCACAAAACCTCATGGTTCTGTCATATCTTCATCACACCTTTTGATCACACACTGAATAAGCACTGTTACAAACATTATGGATTTTATGTAAATTAAATAACGTAGGTCATGTTAGTGTGTTTTGTAATGACAACTGTAGCCTTCATGACAGTACTGTAACATCTTTCATTCAGCGATTGAAGCTAATGTTCTGTTTCTTCAGACGGATCAAACAGTGGAATCAGTTCTGGGGGGATAGCGGGTATTGTCATTGTAATCATCTTACTCATCACCGGCATCATCGGCATCCTGTATAAACGCAACAGAAAATTTAAAGGTAGGTTTCCTGTTGTGCTTTATCGTTTAGTTAAAATCATTTACTAACAGCTTTCGCCAGCGCAAAAAAATGTATATGCATTTGTAGGTGTTTCCGTTTCAGATGCAAAATTTATGGGAGGCGAGTATTTAAATTAATCACACAAGGTGATTTACTAAGGTTTGCGCTCGTCAATTTACTGGTGTTTGCGCCATTATTTACCGCCCCAAAAAAAGCATGTCTTAAACCAGACGCTAACGGGTAGATTGCGTTGGTCATTATGGAAATGATTCGACTGCGTCTGTGTTCTTTAATTTGTGTGTCGTCAGTAGATCACGCGCCGAACTGTCCACTCCCATCTGCGCTTTTACGGAATTGTGCTCTCGCGCTAATCTGCCCTGTTTAGTAAATCTGATCCGTAGTCTGATAATTGATCAGCTTGTAATTACATATTGTGTTTTACACCAGAGCGTGTTGATGACTGCTGTTCATGTTTCAAAGGTATATACAGTATATATACACATATTTTATGCAAACAAAAACGTTTATGTTAGATTCAGTTAATGGTGATTATTTATTTATTTATGAGTAGGCATTTAGGCCAATATTTTTTTTACATTAATGAATATATATGGTTTATTATTAGTAGTAACATTGTTCATGAAATGGATAAACTCATGGATCTTCTTTCTTTCTCATATATGATACTGAAGGACAATATTCTCCAGCACCTTCAAACAACGGTAAGATGTAATAAACTGTCATCTCTTAAATATTCAAAAAAATGATCGAATCGATGATGAAACATTGGAAGAACTAGTTATTCAACCCTAACCTCCATTGCAAAGACGACTTGAGCAGGACGTTTCTCAGTAATACACTACTCATTGTGAGGTGCATTATGAGATGTTGCAGCTGTAATTCCTCACCATCAGCATTAACAAGAGTACGTCCATCAACAAACCCATGTGTATATTTCTAATTTATTGTGGTGCACATACTGGAACATGCGAAAATGTTCAAAGTAGGTTTGCTATTGCGGCGCATAAGTTAGCCCAGCACTAATGTAACATTAAAGTTTGCAAAACAAATCTTGCTCCATCCTTTATCTTTACTCAAAGTAGTAAGAACAACAGATGATCTGCATTAACAGACACAGTTTTAGGTAATAGTGGCCCACAACTGATGAGCAGAAGTATTTCAGTAAGACAGTAATAATGTGAGTTAGCTGAAAACTTACACAATATAAAACCCGAAACTACATATTTTGAACACCCAGTAGAAAATATATACATCAATAAACTAAGTACCGACCCATCTTTCATGAGCAAGTGTTTTGCGAATTCCGCAAGTAGTCGTCAGTAAAATGACGTGTTTGACGGCGGGTCAAGTTGTTCACGTGCAGACAACGTACAACATAGGTGGTCATTTTGCAAATATAATTTCTAGTGACGTTGAACCATCACACAGTGAGATTCGTACAAAAACGACTCGTTAAGGCGATTCAGAGTCGATTCTTTCTTTTGGGAAACAATAACTTTTTTTATTGTTAACGTTTACATTCACAAACAGCTCTATTACGCACTGCATGAAAGGGAATATTCATAATCATAATAGGGGCACTAGGGATGAATCATGCGAGGTGATTTACTAAGGTTTGTGCTTGTCAATTTACTAGTGGTTGCACCATTATTTACCACCCAAAAATTTAAACCAGACGCTAATTTGCGCTGCTCTTGGTAGATTGTGTTGGTCATTATGCAGATGATCCGGCTTAAATTAAAGAACACCTTTAGAACTGCCGAACTGTCCACTCCCATCTGCGCTTTTACGGAATTGTGCTCTCGCGCTAATCTGCCCTGTTTAGTAAATCTGATCCGTAGTCTGATAATTGATCAGTTTGTAATTACATATTGTGTTTTACACCAGAGCGTGTTGATGACTGCTGTTCATGTTTCAAAGGTATATACACTCACCTAAAGGATTATTAGGAACACCTGTTCAATTTCTCATTAATGCAATTATCTAATCAACCAATCACATGGCAGTTGCTTCAATGCATTTAGGGGTGTGGTCCTGGTCAAGACAATCTCCTGAACTCCAAACTGAATGTCAGAATGGGAAAGAAAGGTGATTTAAGCAATTTTGAGCGTGGCATGGTTGTTGGTGCCAGACGGGCCGGTCTGAGTATTTCACAATCTGCTCAGTTACTGGGATTTTCACGCACAACCATTTCTAGAGTTTACAAAGAATGGTGTGAAAAGGGAAAAACATCCAGTATGCGGCAGTCCTGTGGGCGAAAATGCCTTGTTGATGCTAGAGGTCATAGGAGAATGGGCCGACTGATACAAGCTGATAGAAGAGCAACTGTGACTAAAATAAACACTCGTTACAACCGAGGTATGCAGCAAAGCATTTGTGAAGCCACAACACGCACAACCTTGAGGCGGATGGGCTACAACAGCAGAAGACCCCACCGGGTACCACTCATCTCCACTACAAATAGGAAAAAGAGGCTACAATTTGCACGAGCTCACCAAAATTGGACAGTTGAAGACTGGAAAAATGTTGCCTGGTCTGATGAGTCTCGATTTCTGTTGAGACATTCAGATGGTAGAGTCAGAATTTGGCGTAAACAGAATGAGAACATGGATCCATCATGCCTTGTTACCACTGTGCAGGCTGGTGGTGGTGGTGTAATGGTGTGGGGGATGTTTTCTTGGCACACTTTAGGCCCCTTAGTGCCAATTGGGCATCGTTTAAATGCCACGGCCTACCTGAGCATTGTTTCTGACCATGTCCATCCCTTTATGACCACCATGTACCCATCCTCTGATGGCTACTTCCAGCAGGATAATGCACCATGTCACAAAGCTCGAATCATTTCAAATTGGTTTCTTGAACATGACAATGAGTTCACTGTACTAAAATGGCCCCCACAGTCACCAGATCTCAACCCAATAGAGCATCTTTGGGATGTGGTGGAACGGGAGCTTCGTGCCCTGGATGTGCATCCCACAAATCTCCATCAACTGCAAGATGCTATCCTATCAATATGGGCCAACATTTCTAAAGAATGCTTTCAGCACCTTGTTGAATCAATGCCACGTAGAATTAAGGCAGTTCTGAAGGCGAAAGGGGGTCAAACACAGTATTAGTATGGTGTTCCTAATAATCCTTTAGGTGAGTGTATGTATGTGTGTGGGTGCACTAATTTATTTATTTATGAGTAGGCCAATATTTTTTATATTTAATGAATATATATGGTTTATTATTAGTAGTAATTTTCTCTATCATTGTTCATGAAATGGATAAACTCATGGATCTTCTTTCTTTCTCACAGTTGATACTGAAGGACAATATTCTCCAGCAACATTAAACAACGGTAAGATGTAATAAACTGTCATCTCTTAAATATAAAAAAAATATATCTACAGTATATAGTCAGTAAAGCTAATGTGATTACAGTTTGTCTTGAAGCTGCTTTTGATACAATCATTGTATAAATGTAACTAAGCAGTATCCGGTACACTATTGAGTGAATCCAGGTGGTTTATATTAGAGAATGATTGTGGCACCAGTTCGCTCCCTGTCAACATAAAAGAGAGTTGTATTTCATTGTATGGCTAATTGTTTATTATTTGGTTAATTATCAAGGCACAGAGATGACAGGAGATAAAGACAGCAATAAGATCATTGGTTTCTCAGACAAATAATTACATCAATAGTCCTTTACAAACATATCACAATTTTACTTCAGTTATATTTACAGTGGATTGTTCTCTTTGTCAAGTACAAATAATGTGTTTTTTGACACTCTTAGTTATTATCTGTTGTTGACTCTTGGCATGTTCTCTCAAAGTGAATAATATTGTCACATGTTGATGATAAAGACACTGGAAAACTGGCTTTATTTTGACACAAGTACAGCGATGTTTTGCACTTTACTCTGCATTCTCTGAAATATAATGTGTTTTTTGACACTCATAGTTATTATCTGTCTTTGACTCTTGTTTTGTTTATTGTTGTGATTTCTTAGTCATTCCACCTCAGACTACAGACGAGACAAACGTTGATGGAGAAAATCCCAGGCAAGTACAGCCATGATTAGGGATGTAACTATTCACTCCGAGCCGGTTGAAAATCGATAAAAATATGTGACGATTCAAATCAGTTGAGATGTTAAACGAATCGTGATACATGTTTTAAACAGCAGGGGTGTTTACTGTATACTGTGACACTCGCTGCTATAATGCCTGCAAAGCGAGAAGTTTTTGCTAGCGTTACGGACGGTGCGTGCACACTGGTGCGAAGCAGAACGAGTGTTTTCAGTTCATTCCTATGGAAGTTCCTTCTTTCTTTGCATATGCATTTGGGCGGCACTATGCAAATGTTTCCACCGAGTGTCGTAGGTCGTGAGGGAGGATTCGATCGAGATGTTATAGCTAGGTTTGAATCTGCCTTCTCTTTTAGATAGAATAAATCTTTTTGTGGGAGCGTTTGAGCTTTGTTACTTTGCAGATCTTATACATGCACAAACAGCTAAATAACACACTGAAGTAGGGTGTCCAGACGTCCCCGTTTTCTGGGGATAGTCCCAGTTTTTGGTGTTCTGTCCCCGGAAATGTCCCCATTTTACAGCTCGTTCAAAACATCCCACACACATCTACACGTAATTCCAGTCTTATTTACTGCACGAACCTACGTAGGTTTGTAACAAATTTTCATAATGCCAGCCTTCATTGGCTGCCCGCAAACAATGTCTATTTTGACCATCAGACACTGTAGTTGTAGCTGAGACTGGAAGAGTTTGGTTCATGTTTTCGACATGTCGAGAAGACGCTGTTTTCAGTGGTGTGAAAGCAAATCTGTTTTCCATGCACTTCCAGTGGACGAGGACTCGAGCTCGAATTGATACGGTAAAACCGATGCCATTGTTACTGTTCGTATCAACGTGTATCAAGTGCTGAGGAAGATCCGGAGCTGAAATTCAGATATGTTTATTGGGTGTTTCTGTTTCGTAAGCAGGCCATCTGACCAATCAGAGCAGAGTAGACCAGTCACAACAGACTGGGCCGTCTGACCAATCAGAGCAGAGTAGACCAATCACAACAGACTGGGCCGTCTGACCAATCAGAGCAGAGTAGACCAATCACAACAGACTGGGCCGTCTGACCAATCAGAGCAGAGTAGACCAATCACAACAGACTGGGCCGTCTGACCAATCAGAGCAGAGTAGACCATTCACAACAGACTGAGCCATCTGACCAATCAGAGCAGAGTAGACCAATCACAAGAAACTGAGCCATCTGACCAATTAGAGCAGAGTAGACCAATCACAAGAGACGGGGGCATCTGACCAATCAGAGCAGAGTAGACCAATCACAACAGTCTGGGCCATCTGACCAATCAGAGCAGAGTAGACCAATCACAAGAAACTGAGCCATCTGACCAATCAGAGCAGAGTAGACCAATCACAAGAAACTGAGCCATCTGACCAATCAGAGCAGAGTAGACCAATCACAAGAAACTGAGCCATCTGACCAATCAGAGCAGAGTAGACCAATCACAAGAGATGGGGGCATCTGACCAATCAGAGCGCAGAGTAGACCAATCACAACAGACTGAGCCATCTGACCAATTAGAGCAGAGTAGACCAATCACAAGAAACTGAACCATCTGACCAATCAGAGCAGAGTAGACCAATCACAAGAGACGGGGGCATCTGACCAATCAGAGCAGAGTAGACCAATCACAACAGACTGGGCCGTCTGACCAATCAGAGCAGAGTAGACCAATCACAACAGACTGAGCCGTCTGACCAATCAGAGCAGAGTAGACCAATCACAACAGACTGAGCCATCTGACCAATCAGAGCAGAGTAGACCAATCACAAGAGACGGGGGCATCTGACCAATCAGAGCAGAGCAGGCTCTCAGAAAGGACTGAATATTTATTAAATATTTATTAAAATTTAGAGAGACTGAATCCTTTATTGAACCGTTTCAGTCACTGTGAGAAAAGATGTGATACTGCAATGCATATTATGAGATTATGTGTGTTTTTTTACTTTGGATGCATGCAAACCTATTTTAGGAAACTCTCTTTTGTCTCTGTAGGACCCAGGCCCCTCCCATCCCATTGACTAAGCAGCCAGACTCTGTCAATCCCAGCACTCTGTTTGACAACTTTGCCCAGGCGCAGACGTGTGAAGAGACACAGCAGAACTTCATCAAGCTCTGTAGCGACCTGAAGGTCGACCCCAGGGACTGCAAGCACTTCTACAGCAAACTGAAGGAAAAACACAACTCCTGGAATGCCAGAGAACTCTGGCAGAGGATCGACAAGAGAGGCGCCCATCTGGACTATAAACAGGGCAAGGCATGTCACCAAAACAAGGTACCATTTAAATAACCTGAATAATGTCAGATATTTCCATCTATGACGTGGTTTAACGCTGGAAAAGAAACCCAATCACGCTCTCGCTCTCTCTCTCTCTCTCTCTCTCTCTCTCTCTCTCTCTCTCTCTCGCTCTCTCTCTCTCTCTCTCTCTCTCTCTCACTCTCACTCTCTCTCTGTGTCAGTGTTTAGTGTTGGGTGCGGGTCCCTGTGGTCTTAGGACAGCGATCGAGTTGGCCCTACTGGGCGCTCAGGTAGTTGTGCTGGAACAAAGAGACTCTTTCACCAGAAATAACGTCCTGCATCTGTGGCCCTACACCGCTGAAGACCTCCTAAACCTCGGGGCAAAGAATTTCTATAGAAGATTCTGCAACAGCTCCATTTATCACATAAGTGAGAATCTATATAAGCTACAGTATAGTGTTCTATTTTGTTGAATAGTCATTTGTTTTCATCACCAAATTAATTACATTCAACAAGAAACGACATTTGCTTCCATAATGTAATGCAAAGTTTGGGGTCGGTTAAATCATGGTCAAAGTGAAAGAAGTTGTATAGTATAGTAATGAGGTCTGTGTCTCTCTATAGGCATCCATCAGCTGCAGTTGATTCTGCTAAAGCTGGCCCTGATTTTGGGGGTTGAGGTGCACACAAGCGTGACCTTTGAAGGTCTGCTTAAACCATCAGGATCCACAGGTACAAACCAGCTCACAGGAAGTTGAAAGGTCCGCAGTCATGTAGTTGTCCTTTAACTTTTAGCCTCATATCTCTTTCTCTCTCTCAGGATGGAGGGCAAAGGTGTCTCCTGAGTCCCACACAGCTGCAGATTTTCAGTTTGATGTTTTTATTTCAGCTGGAGGGGCAAAATATGTGCCTGATGGTAAATAAAACATTTACACAGATTCCATAAAATCCACTTCCCCTTTCCCCTTTGAATTTAATTTAAACATTAAATTAAATGTAAATTCAATATTTAAGAAAATATTGACCTTTTTTTGCCTCCAAAACATGATTTAATTTTATAATGTTCATGAAACATGCAGATGGTTGAGCACAACAAATATCAGATGAAGTGAGTCGTACTGTTTTTATCCACAATATAATATATAATATTTTTATCCAAAATATAATATTACATTTCATTTTAAACTAATATTCAATATTAATATTACAGTTAATATTGAAGTTAATAATTAATATATATCTCCTTATGATGTCTATTCTATGGTTTATAGAGCATAATCATGACTTTGTAGATATTTAATTCGTTTTATGGGTATTGTAATGGCCAATTCAACAAAAACAACTGAAACCTCTTAAATATGCAAAGTGTTCTAATAATTTTGGCCATCACTGTATATTTAGCTTTTATTTTGTTGTAAAAAAAACTCATTGTCCAAGACACTTCTTACTAATTACTTGGAAATTTTAATTTAATTTAATTTTAATGTATTTATTTATTTATTTTATTTGTTTTTATTGACTTTTTTTTATTTTATTTTATTATTATTATATTAAATGTAAATATTTATTTTTTAATTAGAATTTTATTGTATTTTAATGACACTTTCCCACTGTTGTTTTCCCCATGTCTTCAGGATTCAAGAGGTCAGGGAAAAAGTTCAGGGAAAAGTTAGCCATCGGTATCACTGTAAACTTCGTAAACCGCCGTACTAAAGAAGAGGATCAGGTGCCGGAGACCGGCGGCATGGCCCGAAAAGGCAGCGAGAGTTTCTTTGAAATGCTTAAGTCTGAGAAAGGTACAGACTCACACACACATTTACCTTATACCATAGACAAGAAAAGAAACAAACTTTTGTCATATTTACCTTTTGTCACTTTTGTTTCCCCACACGCCCCCTTCATCTGTCCTGTTGTTTGTCGTGTTTTTCAGGCATTGATCTAGAGAACATTGTCTACTACAAAGATGATACTCACTATTTTGTGATGACTGCAGAAAAGGAGAGCTTGATAAATAGAGGAGTTATAAAGCAGGTATGATACACACATTCAAAGAGAATATCTCATAGAAAAGCTAAACAGAGCCTAGAAACAATTGAAAAGAGGCCATGATTTTATCAGCAGAGGTGAATGGTGATGCTTCAGGCGTGTTTCAACTCGTTTCCAGCTCACTACACTTACAAACGTTCTCGTTCTCAGGATTCCTCTGATGTCAAGCAGCTGCTCAAGCCTGCAAACGTCAACCAGGAGGCCCTGCAGAAGTATGCACATGATGCTGCCAACTTCTACACACATCAAAAGTTGCCAAACATGGAGTTAACAAAGAACCACGCGGGCCGCCCTGACGTGTCCATGTTTGACTTCACTTGCTTACAAAGTGCAGAGAACGCGTCCCTGGTGAAGGAGAGGAACGGGAAGAAACTGCTCATCGGAATAGTGGGAGACTCTCTGGTAGAGGTGTGTTATTAGCATATTGTTTGAGTAAACATGATCAGTTGACATTTCTTATTCATGATTCAGACGGCGTTTTAAAATGAAAATGATCCTCGTCGATACTGGCGTTTCTACTGTGTTTCCACACTACACTACCGAAAATGCATGTCACATGACCGTTCATGCACACTAGGGCTGCACGATTGGGAAAATATCTAATTGCGATTATTCTGGTTTTTCCTATTTTTTACCCAAAATAGGATGGAGTGAGCATTACTGAGCACTAAACACACTTTATGTTTCAATCCCTAGCACTGTAGCTGAGTAAAAAGAAGATAGAAACGCTTTGACTAATTAAACATGAAGACAGTAAACACACGACTGCGACAATATATCTCATTCGCGCTTGCATATGTTTACACTATAAAATATGGCTAAATACAATACTCTTTTTTTTTTTTAACAATTATCTTATAGCCTAGCCGTTTTTAATAGGATGGACAGTTGAATAGGAACCCAACCTCATTATACTTAATAAATATATTTGCTTCTTCTTAGACTAAGTGTTCCCAGCAACGGAGTATATTCTCTGTCTAGAGCGCACAACTGCACGAGCTTATATGGAAGAAGCGCATGCCTGAGTTTGCATTTTTGGTTAAGCTGCGTTCGTTTGACATTGTGGAAAATAGAATAATAGAATCAAAATGTATTAGCCTTTTTACCCGTTAGGGATGTGACGGTGAGAAAATTTTCCCTCACCGTCACGTTATAGTGCTTGTGCGGCCGTGAACGAATGTGCAGGTGTGCGCATTTTACTTTCGGTTTGCCAATTCGGGGGCGGGTTGCTTGAATGGTGGGTTCATTAGCCTATTATTCTTAATGAAAAACACAACAACAAAACAGTACAATGACAAAATCCCATAATTAGGCGCTTTTACATTTCGCTTTGAAACCAAATCTTCCGCGGTCATCTTGTCATTCAGCTCAGCTCTCGTGATGAATGAAATCTGACTCCTGCTGCGACTCTCGTTCGGCTCACGCTGCACGTTCAGTTTTTAATTGTAGTTAATCTGTTCTCTAACTGAACTAAAATTAAAATATTTTATTTTTATTTTATTCTTTTATTGCAGCCGTTTTGGCCTTTAGGCACTGGCATTGGTCGTGGCTTCCTGGGTGTGTTTGACATGGCATGGATGGTCAGGCGTTGGGGAGATGGTGTAGCACCCCTGGAGGTGCTGGCAGAGAGGTACAGAGTTTTTACACTATTTATGTTACAAAAGATTTCTATGGAGTTTTCACCACACACACACACACAAAAAAAAAAAACAGTATCATGGCGAGCGAACAACAGTTCAGAAAGTGTGTTCATCCCTGCCCTCGTGGAAAGTCCCAGCAAGCTTTTTCCAGAGTGTTTTTCCTTGCTCCCTCTGAGGAGGGTTTTAGAACAGTCTGTCCAGTTGTTCCCTGCCGGTTCGCCATTTCAGGGCGTTGCGATGACTGTACGAACACCAGAGGCCAGTCTCGAGAGACTGGTACCCTTAGTAGATTTTCTGGCGGAGTGGAAACTTGGGTATCTCGTTGGGTCCTGCAGACAATTGAAAGAGGCTATGCTATTCAGTTCAGGCTCTGGTTATGGAACTGGAAGTAGAAACTCTTCTGCGAAAGGAGGCTATAGAAAGGGTTCTTCCTCCCAGCAGGGAGTCTGGGTTTTACAGCCGGTACTTCATTGTCCCGAAGAAGGATGGGGTGTTGCGTCCAATTAGCCTATTGAATCACACTGTAGGGAAGCTAAAGTTCAGAATGCTTACTCTCAGGCAGATTGTGTCACAAAACAGGTCCGAGGACTGGCTCGTCACGATAGATCTCAAGGATGCATACTTCCATGTATCCATCCTTCCACAACACAGGAAGTTTCTGAGGTTCGCTTTCGGGGGCGAAGCGTATCAATATCGAGTTCTTCCTTTCGGCCTAGCTTTGTCACCTCACACTTTCACGAAGTGTGTGGATGCGGCGCTGGCACCTCTGCAGGGCATTCGCATACTCAACTACATCGACGATTGGTTGATTCTGGCTCATTCAGAGCAGATGGCGGTTCTACATCGAGACGTTGTTCTCACTCACATGAGAAAGTTAGGGTTGAGGCTGAACGCAAAGTGTTCTTTCTCTAGGACAGAGAACCACTTATCTGGGTGTGATATGGGATCGTCGATCCTCTCAGTAGTAAAGGAAGTGAAGCTAGGCCAGTCACTCACTGTCAAACAGTTTCAGAGACTGTTAGGTCTGATGGTAGCGGTGTCCAATGTAATACCTTTTGGCCTGCTGTACATGCGACCTTTGCAGTGGTGGCTCAAAACCAAGGGATTCTCCCCGAAGGAATTGGGGGGCGATCATGAATGGTCGTTCGGCTCGAGGTCTGTGGCAGGACCATCAGCTCTCATGGCACATAAATCACCTAGAAATGTTGGCTGTGTTTCAGGCTCTGAAACATTTCCTCCCAGACCACAGAGGCCATCATGTACTTGTTTGTTCTGACAACACATCGGTGGTCTAATATATAAATCATCAGGCAGTTGCGCCCCTTATACAAGCTGGCTCACCAGATCCTCCTGTGGGCCCAAGGGAAACTGCTTTCCATCAGGGCAGTTTACATCCCAGGGTACCTGAATCAGGGAGCAGACATCCTGTCAAGGCAGCGGCCAAGATCCGGGGAATGGAGAATCCAGGTGGTGGAGCTCCTGTGGGAGAGATTTGTCAGAGCAGAAGTAGATCTGTTCGCGTCTCTAGAAACGACTCATAGTCCTCTGTGGTTCTCACTAACTCATCCAGCTCCTCTTGCACTGGACGCCATGGTACAGGAGTGGGCGAGGCTACTTCTGTACACCTTTCCCTGATTGCACTGCTTCCGGGAGTTCTGGAGAGAGTTCGCCGGGACAGGGCCCATATGTTATTAGTAGCCCTGTTCTGGCCGGCCTGAGTGTGGTTCTCGGACCTAGTGTCTCTTCTAGATGACTCTCCTCTGGAGTTTCCGATCAGGTCGGACCTTCTCTTTCAGGCGAGTGGGTCGATTCACCCCCGCCCAGAGCTGTGGAAACTGTGGGCTTGGCCTCTGAGGGGGCCCAGCTCAAAAGTTCAGGTCTTTAAACTGAGGTTGTTGAGACTATCCTCCACTCCAGAGCTCCATCCACAAGGAAACTTTATGCCTTGAAGTGGAGATTATTCACTTCATTGTGCGTGAATCTCCAGTTGGACCCAGTTAACTGCCCGGTGGGTGCAGTGCTAGAGTTCCTGCAGGAAAGATTCTATCTAAAGATTGCTATCCCCCTCCACAATAAAGGTGTATGTGGCACCCTTAGCTGCTTACCACACTCCTTTGGGTGGTATCATTGGGGAGACACCCGCTGGTTACCCGTTTCCTTCGTGGCACTTTGAGGCTTAGACCTGCAGTCCGCACGAGGGTGCCACCCTGGGGTTTGGCCATAGTTTTGCAAGGCCTTTCTGTGGCTCCCTTTGAGCCTGTCGAAGAAGTTTCTCACTCTAAAAACTCTCTTCTTACTATTTTGTCTCTCAAGAGAATTGGAGACATTCAATCCCTCTTGGTTTCTCCCTCGAATTTGCGCCCAGTATGGTGAAAGATTTTCCCAGGTTACGGAACCTTAGGAAGTGCAGGTCTTCTGTCCTCCTCCCTTCCAGATGTCTGACCAAGAGAAACTAAATCTGCTCTGCCCAGTTAGGGCCCTAGATGATTACGTCTACCGAGCTGCCCTGTGGAGGAAGTCTGAACAGTTGTTAGTTTGCTTTGGGACACCTAGAAAAGGGTACCCTGCATCTAAGCAGAGGATGAGCAAGTGGGTGGACGAGGTCTTGCTTATGAGGCAGTCGGTTAGCCTTCACCTTTTATCTGTATGGGCCCACTCTACAAGGAGTATGGCTGCTTCTAAAGCTTTATTGTCAGGAGTTTCCCTCCAGGATGTTTATGATGTGGCAGGCTGGTCCTCGCCGCACACATTTGTGAGGTTCTACGATCTCGACTTTGGCTCCACTCCTGGGGCGCAGGTGATATCATCTTAGTGTGCACATACGATTTCACACGGACGGTCATTTGCTCTAATGGCGAAGTTGTTATTGTGTTCCCACAGCGTTTCGACGCAGTGCAAGTTCCCTTGAAAGGGAATGTCTCGGTTACGTATGTAACCTTAGTTCCCTGAAGAGGGAACGAGACACTGCGATACTCACCCTGCCATACTCCCTGCATGCCTGTGATCGACTTGCTTCAGGCTTTTTTTCAGGCATTTGACTGATTCCATACATGCTTCACGTCGCAATCACACAGAGGCGTTCTCACAGTATTTCACAATTCTTACTGTAGTTTTAATCAAATAAATACAGCCTTGGTGAGCAGAAGAGACTTGTTAAAAAAATGCATAAATGATTCAAATAGTGCATTATTCTGTGTATGTCTTCTACAGGGAGAGCCTGTATAAATTACTCTCTGAAACGACTCTAGAGGACACCAGCATGAACTTCAGTGCCTACAGCATGAACTACAGTGCCTACAGCATCGATCCATCCACGCGTTACCTAAACGTCGACCTGTTCTCTATCCAACCCACACAGGTCAAACATGCACTCTTATACACAAACTTGCACTCATGCAAAAACTGCTTAAAGTACCTAGCAATGATTAGTAATTAATGAAAGTCTGTTTGTGTTCAATTTAAAGGTCAAGCATCTGTATGAAATAGAGGATGAGTAAACCCGACTGAACAGAATCCCATCATAACAATTAAACCTAATAAAGGTAAATGCCATACGACAGTTACTTTAACTTCTATACACAAACACTCACACATATATACAGTATACATACACCGATCATGCATAACATTATGACCACTGACAGGTGAAGTGAATAACACTGATTATCTCTTCATCACGGCACCTGTTAGTGGGTGGGATACATTAGGCAGCAAGTGAACATTTTGTCCTCAAAGTTGATGTGTTAGAAGCAGGAAAAATAGGCTAGTGTAAGGATTTGAGCGAGTTTGACAAGGGCCAAATTGTGATGGCTAGACGACTGGGTCAGAGCATCTCCAAAACTGCAGCTCTTGTGGGATGTTCCCGGTCTGCAGTGGTCAGTATCTATCAAAAGTGCTCCAAGGAAGGAACAGTGGTGAACCGGCAACAGGGTCATGGGCGGCCAAGGCTCATTGATGCACGTGGGGAGTGAAGGCCCGTGTGGTCCGGTCAAACAGACAAGCTACTTAATGCTGGTTCTGATAGAAAGGTGTCAGAATACACAGTGCATCGCAGTTTGTTGTGTATGGGGCTGCATAGCCGCAGACCAGTCAGGGTGCCCATGCTGACCCCTGTCCACCGCCGAAAGTGCCAACAGCGGGCACGTGAGGATCAGAACTGGACCACGGAGCAATGGAAGAAGGTGGCCTGGTCTGACGAATCACGTTTTCTTTTACATCACGTGGATGGGCGTGTGCGTCGCTTACCTGGGGAACACATGGCCCCAGGATGCACTATGGGAAGAAGGCAAGCCGGCGGAGGCAGTGTGATGCTGTGGGCAATGTTCTGCTGGGAAACCTTGGGTCCTGCCATCCATGTGGACGTTACTTTCACACGTACCACCTACAGTACCTAAGCATTGTTGCAGAGCATGTACACCCTTTCATGGAAATGGTATTCCCTGGTGGCTGTGGCTCTTTCAGCAGGATAATGCACCTGCCACAAAGCAAAAATGGTTAAGGAATGGTTTGAGGAGCACAACAACGAGTTTGAGGTGTTGACTTGGCCTCCAAATTCCCCAGATCTCAATCCAATCGAGCATCGTGCTGAACAAACAAGTCCGATCTATGGAGGCCTCATCTCGCAACTTACAGGACTTAAAGGATCTGCTGCTAACATCTTGGTGCCAGATACCACAGCACACCTTCAGGGGTCTAGTGGAGTCCATGCCTCGACAGGTCAGGGCTGTTTTGGTAGCAAAAGGGGGACCAACACAATATTAGGTCATAATGTTATGCCTGATCGGTGTATGTATATGAGAAATCAATGTTAAGTGGTCTCTTAATTTTTTCCAGAGCTGTATATATATATATATATATATATATATATACACACACACACACACACACACACACATATATATATATATATATATAATGTGTGTGTATATATATATATATATAATTGTTTTTTATGTTTTTTTTTGTTTTTGTAAAAGTAATTAAAAAGTAATGGAGATCTGTTGGAATTTGTATTTTCAACCTTTGAAGGGTTGCTAATACAACTCATTATGTGCTTCCTAGACATTTACATTTAGAGAAAATATTGACGTGATATGTTCACTTCAATTTATTCCTTAAATTTTCTTTAATTGGTCTTAAAAAGGTCTTATCTTTACCTTCATAAAACCTGTTATTAGCGTCTTTTATCTGTCGATTTTTAATCAGCTAACTCTCAAATGATGAACAGCTGCGTCAACCTAAGAGATAGAGAGCATGCGCTCGCTCATAGAGATAGAGTGACGCCAAAGTAATCAAGGAAGGGACAACAAATAAAATAAGCATAAGACACAGAGTCTGACAGCAGCGGCTGCAGCAGCAAATGCACTCAGCTGGGGAAAAAAAACACCTGCTTACGGGCGATTCGGTGGGAGTGGATCGGATTCCATAGCATATGTGTTTTATATAATCTACATTTAAGGCATATAACATTTTTATACACATAACTGTTTTTCCCCTCAGAAATGATGTCTTGAGTGAATGACTGATGCTCATCAAGACTCTTCAAATGCAAAGCCACATGTGGATCATCTCAACACGTTCTCCTGGTCATCGGCTCTGAATCCCAGCTTTACTGAAGCATCCGGAGCTCTGAACCGTCTGTGCCTTCAGAACTTTGTCTGTTACTTTTTTACCTTTCTGTCTTCTGAGCCGATTAAGAATCATCGTTATTCTTAACATTTGAATATTCTTTATGGCCCCTCTCCACCATTGGCGGAATCAGAAGGGTGTCCAGGGTGGCACTGACATCCGATTGGCCACCCCAAAATTTAGATAGCTACTTCCATTTCACCTCCTATTAAAGAGCCCCTATTATGGATTTTTGAAAATTACCTTTCATGTAGTGTGTAACATAGTTCTAGTGAATGAAAACATCCTGCAAAGTTTTAAATCTGAAAGTGCAGCGTATATAAAGTTATTGTCTCTCAAAAGTAAGAGTCGACTCTGAGTCAATTAAACGAATCGTTTTTAAAACGAATCCCAAGCCGCTTCGTTGTGACATCAAGACAAAACATTAGCATATTGCCCGCATTTTCAGACTCATTTTGATAGTTCCCACAAATGCACGTAAATAAATTAGGCAATTAATTTGTCTGTGACGCGTTACACTAAACTAACAAATGGCGACAGACAGCAAGATTAATCAGATTACAACACGTCACTTCTCAGACATTATTACTCCGATTCTGCATGTTCAATCGGCCTGAAGTGCCATAAACTACATTGACACTTACCATTGAGAAAGGTCCTGCTCCAGTCGTGTGTGCGATTGACTTTCTGGTTCATCAGCAACTCTGGACATTTCCTCGTCGGACTCTGGCTCTGGCTGTTCATACACTATAAAATGTTCAACACTTGACAAGTCGTAATCCAGTAATGGTGATAGGCGTTGCGCTGCACGCAGTATACCAATCACAACTGACTGGGTCATCTGACCAATCACGCAGATTAGCGTCACGCAAAGGAGGGGTTTGGAAAAATTAATCGTTGAGTGAATCCTTTGGGAATCGTTGAGCAAATAAGGTAAAAAATAAATGCATATTATAAGACAATGAAAGTGTTTTTTGACCTTGCATGCATGTAAACCTGTTGTTGGGGACTCCCAAAACAAAAAAAGGAACCTTTCAAATGCCATAATAGGGGCACTTTAAAAGAAGTTTATTTAGAAGTAAGAAGAAGTACATTTATTTTTATGTGCGGTAGCACAGCACATTGTTCATGTATTAACGTTGAATATTAAGAGAATATTAACGCTAGTTGTCAAACAGACGATTGAGAATAAAGGGGGTCGCGCATAAGCGCAGAGTTGTTAAAAATCTTGCGACGCCATTCACATAGTTTTCCATTAAATGACAACATTTGTCTCAAAGTTGTTCATGTATAATGACCCTTTCTGTTTCCATTGCGCACAGCAAAACACATCAACGCCATTTTTTTCATTCTTGAAGCAAGTGCCTGAAGTACTTGAATTTGTACTTGAAAGTCCTGGAAAACCCTTGAAAACAGCCATATTTATTACAGGTACTTGAAAAGAGCTTGATTTATTGAAAGACAATTTCAGGACTGCTAGGGGCCAGTGTGAAAGACACTCGGGCCAGTGCTGCATCTTCACGGAAGTTGATAATTTGCACATACTTTTGCCAAGCGCACATAGATACAAAAGTGCCTGCGTCTCTCAGTTTGGTACTCGCAAATACTTTCACATCTTTCTGAGCTTGCACGGACATACTCGCGCAAAATTGTCAAATTGCCTGTCTTGTCGAGTGTCATCCTAAACATAGTCCGTTATGTCTTAAGTGAACGTAAACATGAAATCTGCCAGTCACCGCCAGCGTTTTTGGTCATTTTCACAAGTATTTGTAGTGGTTGTACTTAAATTCTTTTTTTTATCAACACTTGGATGTGATAAGTTTAATGAAAAAAAAAAAATTGAGCAAAATCGCATTTTTGTCAAAGACTGCGTCTGGGTCAGATTCGGAATGATGATCAAAACACAGATGGAGTAGATGGAGTCCATCAACACCCCCGAAGCTTCACAGTCCTATCGCTGGTGCTGGGAGATTCAGTAGCCTTTCAGAAGACGTGTAATAGCGCCCCCTACAGTATAACAGTGAAAACACGGAAAGCTGGGAAGTGTTTTCTCAAAGATTAGATAACAAAAGACAGAAGAAGAAAAAAAACGCTCACTGCTTTTGACTGAATAACTTTAATAATGGTTAATCTATATTTATACAGTGAAGACTATGCAGTGATATTTGATTACTATTTCTGTAACAGAAAGTTTAGACCTACATGAAAATCAGAAAAGAACTGTTTATTTCATTTGTATGTTTATTCTGTTGTATTCATTTGTGCTGTTGCTCATAATTTGATTATTTGTTCTTTTATTACTGACTGTCTTTAACAATATTTCAAATTTGTATGAGTTAGGCTAGTAGCTTTTGGAGTCATAACCTTATTTATTAAAGTTATATGGGTCAAAAACAATTTTAAGAATAACTTATTTTATTTATTTAGTAGAAAAAACCCTTAGCCTTGAGCCCTGTGAATATATGTGAAATTAGTGTTTACTTTTATTGATAAAACAATCTTTTGACGCAAAATTAACGCTGCAGCCCATCTGATATAGATATAGAACCATTTCACATGACTATGAGTGTAATATTGCTCATATAATATATGATAGTATATGATACAGCTTTCATTCTTCAGGTCAATCATATATTCATGAGAAAAAAAGCAGTTTGAATAAGGAATCGATATCTTTGTCATAGTATATTTCAATGTTACCAGTCATTGTGATGCACTTTATTTGTACCATTTTGTTTTATTCAGGGTTTTTTTTATTTATCTATTTACCTTTATTTAGATTTTAAAAGATAATAAAGATATTATTTGATAAGTGAGATCTTGGAGAGTATCATAGTCAACACAGTCGGCTATGTCTTAACCTAATGTAAGCAGTTGAGAAAGAAACCTATGAAGGTATTTTTGGTGCAAAACAACTGAACGTGTGTGAGAGTGGAATTTGTAGCTGTAGAGAATATCCACACGTGTGTATCAATAAATTTGAATTTGAGTTGTAAACGTGTAGATTTTTTTTTCTCTCCTACAAACACAACACAACAGTTACACCTTCACACATTCTTCACTGCAGGTGCACAAATCCTATTCTACAGTTGCTGCAGTGTACGCATTCACACTGCATTCACACACCCGTATCAAAAATGTGAAGTCACGGACAAATTTTGCACATCCGCAAATTAATATGTGAATCCATGCAGTGAGAGTTGCACACTTGTAGAATATTTGGTCACAAATGCATTACTTTTCTTGGATATAAATCCAATCACTACAACTGCTACGAGTCTCACACGCAGTTTTTTTCGCCTTCAAATGACAAGTTCTGTGCCCTCTCACTTTTGCACCATATAATACGTGAAAAAATCATTCATGTAATCTCAACACAAACGGATTAAGTAAACTTCAATTTGACTTATATTTAAGTGGACTGAACACAATCAAATTAAGTTAGGACAAAATGTATAGCAATTGTGTTGCTTTAGCTCATTTTAATTAAGCAATTTGAACAAGCAGTAAAAATCATTTTTTCGGATTGGTGTGCTCTACAACATAGCGCCTTGGCCAAACCACCCTCTCCATGCCTTCTTATGTAATATAACACTTCATCTAAAAGTTGTGTTCATTAAGATATCTTAACAGACCTGAAGGCTCAACCAACTGAGGTATTCTTAGTACTATAGCATCAAATTTATCCTACTCACCTTTGATCATAGTTCTTTGCCTTTCTTAAAAGAACATTTTTTTTTTTTTTGACAGACCATCAGGTAATGTTCCAGATTTTTTCAAACCATACAAGAACTAGAAAGTTGTTTCATCCATTTTTTGCAATCAAACAGACAGATTTTTGGGTAGATGGTGAAGTTTATTTATTAGAGGCTCGTTAGTTATTCAACTCAACTCCATAGTTCATTCAATGTTGGATGCCTAACGAACTGGATTAATTTAGCTAATTATTTAGGTAATTACTCACATTTTTAATTCATTTTATATTTGTCCTCATTGTGCAGAGGTGGTGTATCAGGAACAAATTGTCCAACTCACACATAGCATTATACTATCTTCATGCTTTTTCTTTAGTTTGGACTATTGTTGTAATACTTTGTTCCTCTACCAGCCCTGTGCATTGACATTTCTGTATTCATCTATTTGCTTATAACATAGGTAATTGGGTATTTAAACATACAGAAAACATCTCAAAACCTAGCAGTTTTTTTTTTCTTTGCAAAAATCTTTAAACATGCAGTGAAAGTAAAATCTTAGTTCCATTTTAGTCATTCTTGTGAAAATTACAATGCTGAAAAATACACAACAAATAAGGATAAGTTTACAACTTTTGTAGTTCTTGTATTTATGTAAAAACTTACTTTTTTTTTTTTTTTTACTACAAACCCGATTCCAAAAAAGTTGGGACACTGTACAAATTGTGAATAAAAAAGGAATGCAATAATTTACAAATCTCATAAACTTATATTTTATTCACAATAGAATATAGATAACATATCAAATGTTGAAAGTGAGACATTTTGAAATGTCATGCCAAATATTGGCTCATTTTGGATTTCATGAGAGCTACACATTCCAAAAAAGTTGGGACAGGTAGCAATAAGAGGCCGGAAAAGTTAAATGTACATATAAGGAACAGCTGGAGGACCAATTTACAACTTATTAGGTCAATTGGCAACATGATTGGGTATAAAAAGAGCCTCTCAGAGTGGCAGTGTCTCTCAGAAGTCAAGATGGGCAGAGGATCACCAATTCCCCCAATGCTGCGGCGAAAAATAGTGGAGCAATATCAGAAAAAATTGCAAAGAGTTTGAAGTTATCATCATCTACAGTGCATAATATCATCCAAAGATTCAGAGAATCTGGAACAATCTCTGTGCGTAAGGGTCAAGGCCGGAAAACCATACTGGATGCCCGTGATCTTCGGGCCCTTAGATGGCACTGCATCACATACAGGAATGCTACTGTAATGGAAATCACAACATGGGCTCAGGAATACTTCCAG
Organism: Coreius guichenoti; assembly: GCA_039654105.1. NCBI lineage: Eukaryota > Metazoa > Chordata > Actinopteri > Cypriniformes > Gobionidae > Coreius > Coreius guichenoti. Next base: position 2,600,939 of record CM077170.1, on the reverse strand, counting down.
AAAACATTGTCGGTGAACACAATCCACCGTGCCATTCGCCGTTGCCGGCTAAAACTCTATAGGTCAAAAAAGAAGCCATATCTAAACATGATCCAGAAGCGCAGGTGTTTTCTCTGGGCCAAGGCTCATTTAAAATGGACTGTGGCAAAGTGGAAAACTGTTCTGTGGTCAGACGAATCAAAATTTGAAGTTCTTTTTGGAAAACTGGGACGCCATGTCATCCGGACTAAAGAGGACAAGGACAACCCAAGTTGTTATCAGCGCTCAGTTCAGAAGCCTGCATCTCTGATGGTATGGGGTTGCATGAGTGCGTGTGGCATGGGCAGCTTACACATCTGGAAAGGCACCATCAATGCTGAAAGGTATATCCAAGTTCTAGAACAACATATGCTCCCATCCAGACGTCGTCTCGTTCTATTTCAAGACCTTGCATTTTCCAACATGACAATGCCAGACCACATACTGCATCAATTACAACATCATGGCTGCGTAGAAGAAGGATCCGGGTACTGAAATGGCCAGCCTGCAGTCCAGATCTTTCAGCCATAGAAAACATTTGGCGCATCATAAAGAGGAAGATGCGACAAAGAAGACCTAAGACAGTTGAGCAACTAGAAGCCTGTATTAGACAAGAATGGGACAACATTCCTAATCCCAAACTTGAGCAACTTGTCTCCTCAGTCCCCAGACGTTTGCAGACTGTTATAAAAAGAAGAGGGGATGCCACACAGTGGTAAACATGGCCTTGTCCCAACTTTTTTGAGATGTGTTGATGCCATGAAATTTAAAATCAACTTATTTTTCCCTTAAAATGATACATTTTCTCAGTTTAAACATTTTAATAAGTCATCTATGTTGTATTCTGAATAAAATATTGAAATTTGAAACTTCCACATCATTGCATTCTGTTTTTATTCACAATTTGTACAGTGTCCCAACTTTTTTGGAATCGGGTTTGTACATTCATCGAATGAATCCTGAGTAAATAAAATAATTATTAAAAAAAATACAATATTTACAATATAAGTGTAAATAGTCAAATCATTTAGATAACTTAATGCTCAAAGTAGCCTGTGTGTGTTGTGTCAGCATATGACCCAAGTGGCTGAAAACTGACCAGTGAACACAAAACAACGTCAACATTTAAAAATCTTTATTAAAACTTGCAGTTAGCTACATTTGAATTTTATTTAAGTCATTTCAGTCAGATCTGCAAAATAAATAACAACTATAGGGACACCGTTTACAACGTCAAAAGATGCGAAAAACAACGAGGAAAAACAGAAATATATGCTCGATTAGTTGTGCTTTTTTTATCCCTAACGTTACATAGGCTACGCAGCAAAAATTATGACAAAACCATGAATAAAAAGCGTTGCCTTCTCGAAATAATCCATCAAACATGTTGTGATCTCATGATAAAAAAACAACTTTCATTCCATTCGTTTGTTTGTATTTCAATAAAGCCGCGCCCACAGCTGGGCGAATATTCATATGCATGCATGCTCCGCCCGTCGCTTCTAGAAGAATGGTCAAAATTTCCCATAAACACACTCCTAAACCTTGTGGAAAGCCTTCCCAGAAGAGTTGAAGCTGTTATAGCTGCAAAGGGTGGGCCGACTCCATATTAAACCCTACGGATTAAGAATGGGATGTCATTAAAGTTCATGTGCATGTAAAGGCAGGTGTCCCAAAACTTTTGGCAATACAGTGTATGTTCCATGTAATAAATCAATGTTAAAAAAATGACATTAACATCTTGACTACCCTAAATAAAAATGTGCATCTTCACTTAACTTTAAAACATTTGTCTGAATCCGCTTGTTCTAGTCTGATGTCACTGTTTCCAGGTCAGATGCCAAAAGCAATCAACAAACGGTGCTAATATACACTCACAGTGTGCTGTAATACTCCTGCAAATCATGATCCTAACCTTTATCTGTATACCAAAATCTCAGATGGATCTCAGAAATCTCACAGTTATTCAGCTTTTTTGAATCGTTAAAATATTGAAGTCTGGGATGCCGTGAGACAGGAGACTGTAATGTACACCATGGCTTTTGAAAAGCTTAGCTTAAATGTGTGATATGAATCAGCAGTGCTCATAAACGACTGTTGAGTATTCTCACTAGAAAGGCTTCGACCTGGAAACAGTATTCCTACATCACAACAAGCAGAAAACAGAGTAAAGGTGCAGTAAAATTTGCTGTTGTTCGGTGAATTTTCACAGGTGAATTCCAGTCATTTCAATAGGAATCCACATGATCAGCAGTTTCGTGTGTGGTCAAAAATTTCACTATGTGTCCAAGTTGGTCACTCAAATTTGCAGGATTTGACGAACAGAAAGCTGCTTGAAAGCTGTGTTTCATTACATGTTCCAAAAACATTGGAACAGTTTTTCACAGGAACTGAATATTAAACAACACCGGCCACTATATGACAACATTAAACTGCTGAACGGCTCTGAAGCCCAACCCTATGGCAAGCCGTTTTGACTTTTATTAATTCACAGGATATGAATCCTTGATATCAACAATTCAATTTTCACTAGTTAAAATGCTAATTCTTGATATCAACAATTGAATTTGAATGGCAGCCTATGGTGACATTTCACTAGTGAAAATACAATTACTGATATCAAGAATTAGAGTTTTTACTAGTTGAAATTCAATTGTTGATATCAAGAATTAACATTTTAACTAGTAAAAATTGAAATATTGATATCAAGATGTCATATTCTGTGAATGAATAAAAGTTAAAATGGCTTGCCATACAAACCCTTACTTTCGGTTTTGTCTGGACTTCCTCTCCACAGCCTCAGCCCTTTCATGGCGTCTCGGGTGTGATCCCGAATACGTTCTGAGTAAACTATAAGAAAAGCACATGAAAGTGTAGCTACTTTGTGTGAAGATGTTTCTTCTAAGATATTTGACGGCCGTCCTCCTCGTGTTCATCGCCTCAGGAGCCGCTTCAGGTACGCGATCCGTTAGCATTCAACAACAAAGATAGCAAACATCGTTCTTGGCTACTTCAAGCCGTTTTGTTTTAAAATATAATATAATATTGTAGGTTCATTCACAAATACAAATACCAACTGATAACGGTGTATTTTATATAATTATATTCACGACAGTGGCCTAGTTTTGTATACGTTATTGTTTTAAGTTATTAGCTACAGGTCAAGTCTAGGCCTACGACCATACAAAACGCGTGTATAGTTCAGATGATTATAACATGGTTACTTTAATATATCACGATAATAATCATATTTATATATTGTGTTCTTTACATGTATTTCATACATATCTCGATAGCATACTATGTCCAAAAACAGTACATTAGGCTACTTTTAGGTACTTTTTGTGTTGCCTTGACGTATTCGCAGGAAACTAGCCAGCAAGGACAAGAACATAGAAAAAAATGGGTGGGGTTGCTTTACTTTGCAATCCAACTTTGAAATGAGTTAGATTCCAGTTAGATGAAGTAATTTCATTACATTTTTTTTCTTCAAACAAATTGAGAATGTGGAATAACTAGCATATAACGTTTAGACATAAAACTTGTTTTATTTTTGCTTTAAATGGGCTGAGAATGGTATAATATTTGTTAAACAGTTGTTTAATGAAAATGAGCACCACCTACGTAGAATTTCTTCAAATGTATAATATTCCAATAATCCCTAAAGAACAATATTGTATAGTGTCCGATGCTTTACCATCCATTTAAAAAGGTCTGTTTAAAGGAAATGTGAATAAGGAGACCGGGTCTTATTATTATTGATAGGAGATGGAATGGTCACACTTTAGTTTAGGGTCCAATTCTCACTATTAACTAAAAATTTTGTCTCAATAAACTCCTAATTACTGCTTATTAATAGTTAGTAAGGTCGTTGTTAAGTTTAGGTATTAAGGGATGTAGAACATGGTCAGAATAAGGCATTAATATGTGCTTAATAAGTGCTAATAAACAGCCAATATCCTAGTAATATGCGTGCTAATAAGCAACTAGTTAACAGTGAGAATTGAACCCTAAACTAAAGTGTTACAGAGGGAATAATTACTTTATTAGGAAGTTATTAACAGAATACAGCCCAGTATCTTCTCAAACATATTGGCAACCTAAATTTGAGTGGAAATATGCATGGTTGCCTAAAAATATTGCATAACAAATAAGGTGAGATTTCCGTGGGACTGAGACTGCATTTGTAGCAGATTGTTTTGTATTGACTTCCACTGTAGCTTATTTTTCTGAAAAATATGTATATTTTATTTTAACAGACAAAGATTACCACCAAATGTGGCCTTTATTGTTAAAATAATCTTTGTTTGATTATGGGGAAATACTGTATACATAAACAGAAACGGGCTAAAGGAAAACCTGTATATTGTCTGTTTCTACTTTTTGTAGTTTATATTTGTTCATTGTTTGTAATGTGACTGGCATTTAATTTTTTTTTTTTTAAAAAGACGCGCTTGTTGAATGTTGACTAACACACTCTCTCATATTTTATCCATCAGGTGAAGATGTGATGAAAGCAGTGGGTGATGAAGTTTCTTTTCGTCTAGACACACCTCCTTCTCCTCCTGTCAGCAGCATTATCTGGAAACACAGACACATTAGTGGTGTTGTTGTCAAGGCGATTGAATGGGATGAAGACGGTTTATTAATCCCAAATCCGAGATTCAAAGACATCACAACTCTTGATGTGAAGACTGGACAAATCACAATTAATAAATTAAAAGTTGAACACAGTGGAGTTTATACCATTGAACTCAACAGTAAAGAGCAGGAACAGAGATTCACCTTGACTGTTAAGGGTGAGTAAATATTGATTATTGAAATACTTTAAAGGCCTCATTTCATTATTATTTTTTAAATTGCATAAGTAGTGATACTCTGTTCCATAGTTTTATCAGTATTTATTTTTATTTGTATAAAAGCTAAATTGAATTTAAAAGTAACAATAATTACTACGCTGACAAAAATAACAGTATGTGTGGCAGTGCCATGGTATTCTGTGATGTTTCTTAGGATACAATAGAAATACCATGATATATGACAAGTAACATGGTGAACTGAATGATTACCATAACTATACTTAGAGATTATAGAAATATCTTAAATTTTAGCACCGTCCTCTACAAATCATGGTACAGTGATGGTATCTGATTTCTATATCTTTGTACTTTGTGATAATACAATGGTACTGATATTCATGCATCAGGATATTTACCATACTTTTAAGGTACTACTACCATGGTAAACATCCAAATGAACAATTTAGTACAATAGTACATTGTTTAAGTGATAGTTTGTATTGGGGAAAAAATTTTTTTTTCCAAGGCTAGTGTAGTTGATTTTGATTGTACTTTGTTTTCTCTGTGGACTGAACGTTCTCATTGTTTCTTTCACAGAGCGGGTCCCAAAACCTGTGATATTGATAGAGAAGACTGGTGGCCCTGATGTTGTGTATTTAAGATGCGAGTACAGTGAACCAATCATCTGGAAGAATTCTACTGGAGAAACACTGACGGGCTCACCAATCACCAAAGGAGAGTCCATCACAGTTAAAAACAAAGGAAATCCGGAAAACTTCTACACGTGCACACTCGATAACGGCGCAAGTAAAGAGACCAGTGATCGGGTCTATGAGAGAGATCTGTTTAACGGTGAGACTGCGATTTACTTCAACATTACCTACTATAGAGGAAAGTCACTGAGAGTCAGATTCAATTTTATGTTTAGGTGGTGCTGAGATGTTCCTACTGTTCAGATATTGTATTCACATTCACAAATATTTGGACACCTACATCACACTTAAAACATATCTGAATGTCACTGCATTAAAATTAGATAATAAAATATATAAGCAAGTGATATTTATTTGAAAGTGCATTTCACTAACATTTCACAAAAAGAAGTTAGATGCTCTTGCAAATCATTTTTAGGTAAACCTGAGGTAATATCTCTATCTTACCTTGAATTTTAAAGCCCTCAGCTGCTGTCATACACGTAAGGATGATATCAATGGAAAATATGGTTTGTTTTCATGTTTGGTGGTTTTTACCACACACCTCACCATTTTACCACACACCATACACAACCAGTTACATTTTTATTAACTCACAACTGCAACCTGCGCATCCCGTGTGCAGAATGATGCGTTTGAAGCAACACAGATGCCATTTTTTTGCTCATATGTGACACAGATCGGATGTGTTCTATGACCGTGTAAACAGGAAAAAAACGCATACATTCAGATATTTCGAGATCGGTTTCAGGCCTCATTCATATGTGGAAATAAATCAGATATAAAGCAGATGTGTGCAGGCAGATCGGATTTTCTGAGGCATTGCGTTCTGTACGTGATGACGGCTTGACAGAACTCGTTGACCATCAGGCACACCGATGCGCTGCTCATCCCAAACAGGTGCGCCAATGTGCGATAGCCCGCACCTGCTGCAAGCCACCAGAGATCTCGTCATTGAAACTCGAATTCTGCACACTAACAGATGCTTTCATCATAACTAAAAGTGCAAATAAATAAGAGATTTGTTGACTATAACGGGTTTTGGCAAGAGTCCAGAACTCAGTCACTGATAAACTCGCGCTGTTTGATTGACAGCTCCAGCGATTGTAAAGGCAGCGTTCTTTGATCGTTTTCTCTTTTCTATATATAATTTAAGCAGTTTAAATTATTTTCATCTAGGGATGGGCGATATCTTATCGTTTGCGATATACCGGTAAAAATTCTCCCCACGATAAGAATTAGCCTTCCCGCGATAATAACGATAAAGCCTAGTTGATGACGCGACCCATTCGCATCTCACGTGCAGAGCGAAAACAACTATGGCGGAAGAGAGGAGGAGTTTATCGCTAAACGAGGAGCTAACTCTACAATCTGGAACCTGTACACACAGATATATTTTCACTCGCTGAGCACATGGACTGAGTGAGATTCGCTCTTTGTCAAGCGATCGGAAAGCACGCGATTTCAGTTCATCTCAATGAATGCGCAGTGTATTTGACGCACAGTAAACACTAGTGTGAGGCGCCCGACTGAGAGCGCTTAGTGCTTCTCACACACTCAAACAGAGCGCGAGAGTCTTACATACCACGCAGAATTGACGTGCTACATGCAAACAATATTCTTTGTTGTATTTTCCTGTAAAATAACGGCGTTCATTTGGAATTATTCAGCCTTTATGAACAAGCATAAACTAATGCGCAAACGGCAATCTCATTGGCTGGCGCTCACCTATTACTGTACCCGTTTTAATTTCAGCAAATCAGTTCGAGCGAACGCTCACAACGTGATTAATGTTCATGAACCCAGCAGCTCATCAATCCTTAGTGCGGTTTATTTTTATTAGTAGTAGAATTCGTAGTATTATGTTTAGTTTTTTTTTACAGAAACACTGAATGACCAACCATGGCTTAAGCTCCACCACCAGTCCTAAGTTCAGTTAAAATGACAAATATGCATTCATACGTTTTCATTCGCACATGATTACCAAGTTTTAGTTCAAATTACTTAAATTCTATCATTAAATTATTATTTGCAACTTTTTTTTAATCTGAAGACATGGCGCTATTTTTTCACCATGAGAATATGAATAAATACAGAATCTGTGTTTACATTTCAAACTTGTCATTGATTTGAATTATTATGTTATGTTTATGTTTGTATTGTGTGATGTTTTTCAGCACAGTTGCACTATTTAAACATTACCTGCACTTTTACAGAAGAAAAGTATATCTGCAACATTTCCATTTCTGAAAAGGCTGGTGTGGATTTTTACGTTTTTTTATTTATTTATTTATTTTTTAATTCTTTTATGTATTATAGGAGCCTATTTAATGACAGGTACGTTTTACTTTAGATCATTGTTTGTTTTTCTGAGGCTCTCAAGAATGCGTGCAGCTCTCACTTGTAGCCAAAAACATGGGGAATGGTACTACATTTATCGTCATTGATATCGTTATCGCAATAAATACCAGAAAATATTGTGATAAATTTTTAAGTTCTTGTCGCCCATCCCTATTTTCATCCTATTAAGAGAAACAATGTGAAGTTGAGCATTTAGTCACTGTTTGATTTACTGACACAGAACATCTGACTGTATATGAATCATATCAGAAATCACTGGTCACAGATTAGGCATTAGAATTAACACGGTTACTCATATGTTGACGTAAAAGTTTGTTTGCAAATTTACCAAATAATCCACAGTGAATTTACTACACTGGCATGCGTGATTCAGTGGGCGGAGCTAAACAGGCAGTGATGTAGAGGCAGGCGTTGATTTTCCTCTGTGGAGGCGGTGTTTAGCTACACTAGTGCGTAAAAAAAAGTGTATCATGGTAATGTCTGGCGAACTTCGCATATATATCGCAGAGCTAGCATCAAGCATATTTCACGTTCATCCATATTGGCTAGTGTGTGGTGAAAGAACCCTCTTTAAGCTTGCGCAATGTTTCAGATGGTATGGCAAGTGTAAACACATGAATCGGATATGGGTCACAATTGAAAGAACGTGTAACCGGACGGTCAAAAAAAATCGGATATAGGCAACAAATCAGAATTGGGCATCAAGACCTGCAGTGTAAATGAGGCCAGAGTCACAGCACACAGCGCTCCTATGCAGCAGTTTATTGAGCATTTTCTTTTAACAGTTTTAAATTTCAGATACTTCAGTACAATTAGTACAGAAATGTAATAATCAAATATAAAAATAAAATATTGCCATAGTCTTTACAGTATGAATTAAATATACACCGATCAGGCATAACATTATGACCGGTGAAGTGAATAACACTGATTATCTCTTCATCATGGCACCTGTTAGTGGGTGGGATATATTAGGCAGCAAGTGAACATTTTGTCCTCAAAGTTGATGTGTTAGAAGTAGGAAAAATGGGCAAGCGTAAGGATTTGAGTGAGTTTGACAAGGGCCAAATTGTGATGGCTAGACGACTGGGTCAGAGTATCTCCAAAACTGCAGCTCTCGTGGGGTGTTCCCGGTCTGCAGTGGTCAGTATCTATCAAAAGTGCTCCAAGGAAGGAACAGTGGTGAACCGGCGACAGGGTCATGGGCGGCCAAGGCTCATTGATGCACGTGGAGAGCGAAGGCTGGCCCGTGTGGTCCGATCAAACAGATGAGCTACTGTAGCTCAAATTGATCAAGAAGTTAATGCTGGTTCTGATAGAAAGGTGTCAGAATACACAGTGCATCACAGTTTGTTGCGTATGGGGCTGCATAGCCGCAGGAAACCTTGCGTCCTGCCATCCATGTGGTTGTTACTTTGACACGTACCACCTACCTAAGCATTGTTGCAGACCATGTACACCCTTTCATGGAAACGGTATTCCCTGGTGGCTGTGGCTCTTTCAGCAGGATAATGCGCCTGCCACAAAGCAAAAATGGTTCAGGAATGGTTTGAGGAGCACAACGAGTTTGAGATGTTGACTTGTCCTCCAAATTCCCCAGATCTCGATCCAATCGAGCATCTGTGGGATGTGCTGAACAAACAAGTCCGATCCATGGAGGCCCCACCTTGCAACTTACAGGACTTAAAGGATCTGCTGCTAACATCTTGAGGCCAGATACCACAGCACACCTTCAGGGGTCTGTGGAGTCCATGCCTCGACGGGTCAGGGCTGTTTTGGCAGGACCAACACAATATTAGGTCATAATGTTATGCCTGATCGGTGTAAATGTATTCTTATGAAAGCTAAAAAAAAGTTATTCAGTCAAGAGCAGTACGTTTATTTTCTCTTCTGTTTGATTCACATTAATGACACAGAGCAGCAGCAGGTTTATTAGGCTGCTGTCACTTTAAGACCAAACGCACAGATCTATTATACTCATACACATCCGGTTTACTTTCACTTAAGGCTGTGTTTACATGAATACTCCGCGCGATGGGCATTTTGACATAATTGCTATGTATTCAACCATTCAAGCGCAATTAGATGTGAAAGAGAACTGAATTCGCGATCGCATTGCTGAGAGACGTGGCTTTCTGTGCACGCGCTTGCGCTGTGTGTCAGTCAGCGTGTGACCGCATTGAGTTATTTTCTGTACTATAAAAACATCCTGTAAGTTTCAGAACTCAAAACTTTCTCAATAGTCAAAAAAAAAGATGATATTGAAGTCAATCTGCCATAACGACAGGATGTGGAATGTGCCACTTTATTACGTAACGGTGTAGCTAAACACCGCCTCCGCAGAAAAAGATCAATGCCTGCCTCTACATCACTGCCTGTTTAGCCCCGCCCACTGAATCGCGCATGCCAGTGTAGTAAATTCACTATGGATTATTTGGTAAATTTACAAACAGACTTTTAGACAGGAATGCCACAACATGTGAGTAACCGTGTTAATTCTAATGCCTGATCTGAGACCAGTTTTTTCTGATGTGTAATGATTCATGTACAGTCAGATGTTCTTTGTCTATGTGTCAGTGAATCAAACCAGTGACTAAACGCTCAACTTCACATTGTTTCTCTTAGTAGGATGAAAATAATCTGTTATTTTAAACTGTGATTAAAGTATATATAGAAAGCTATCAAAGAACGCACCCTTTACAATCGCTGGAGCTGTCAATCAAACAGAGCGAGTTTATCAGTGACTGAGTTCTGGACTCAATAATTATATCATTAAAAAGTTATTATTATAAAAACTAGGTTATGTACAACTTAAATGTTTGTATATAAATCAATTTTTAAGTTTTTTTTTATTTCCTTGGGAAAAATTGACGTACTGTACATGATATGTATCCAAATTAATTAATCAAAATTTAAGTGGAAATTTTTGCTAATACCCAGCCCTACTCTGTCAGAATTAGCACAAAACCTCATGGTTCTGTCATATCTTCATCACACCTTTTGATCACACACTGAATAAGCACTGTTACAAACATTATGGATTTTATGTAAATTAAATAACGTAGGTCATGTTAGTGTGTTTTGTAATGACAACTGTAGCCTTCATGACAGTACTGTAACATCTTTCATTCAGCGATTGAAGCTAATGTTCTGTTTCTTCAGACGGATCAAACAGTGGAATCGGACCTGTGGGGATAGCGATTATTGTCATTGTAATCTTACTCATCACCGTCATCATCGTCATCATCCTGTATAAACGCAACAGAAAAGTTAAAGGTAGGTTTCCTGTTGTGTTTTATCTTTCATAATATGTGTATTTTGCCTATGAACTTTAGTCTGTAGATTCCCTTACTTTTCTCCAACCACCACACAGAAGTGTATTTCTTTATGCTTTATGATTATTTTACAAAGTTAAGCTTAAGAGATTATTTTAAGTTTATTTTGAAAGACAAATTAAGTATAGCTTTTGGCACTAATAGTGGTGTTAATGCAGGAAATTGCATAGAAGAGCAAGTGTGTGTCTTTAATTTTATCCCTGTTTTACCAACTGCTTTCTTAGGAATATCTTTAGTCAACAACACTTTAGTCTGATAATTGATTTGTAATTACATATTGTTTTTTACACCAGAGTGTGTTGGTGAAGCCTTTCCATGTATCAAAGGTGAGTTTATGTTTGTTCGAGTGATTTTATTCTAAAAAAACGATGCCAATATTTTTTATATATAATGAAATTATATTTTATTTGTGGTAATTTACTCTGTACTATCGTGCATGAACTCATGGATCTTCTTTCTTTCTCACAGTTGATACTGAAAGGCAGCCAAATAATTCGACTGCGGCGCCAAAGAGCAGCGGTAAGATGTTATAAACTGGTATCTCTTAATACAAATAATTAAAAAAATCTCTACAGTATATTCTCAGTAACTTCTTATGACTGTCAACATAATATAAAAGAGAGTTGTATTTCATTGTATGGCTGATTGTTTATTATTTTGTTAATTATCAAGGCAATGATGTGAAAAGAGCTGATGTGGATTGTTCTAGTGGTCGACCGATATATCGCCAAGGCCGATATATCAGCCGATATTTGGCATTTTTAAAATATAGGCATCGGCCGATAAGTTTTTCTGATGGCGATGTGTTAGAAGCGCGACTTTTATTTTGACGGGTGGCGCTGAAAACACCAGTGCCTGATCACACAGCGCTTCATTAGTTTACGGCCTCTGTTAAAAAGTCATATTTAATTCGTTATTATATAGACCTGTTAAACAAAGAAAGTAAACATTTTGCGAAGAAGTATAGCGTTTGCTTTTATATTATTAGCAAAGGAAAGGCAAACAATAGGCTATAATATGTTCTCATTTACCGTCAACATTCAGCTAATACACATCTATATAGTTAAAACAAAACTCTGAATATCCAATAAACATTTAATTTCTCAATCCTTTCAGATTTAATTAAACCCAGTCATGAGCTCTTCTGAAGTGTGCATTTGTAGCCTGCATTAATGTGTTGTAAATAGGGTTGGGTACTGAAACCCGGTGCCATGTACCTATATAACCGGTATGTAACCGGACCGAATCAGAACGCAGATTTTGGTGCCACTTAAGTTCAAACGTGCTTTCGCGCTATGGCTGGCGCCGAGCCAGAGACAGACGCGCTCATCACATATCACAGCTATTCAGTGTTTTCAACCACATCATGTTTATTTTAGGTTTCAGACATTTAAATGCACATAGGTACTAGCAAAAAACACACACTGGTGTCTATAGAAGCGGCAATAACAATCTGACTACGTGTTTTATTCATATCAGATACACATTATATAGTTAACTATATAGTTTACTCAATTCTTCTCCCAGTTCAGCGGTCACTTACTTGTATTTTGTGAGACGTGGATGAATTTACGTGATTTCAATCCGACAGATCCGATTCTCTGAGGCGCAAACTAACATGGCGCCGCCCATCGCGCATTATAGATCAACTAACATGATCATTATAAAGGGTTTTAAATGACAAAACACATTCACTTACACATATTTGAAAATCAGAATATCAGATAGTTCATGACATAGTTAACAAGTTTGTGAATATTTTGAATAAAAAAGAAAAACCGCAATAAAACCGATACATCTGTCGTACAGCGCGATTGTGGCTGCTGTGTGTCATGTGAGAAGCATGACGCGTCACCATGGAAACAATAAGGCGATGCGTTCTAAAATATTTAGCCAGAGAATATGGTCATATTTCTGCAATTGTAGTTGAGTTAGGTGGCTTAGGTTTTACTGTGAATTTAAGTAAATTGTGTTTTGGAGCTATTGCTATTTATATATTTAAGTATACTTTAAACTGTTAATAAATTGTTCAATTTAAAGACTTGTTGAATTTTTGTTTTCAATAAAAAGCCATTCTTTAATGTCATCCACCGTCGTTTTGTGGCTTTTTAAAAAAAAAAATTTTTAAGTATCGGTTCAGGCACCGGTACCGTTTTAAAAGTATCGGTTTGGCACCGGTATCATAAAAAACCCAAACAATACCCAACCCTAGTTGTAAAATTAGTGCTACCTTGTCTGTATTTGAAACAAATATGATTAGCAGTGCGCATAAACTCACCAGATTACTGAGTGCCCTGTTAGCCTACAGTGTTTACTTCCTTTTTATTCATATATTTTTAAACAATTACTTTATTTGTGAAAAATACTGTAATATGATTGCAGAATCAAGAAGTTGCCATTTAAGGTATAAGCATGTTTATTTTAAAGATTTATTTATTTTTCTAATTCTAATTTATTAAATATTAATTAAAATAAATATAATTTATGTATATTATATATCGGCTTTATATCGGCCATCGGTCACCCTGCTCTCAAAGATATCGGCAATCAAAAAACCAATTTCTCTTTGCCAAGCGCAATTCTACTGCATGTTCTATCAAAGTGAATAATATCACATTATGATAAAGACATAAGCACAGCAATGTTTATCATTTTTTACTCTGCATTCTCTGAATCTGATGTGTTTTTGGACTAGTTTTTAGCTGTCTTTGACTCCTGTTTGCATATATTTGTGATTTCATAGAGAGTATGGCTCTGGCAGCAGAGATAAAGGAGGAAGGAAAAGATGTGAGAGATTAAAAAACAATGATGGTAAGATAATAGCACATCAGTGTTTCTGGACTGAAACAGCCTGACTTCTCTCATTCGTAATCAAAGTTGAGCGTTCATTGCTTGTTCAGGCTGTGTCGTGTTTATTTCAGTATCAAGTCATTTGATCAAGATCAAAATCTAGCTCTTTTTTTTTCAGCTGTTCCTGTTTTTGCTGCTCTAAACAAAATTGTATATTTTTCTTTCTTTCTTATCTGCTTCTGTGAAGGTGGAGAAACCAGAACGAAACGACTTAACAAATGTTCTTTCACAAGGACGATCTTTGTTTTTCAAAAATGAGCAGAAAACTTTGAATGATTGAAAAATTATTCCCCCCCATCTTTTGACTGGATTGTCCACGCTGTTATTTGCAAATCATTTGGATCTGTGTGTTGTTTGTGTCACTTTCAGCATTTCTGTGTTATCTACATGTGTTGCTTTAGTGAGGATGTAGTCCTGGTGTAGCATTTTGACAAATCCTTGACACAGAAGTGACTTCCAGAAGCAAGCTTCTTGCATAGTGTCCACTGGAGGATAAGGAACGGTGTGGATTTAAATGGTGCGCTCATCTCTGCCTGATCTGGGAGCAGCAGTCAAAGGGATGCGGTAGAAGGTGCTTTTCCATCACACCATGCTACATATTGGATAACTAATCAAATCTGAATTGGTTGTGTAAAAAATCTGATCTTTTCTGCCAGTGGACAGCCAAAGATCAACATAGGTGACATGACATTTAATTCTCAATTCACAACCTGCATGGAACTTTTTCTAGCTGTATGTAAATATGCCTTTATTTATATCGTTTTTATATAGTTTTCCATGCAGCGTGTATTTACACTTACACCTTGTCTACATTAGGCATTTCCATTGAAGCAAAGCATTGCAATAGCGTGAGGCTGTCAACATAGATTTGCGCACAAGTGCATGATCCAGATCAGGGCCTTAAGGCTCCAATATACTCACGGCAAAGTTCGTTTTCGTTCTTCGCTTTGGGGTAAAAAGAAGTTTGAAATACGTAAGCGCCGATATACTGTTAGTGAACATCCTGACGTCACCCTCACTGCTAAAAGAGCGACGTTTGGATGGATATGCAAATATGTGCTGTGCGCTTTCCTCTCAATAACAAAATAAACAAAAATGAGAAAACAGCTCATAGCGATGTGGATTTGTTTGCACCAGCTCTGCAATTCTGCACTCTAGTCGAGTCACGTTTATTTAAATAGCACTTTATACAGTAGATTGCTTGAAATCAAGCACCTTTACAGTATTAAACATGAAAACACTGTCTGTTTAAGGGTGTGTTCACACTTGTAATTCAGTTCACTTGGTTCGTTTGGTCATTTAGTCCTGGTCCGCTTACCGTTTACATTAGCATTTTTGATACTGAACCTAAAGGCATAGGGATACTTTCACAACCTGATTGTTCGGCTTTTATGACGTATATTTCGAGAACTTATCGAACATCTAAAACAATGCTGTGTGCTGGGCTAAATGTGCTCGTTGGATGTGCGTAGCCTACATATGATGGTATTTTGACCAGCTGAGAACTCGTGAAGAGCTTATAAAGTGTGTAAAGGAGTCAAAAACAGCGTCAGGAATCCCTCCGTCACACACACAAATGAAGATCAGCTGCAAGGAGACGCGGTTCTGACGCCTGTAGGGATGGGACGGTATGAAAATTTAATATCACGATTATAGTAACCAAAATTATCACGATTATCGATATTATCACGATATTATTATTATATTTGTTAAAATGAGACGAAAGTGTTCAAAAAGAACTGATGCACACACTGAAAACATTGAACAAGTTTTATATTTGAAAATCAACAAACAACAAATAAAAGAAGCAGCTCTATGCACTTTTTTAAGCAAGATTCTATTCTGAGGCATTTCCTTCCTTATGATGACCGTCGTCAATAGCAACGCATTATAACACAGCGCACAACCATGCATCACAACGGACGCGCTCTCTCGTTTCATTCAAATGCAACTTGCCGTCTTGCATCTCCATTTGTGATTGTATTGAAAATGAAATCAGAGGACTTTACCATTAATAATACTATTATAATATTGTTGTGATCATCTTATCTGGACGATTGTTTTGTACGCTGTACAAAATGGATTTATAAACGGATAAGATTTAAAACATTAATCTCAATTCAATTTGTCCCCGTAATTATTTATGTGGTAAAAAAAAAATCAGTGTAATAAGTGTACGATGATAATACATTATTATCCCTTAAATGTCCCCCTTAATAGTCTTGTCTGAACTTGTTCGTTCGTCTTTGGCTCAGAGCCACTTGCTGCGAACTTTTCTTCGCGGAAGCTTCACGTTCATTTAAAGTGAGTGAGATAAAATATTTCAACTCAAAACAACATTTTGTGTCCAATTATTTCCCAGACGTAGTTTTGGTATTGAGGTCAAAGTTAACGTGCCTTGCGTTCGCTTTACAACAGTGTGTGATGGTCACGAAGATGACGCGGCAGATTTGAAGCGTTTCCTCCTATTGCAGCGACTTTCGTTTTGCACAGGATTTACTGCGAGTTTTCAAAATCGCGATAATCAAACACGGTTTTAATGATAATTACATTTTAAACGATAATACTAACCGTCAGTACATTTTATCGTGGTTTATCGTGAAACCAGTAATCGTCCCATCCCTAGACGCCTGTACCAAACTGTGATGGGCAACATGACGAGAAAAAACAGCATTCTGCCTATGTTAGGGTCACATCTTGTGACTTTGGTCTGCGTTGCGTTCATATTTCATTCGAACCACACCAGAGTTCGTTTGGAAGCGGACCGAGTCCCATCTTTTCAACGGTCTCGGTCTACTTGTTTGGTGCGCACCAGAGTTCAGATAACAGCGTTCACACTACAGAGAAATCGCACCTGGGTTCGTTTTAATCCAACCAAAACATGCCAAGTGTGAACACACCCTAAAGTAAAATTACAAGATCAGGTTCTACTATAAAGCAACTCTCCAGCATGTTCATGTTTTTACTCGCGGATGTCTGACCTCGACGGACTGAAAAGAAGATTTCCACATCTCAGCGCCACACCTACTTAGTACGTAATCGCCACGCACCAGTGGTAGTTCAAAGGTGCTTAGCAGCCAGAGCGAATGTTTCCGGAAAGTCGAACTCCCGAAACAAACTTGTCGAACTCTTGAAATGGCGTTATACCAGTTCGCTCTTCGATTTCACTTGAAGCCTTTAGGGCAGTGCAACTGATGCGACCGTACTGCGTCCCACGGCGGTCGCAAAGGCGAACTGAATCCCTACCGGGAAGGCGATTGCGAATGGACTGAATGGGGAGGGCGGCCCTGCTTACTTTAACTCATGCTGGGTCCCTTGTGATGGCCCTGGTTCAAATCCATTTGCACCCAGTGTGGACAGTATCATTCATTGATTATAATGTTGTTTTTTTGTGCTTTTGATGCGACGTGTCCAGTGTAGACAGGGTGTATGTGTAAAATAAAGGGTAGACTCTATTTACACTGAGTGTAAATAGGTGTATATACTGTTTGTACCAATAAATAGCACTTAGTAACAGTAATTGGGAATCATACAAAGTGTAAATAGTAGTAATACGCTGTTTGTACTGAAGGCAAATTGAGCAGTGGTGGATGGAGTTAGTAGAAATAGCTTTCGTGTTTGCACTCAGTGTAAATAGACAGTGCCATAATTAAATATGGAGTTCATAAACAGCTTTGATACTGGGAAATAGAAGCTAGTCTTTTGCTAAAAAATTATGGCATACAATGCAAAACCTTGTGGATTGCTTTGTTTTGAATGCATTCTTTCTGATCTGTACTGTTGAGCCCCCAATGCAATTCAAATGAATTCTGAGCGTTTGAGAGCATTTTTTAAGACATTCCATTTTTGTAAACAAAACCCATATGTATTAGGATTCAAAGGAAAACAGGACAATGTCATTTAAGGTCAGTTGCGGCTTTTGCTATTATAAAATGAATCTCAAAAATGAAACCAAATGCTACTTTTTTCTTTTATATTTTCAAGTTTTCAGTTGACGTTTGTGTCTAAGTCGTTCTGGAATTTTAAGAACATTCAAAATCATGACTCTAGAATGATGATACATTTTCCCATTGCAAGGCCTCAGCCTTTGAGCCAAGTGAGGAAACTCCCACATCGCTGGGACTTTTTTCTGAGTGTTAGGGTGTGGTTTTGATACATTCATAGTTCACTTGTGATATCATAGTTTGTTTAATGTATTCTTATATTGAATATGATCACTGCTTTATGCAGACCTTTCTTTATCACTGTGTTGTATCTGTTATTTTATTTACAATTATGTAAATTGTTTTATTTTTGTTCATAATATCATCAAAAATTCGGCTTTCATATTATATATATATATGTCATGCATAGTGTTTTGAATGATTTTGGGGCCTACAGTAAAACACTTTCTCTGGTATTTTTTATGCCTGAATCTAAAAGTGCTCAAATAACTGATTGCATTGACATTGAGGAGCTCAGTTTGAAGGACGGAAACATGTCTTTCTACTGGAGGAGGAGGAGAGAGTGCATAGACTTCCTCTTTGTGGTTTATAAGAGTCATACGTTTATGTTGTATTTTGAGATGCACTGCTATTTGAATGTATATTGAATGCTATTTGAACCTCTTAACCCTGAATGGTGTCAATGTTGCTGTGTGTTTGTTTCTTTGAAAAAGCAACTGCAGAGAAACACTAACCTAACAACTGTTGCTTATGGTATCTGAGGAAGTTCTCGTGTCAACATGCAACAATAAAAATTAACTCCTGGAAACGGACTCATTATTATTATTATTATTATTATAAAGTTGTTGAAGCTTCTGCCATTATTTTAAAATCAAGTTTTGCTTGTGTAAATTTCCATTCAGCCTGGTCATCTCAAAATATGTAATATTCAATCTTTGCACGTGGATTTTGAGTGGGGAAAATGTCAGTTGCGGTGACTATTAAATATGTGTATTTAGTTAATAAATTACTTATAAATTTGGCATTTAAGGAACAGTGACAAAAGCTATTAACTGTTGCATATTTCGTTTCATTGTTTGTCTGTTTACAACATTAGTTTTTATTTTTGTTATAGTTCATCCAGTTATTTATTCACCCGCATGTCGCTCCAATCCTGTATTATTTTTCTTCCGTGAAACACAAATAAATATATTTTATGTCCATACAGTGAAAGTCATTGTGGTCCATTGTTTGGACCCTTCAAGTCATACAGGTTTGAAACAACATGAGGGTGAGCAAATGATGACAGAATTTGCATTTTTTTTGAGCGAACTTTCCTTTTAAAACAATTATCAAAGTTGCTTTTTATTTGAAGCCCACAAAACAAAGCTTTATGATGTTAGCATTTTTTATGATAGTGAGCTTAATGAAATGTATTTAGACTTTATGAAACCAACCAGTTTCTTTGTTAAACACATTTTAAAAATGCTGCTTTATGCCAGGTGTTCATAGACGTTTTTTATCGTTTCCCCAATAGAGCAATAGTTTATTATACATATTACAATAGAGTAATTAAGGGGCATGTCCCTTGTTTACGGTTCCATTAGGCTGAAGTGAAAAGTAAATAAATCTCTGCATAAAGTTTGTATGTTGTCTTTAAAACATTCTGTAGAGATTGTAACAGCGTATTTTAGTCTACATCACACAAACAAAATCGAATACATTTGGGGGGAAATGTCTGACAACGTAACATTTCCGGGTTTTCTAATAGTTGTCATGCATGGGCGTCGGAAGCAAAAAAAATGTGGGTGGTTCCTCCCCTAGAACAATTTTACTGGAGTAGATGCCACTTACTTTAAGTGCAAATAGCCCGCCTTGTTTACTAAACGTCTGGTTTGGCCAGACAAATTTACGGAAGGCACCAAATTTTTTACACTGGCAATAGTGTAGGGGTAAAGCGCATGGCAGAAAATGTTGCCGAACTTGCTCTACTCCCTTTTCCCATCACATATTAGATCAAAAAGGCATTTATTTTCAATAAAAATGAAGAAAATATTCGAAAAATGGAAATACAGCGACTAACGTGTGTTTAATAATAAAGTGTTAATCGGTTATGGGTAGGTGAACAGACATGCGCTGAATTATAGATGGTAAAAGTGAGTGGGTCCAGTATCATTTGTTTTAAAAAAGTGGATGGGTCTTGTCCCGCCCACATACAGTTGTTCCGACGACCATGTGTCATAGTAAATTTCTATAGCGGTGAATGAGAGACTACATTAAATATATATGTTTTGTGTTCCCATTTGCTCAAATAGTAAAAGAAAAACTCCACAATAGTTTTCGCAACTTTCAAATAGAGCAAAAAAAGAAAAGAAAAAAGTAATAAAAAAGAGAGATTGATAACGGCAGTCAGAAGAGAGAAAGATGTCAATTTTACCGTCACTCCCACATCCGCTGTATTAGAAACCCTCACAGCAACATTAAAAAATATTTGTAATTTGATGAAAAGGTAGTCTACTATAATACAAAGTATAGTGTTATAAATGTACTTTTTTTCTTTAATGAAAAGAAAAAAAAAAACAAAAAAAAACATTGCACGATTTGCTATGATGACCGTTAAAACGCGTCATCACAGTCTGTGTCCGTAAGCGCCCCCTGGAAGCCGTTAAACATTTGCCCGCCAAAGGCCACTTCACACGCTCTGCATCGATAGGTAAGTCTCTTAAACCTCACGCAATGTTGACTTCTGTGGTCTGTTTCAGTGTGTTACTCTTTTGAAGTCATGTTAACTTTTGGTGAAAAAATATGGAAGTGAGCATAGGTTGTGAACTGGAATTTACCTCACGTGTCACGTCACAGCTGGTGATTAGCGAATCGGTTTATTTTCGGTGTTCCTGGACATCCCTGTGCGTCATTTGACGTGTACTTTTTGTAGTATAATGCTGCCTTCACATGCAATCGGACATGTCCTACTTCCTACTTCAGAAGTCGTGATTACGAGCTTGTTGCATTCAAGTGCTTTGTTGTCGGAATGAACAGGAATCATGGAGGACATGTTTATTCTTGCCTATTTATTGGGAAAATCTTATTAAAACCAAAATTATATGTAGTGTCACATGCACTGACAACCATACACATTGACGATGCCAGATTCTGTAATTTCGGTCAAATGCAGGCAATTTTCGCTGTGTATAAAACATACAATAGCCTACGCTTCAAATGATTACTCGTGTGTGTAGGCTAAATATGCACTACATTAACGACAAGACTAGACGATCTAGCTGTTTTGGGGTAAAAACTAATAAATCATACCTGTCACAGCAGTAGTTCTCCCCGCCACCATGTTTAAAGTTTATGGCACGCCCATCTCGGGAATTTGGGTATCAAAATTATTTCCGAACTTCCCAGTGGTAAACACGATATCAGAGGGCGTTCAAGTGCAATTTTTACCTCGGAAACTCGTATTTACGATAATTCCGATAGCACGTGAAGGCAGCATAAGTCCTCAATTTAGAATCATTTAGAAACTTATTAGCAACTTGGATTTAAAGAAAAACACCTGCTTTAAAATTTATATCTGAGGTCTGACTGTGTGTACTTGATGCTGTAGAATCAATTAATATTAACCACAGACATTATTCCTTATTTACTAATAAATCCAAACCAGCTATTCATAAATCCCACATGAACTCATCCTAATGCGTCAAGTGTCTTTCTTACTCATAAAAATTATAAATTTTTAAAATTATAGCTTTTTGAAATACAAAGCTTAATGTGATACAATTCAAAAGATGTGAATGAATAGATGTTGACCAATATTGCAAAAACTACATTGTAAATAAATGTGTCATTGTGGTCACCACTCCTTATTGTCATCTGATTAAAAATGCTATAGAAAATATTGCTTTCATCTGTCATTCAAGATTTTGTTGAAACATATTCTTAGGCCCCAATCAGACAGAATGGGTTTTTCAGGTTTGAAAACGTGAGGCGCACCGCACTGCCTTTTTTTTGGTTGACATTTTTAAAAAGAGCAGTGCACTGTTTTTTTTATGTTGCTAGGCAACCCCCGAATCCTCTGTCCTGTCAGTCTAATCAAGGGGTGCGTCTCAATCGCAGAATCATTCCAGTGCACTGAAACGTTCACTCCCTAAAAAGTCCCACAATGCACCGCAAAACCCATGGTGCATCGATGCTCACCATGTTCCCTTAACGGAAGTTCTGAAGCACGAAACTTAAATCACGTGAGCTAACGCAGTACACATAATGACCGATAACGACACGCGATATGTGTTTTTAAAAATAGGAAAGCATTATTTTATGTTCACATTTCAGGTTAACATACATCGTTAGACAGGTAATGAACACAATCTAGCTAACATTTATAATTTATTTACGTCTGAAATGTTGCATGTATAGGTAACAAGCAAAGTATTTATCATAATGTACTTTAAATAACATTACAAGTAATGTCAGAAAATATAAGCTCTGCTGTTGTTCATAAGTACCAGTAATGATGTTGTACAATGAGGACGTTGTCACGTCGGCGGAAATAGAGTCATCAGTGTCCCAATGTGCAGTGAGCCAGGGTCCTTAACTGTCCTTACCAGTGCCCGAATTTGTGTACACGACGATATACTGATTCAGGAGCTAGGGAACTGATTGAGACGCACCCAAGGTAACCGTCACCACAAAGGAAAGCCCGCCTCTCCATTCATTAGATTGGACAATGGAAACAAAATGCAAATGACGTCGGGCGATTTTCTGCTCAGAGTTGATTTTTTTTTTAGCGCTCAGAGCACTCCTACAAAAACGCAAGGCGCCCGGGGCCCATAAACAGCACGCAAACCGCTCACTGCCAATAGAAAACAATTTAAACAAAGGTGCCTCTCACTGCAAAAAAATGTGTTCTGTCTGATCGGGGCCAAATGATGCCAGGAGTGCTGCTAAATGCAGCTACTAGTGTTGTAGTACTCGAGACCGGTCTTAAGACCATTTTTTGACGGTCTTGGTCTTGTCTCGGTCTCGACCACATTTGTACTCTGTCTTGTCTTGGTCTCAGACTAAGAGGACTCGGGATTTTGTTTCAAGACCACAACTGATGGGATATTACTAAATTGCCAGTGCATTGCCTGATTTATTTATTAACATCATTAATGTGATTGGATGTACTTACTGCTTCAGATGCAATAACTTATTTCTAATTTTGTTTATTTATTGTGCCGATTCGGAAATTAATTAGGGATTGTGTCAAAAATGTCACCAAAAATTAATACAAATGCTCACAAAATTCAAGATATTGTTGCAAAAATTTCTTGTATGAGATCTGGATTTATAACATGTGATATAATTAACCAATATCACAAGAGCAAGAGAGCTGTTTTCACACATTTGAGCATGAAACATAATATAGCTTTAACAAACATTATCCTCAAACATTATCCTCAAGATTATTTATGCATTTGTAATTTACCAATTCAGATGCATCTTCTGTATCACCTCTGTATAGCGCAAAGATGAATTTTGTTGTTAATGATTTCATTTGATTGGTAACAGTTCTATATAGTGTCTTATTCTAATTATATTTATTATAAGTCATTTATTATAAGTTATAAATCATTTCTCAGGTGGTAATGTGGATCTCTATGAATTTAAGGAGTGCTGGACTGGTCTTGTCTTGGTCTCAACCCCTCAAAGTCTTGGTCTTGTCTTGGTCTAAACACACATTGGTCTTGGTCTCGGATTAGGTGGTCTTGACTACAACACTAGCAACTAGGTGTACTTTTGTAACTTGGATTCTTGTTTTAAATGTCTAGTTTCATAAAAAAATGAGACACAAAAACAAAATCAGCTCATATAAGCTGACACATTTATTAACTTAAATTGACATTCATTTTAATATTTTCAGAATGATTCAACATCTCTTTGCACGTGTTCCCAATAGAAAGTGTTCTTCTTTTAGTAGTATGTTTCTTGTTCCACCCAGCCTGAAACAAAACAGCACAAATATTAGTTCATTCTTGAGCTCTAAAATGAATGAGATACAACAAACCACTGTATTTGCAAATGGATGTCATATTTGTAAAATTAAACTTTCTGCTTGGGGAACAGATATGTTGGATGTGTAATGAAAGTGCATTTACCTCCTGGGCTCTGCCTAATGAGGTATTTTCTAACTTCATCATAGATGAAAATGAGCAGTGAATATGGGAAGGCACAGAGCCACCACATTGGTCTAAACAAAAACAGGGTTAATTATTAAAAAAACAAAACAATGCTTAACAGGTCATGTAAACATTCAAATGTTTCATTAAATCTTCCAAATTTCACTTACTTCATTGGATACATCCTGACAGCAATGTCCATGCCTGGGCAGTAAGACAGGAACGCGGCCAGAGCAGTTTCCTCAAACAGACCAAAGATGAGGACTTTGTTCCTATGAAATAAAAATAAATATAATTATGATAAATATAATTTGACCAAACTGGGCTTTTAGAGGTACAATGAGCAACCATGAGCTGGAACTGAACAAACAGTTCAATCTGATAGACATCAGGCCAATATTTTATGGCTTGTTTGACGCCAGGCCCATTGCGTACATACTTCATTCCCTGCTGCAGGATAGAAAGCCTTCTGGTCTTGCAGATGAGCAAGTCAGTCCACTGCACAATCACAATACTGGTAAAGAAGGCTGTGTGGCATGTGTACTCCACAATCTTTCTGCGCTCATAGGTCTACATCAGACAGGTAAACACAAGAGCGTTATTTAAAAGATTGATATTTCTATAGAAATGTTGGTTTCACGTGTGTCAGATTTGGTAGAGCTGTGACACCTACCCATTGTTGGCCATAGCTGTCTTCCAGGTCATTGAGAAATCTGTCTTCCCAGCCAATTCGAATTCCTACCAGATCCCAGGGCAAAAATCCATTCTCAGCAAGAATCACAAAGTAGGTAAAGAACCCGCCAACTGCTTGCATCATACCTAAAAATTAAGCATGAAAACATGTAAGAAACACCCAGCAGTGAACACCAAGGGCACTCAGTACAAAATAGACATGCTCTTACCAATTTGGCCATAGCTCATACTGATTAACCTCTCATTCACCAGCCTATCTGTTTCAGCGTTTCTGGGTTGTCTCTTCATGATGTCGCTTTCAGCTGTTTCGTAGGCCAATGAGATAGCAGGAACCTGTGGGGATAAATAGGTCAAAATGAATACATGCATATTTTACAGTTCTCTACATTTAGATTACTAAAATGACATCGTATCCCTACCATGTCAGTGCCCAGGTCAATGCAGAGAATGGTGACGGTGCCCAGAGGAAGAGGAATACCCACAAGGACAAAGAAGAGGAAGGGGGACATCTCAGGGATCTTACTAGTCAGTGTGTAGGCAATGGACTTCTTCAAGTTGTCAAAGATCAGACGGCCTGAAGTGGAAGACATGTTTGGAAAATAAGTAACCTTCATAATTCTTTAGTCAATTAGGTTCTCATTAACATGCCATACCTTCTTCTACTCCAGTGACAATTGAGGCAAAGTTGTCGTCCAGAAGGATCATGTCAGCAGCCTGTTTGGATACGTCAGATCCAGCAATACCCATAGCCACACCAATGTCAGCCTTCTTCAGAGCAGGAGAATCATTGACACCATCACCGGTTACGGCTACAATGGCACCCTGATAAGAGGAAAAATCCATTAAAATGGTCCCTGCTGGGTAAAATAATCTAGTATCAACTAGGATTGGATAGATAACTCTCTGGTGGTACCTGTCGCTGACAACCTTCCACAATGATCAGCTTTTGTTGTGGAGACGTCCTGGCAAACACAATTTCTGTATGATGTTGGAGGATCTCATCCAGCTGTTCTTCACTCATATTCTTCAATTCTCCACCATGGACCACACAGGCCTTAGCATCTCTAGAGACACACTTTGCATTAGCAGACATTTAGAGCAAATTCAAAACTTTTGTTTGCCTAATTTTGGAATAAATTTGTTGCAAGGGGCTGAAGTAACAAGTTTACCTTGGATTCACCTCCTCAATAGGGATTTTCAGCCGAGCTGCAATGTCTTCCACAGTCTCATTGCCTTCAGAGATGATACCAACACCCTTTGCAATAGCTTTAGCTGTAATTGGATGGTCACCAGTAACCATGATAACCTGTAATAGAAGATTCAGAGTTGTCATCCAATGTAATATATTCACAGCGTATTCAAACAGTGTATCTCAAATGAGGACAACACCTTGATTCCAGCACTCCGACATTTGACCACAGCATCTGGTACAGCAGCACGAGGAGGATCGATCATGGACATAAGTCCAACAAAACACAGGTTCTCAGTGGGGAAGTTCACTTCTTCAGAATCAAATGCAAAACCTTCAGGAAACTGGTCGTCAGGGAGGCAAAAGTGGCAGAAGCCTGTGAAAGAGAGCACATTATTATTATAACGTTCTGTAATTCATCATTCTGTGTGCAGTCATAACTTTGGTGTTTTTTTTACTGGTGAACTTCATAAGGTGGCTTTACCCAGCACTCTTTCTCCAAGACCTCCGAGTTCTAAATAAGCATTTTGGAAGGAATCTTTCATTTCATCGTCCAAAGGCACCTGTTTTCCTTCAATCAAAATGGAGGAGCATCGATCCAAGATTCTCTCAGGCGCTCCCTTCATCACTAGCAGGTGCTTAGACTCTAGGGAATTGGGATTCTTGTGGATTGAGAGCTAGAAAAGGCACATGAGGTACTGTTAGGATGACCAGTCAAATCTGCAAATCTCCAAAGAATACATCAGCAAAAATACCTGATACTTGTTGGTGGAGTTGAAAGGGATTTCAGCAACCTTTGTGTACTTCTCTCTCATTTCAGTGACTGAACCACAGCACAGCTCAATAGATTTCAACAGGGCAGACTCTGAGGCATCACCAGCTGTTTCTCGCTGCAAAACATATTTTATTGATAAGAAAAAGCTGCCACTCTAAAGAATGCATATTCATTGCTAAAACTCTAAAAGTTGCAAGCCTATAAATGCAGTCTCAATATACTTCCAGAATATAGATATTAATATAGCCTTAGGACACCTTAAGGACTGGGAGATGGCTCTGATTTGCTTGGAAGACGGCACGGTTGCACAAGCCAGCAACACGCGCAAGAGCAGACCAAGTAGCAGAGCTCTTGTCAAAGGAGGTTCCACTCTGGTTTTCTGTGGTGTCTGCGATATGAATCTGGTTGTCAAACCACATGTGAGCGACGGTCATTCGGTTCTGTGTCAAAGTACCAGTCTTGTCAGAGCAGATGGTGGTGGTTGAGCCAAGAGTCTCCACGGCTTCCAGATTCTTCACCAGGCAGTTCTTCTTTGCCATTCGCTTGGCGGTCAGAGTTAGACACACCTACATGAGTAAACACACGTAAGTAACCATTGGAATGTGTGTGAAATGATATGTAAACATATCACTCCAACTTACAGTTACAGTGGCAGGAAGACCTTCAGGCACATTAGCGACAATGATTCCAATCAGGAAAATGACCCCTTCCAACCAATTGTAGCCAAGGATCAGGGAGAGGATTAAGAAGGTCACGCCCAGGAACACAGCAACACCAGTGATGATGTGGATGAAATGCTCAATCTCTTTAGCAATTGGTGTCTGTCCACCTTCTAGGCTAGAGGCGAGACTGGCGATACGACCCATGACGGTACGGTCACCGGTGTTGATGACGATACCTCTGGCAGTGCCTATTGAATATTGTCATGTTTAAGCATCGTTACTTTTAAAGAATTTAGTCATTCATTTTGTCCACACCTGTTGTAAAGGTATTTTAACGTCGTACCTTCAACACAGTTGGTAGAAAAAAATGCAATGTTTCTTGTCTCCAAAGGGTTTTCACTTGAAAAGTCAGGAGTACGGCTCTGGGGCTCAGATTCACCAGTGAGGGAAGAGTTGTCCACCTGGAAAGCAAAGCAAGAAGGGATGTTTCATGAACTCATTTACTGCAGCGTATTATTATTTTGCCATGAACTTCTTTAGTTCTTACCTTGCATCCTTGTGCAGAGACGACACGAATATCAGCTGGAATTCGGTCTCCACTTTTGACCTCCACAAGATCCCCAACGACTACCTCCTCAGCATTGATGATCTTTTTCTCTCCATCACGCACAACCAGGGCTTGCTACATGACAATAAATTAACATAACTATCCTTTGTACATTGTGAAAGCTATTTTTGAGGTAAAATTTATTTACGTTTTTATACCTGAGGAACGAGGTTCTTAAAAGAATCCATGATCCTGTTGCTCTTAGCCTCTTGATAGTATGAGAAGCATCCATTGATTGTGACAACAAAAGCAAGCACAAGTCCCAGATACAGCTGCAAAAAAATAATAATTTAAGTTGTCATTAATCATGTTCTTTTATCCAAAGCTTACAGCACAATTATTAGGAAGATAACCCCCCTGGAGAAACCTCATATTATGTATCTTGCTCAATAGCATGCTGGCTATCAGCTCAGATTGAAATTATGCTACTAAGTTTATTGACATATGAACTATTTATGCCAACGTAGAAATGAAGATAAAACATTTTTTTCTCATACATTGTCATTTGCAGGTTCTTCAGAAGAGGCAGCCTGGATCGAATATGCAAAGAAGCAAAGAAAGGCACCAATCCACAGCAGAGTTTGGAAACCTCCAAAGAGTTGTCTGCAGAACTTGACCCATTCTGGAGTCGTAACAGGTGGAGTCAAGGCATTTGGTCCATCACGGGCTAAGATTTCCTTTGCTCTGAAAATGGACAAACCCTGCCACAAGGCATGAAAATGGAGTAATTAAAGGCATGTAGAAAACTGTAGATGCTCATAAATAATAATATGACATGCAGGTGGCTACAGATCCATTACTTTTTATATTCAAAACTAGGAACAAATGTTGAAAGTAACTGCTATCATGAAATGAATGAAATTACTAAAAAAGTACTAGGCAAGTTACCAGTTCCTCTTTTTTAACTAAAAGTTACATTTGCCACAAAATGTAATAATTTCTTTCACATAAATGATTCAAAATAGAAATATGTATTTCTAAAATAATGCATTATTAATATTTTTTCCCCAAACGTGTCACTAAACTTCTACTCACCTTGGTCAGATCACTGCCGTATTTTCGATTAAGCTCTTCAAATGTCAACTTGTGGTCGTCCTGCAGAAGAGTAAAGACATTTGAAATCTCAAGTTACCTCACTTTCAGACTACACCAGATGGTAAAAGCAAGGTTAATATGGGACTTTTTTTGTTTAATGAAATATTTATTATGTGCTTAAATAAATATGAATTCCATGTTAAAACACTGTCAGAGTTTGCTCGGCCAATTGCGTGGTTGATTACAGTAGCAAAGGATAGCGCATTTTTCTAAAGAATAGTAAATTAATCACTTATATAAAGAATTTAAATAAAGACTAAACGCTGCCAAACGCAGAGATACTCTTATGTGTGGTATTCCCTTGCTGTGTAGATGCCTTCGTCTGAGAAACTTAATGTTGTAAATTTATTTGCCGTTGCAAAATATCCCGCGTTGGTTTATAGCCCCTATTATTTGGAGAACTTGTGTGTAATTGTGCATGTTATACATTGCTTACAGTGTAATAAATCACAAGTTTTTTTCAGTTTTTCTCCATATGACCAAATCAACCACTTCTGCAAAGCGTTACTTCAATCAGTTATTATGTGTGTGTGTGTGTGTGTGTGTGTTTGTGTGCATATAATTTCATACCAGTTCCACTTCTTTCTTAAGTTCGTCCATGTCCTTTTTGGTCTTTTTCCCTCTTTTGGGCTTTTTGACTCCATCTTCTGAAGTTGCTGCCAATTTGTACTTATCATTCCCCGTCTGTCAGGCATAAAACAAAATATATATATATATATTCTCACCAACTCACCAACATCCCCCCCAAAAATCTAC
Source organism: Coreius guichenoti (assembly GCA_039654105.1). NCBI lineage: Eukaryota > Metazoa > Chordata > Actinopteri > Cypriniformes > Gobionidae > Coreius > Coreius guichenoti. Next base: position 2,570,999 of record CM077170.1, on the reverse strand, counting down.
TTAAATAAATGGAAAACATGCAGAATGGGATAATAAAATGAAACAAATTAAGCAATGAGTCTAGCAGTGTGTAGCTTTAGTTCACTTACCCCAAGCCCCATTTTTTCTTCCTGGCGTCCACCTAAAATCCAATGATGTCTGGTTAGTCCCCCTGTCTTGGAGCCAATTGGAGACAGAAGTCCCTGTGTGTCCAAACCAGGTTCACACATTTATACCCTGCCATCTCACCTGTTTAATGGGGAGGTGTTCTGGGAAAATTAGGGAGGAGTTTGTCAGGTGTCATTTAGTTTTAACATTACTTAACCTTCATTTATACAGGTAGGTCATTTCTATGACACCCAGGTGAAGGTCTGGTCTATTAACTATTGCCTTATCAATAGATCTATGGCTTGTTAATAATAACTCGTCATAAATAACTTACTTTTCACATTAATTCAAGCCCTTATTTGTTATCAGAATTTGTCTTTTTATGACATGTTTCTATGGTTATAATTGCACGCTACCTTATTTTTATCACTTTTGACCATTTTTTCACGGTAAGCAAATAATGACTGTGCAAATTGTGTTCTGTGTCCACCAATATCTGATGAATCAAACTGCTTCTGTAAATGGGCAGAATCCATAATTACAAGTTAGACAGTGACTATAGGACCTTGTCAATGTTAATGCTGAAAAAGGTTTGCTATATGTTGTCAGTCAATAGACTGTCACAGCCTCCATGTCCTTCACAGTGCCTTAAAGTTTAGTCCACATCACACATCTGAGGGTGCTGCAAATATCACTTTACATTTGAATGCATTTGGAACAATTTCTTGAGTTTGCATTCATTTCTAAAGACCCCGTGGCCTCTTTATGTGTTTGTCTCATGCACAAATAAGGAAAGAATCTTGTGATGAAAACCCAAAACAAAAATAACTTTTATAATGGCTAAACTGATGACCAAGATTGTCAGAATATGATCATAATGCATTGTTGTTCCCTCTGATTTACTTGTTAAAATCACCAATTATATGCATTTTAAGTATTAATAATATTTATTTTGGTATTTATTCAAGGATTTATTGAACTAAATGATACAATTTAATGTTAGAACACGTTTTATAAAATATATGATCAATAGGTTCTGACAACATATGTTTTTACATTGCTTTAACTCATCAAAATAAGTTACGCTTAACTTTTTGTAATAAGATTCAATTCATTTAAGTCAGTTTAATGTAATTTAAGTTGAAATAACTTAAACATCCAAGTTGACTGTACTTAAAAACTTTTTTTTACAGTGTGTTTTCATTTATTGGTAGTATACATCGCATTGTTGAAAGCCACCATGCTTTCAGAATAGAAATATGACAATCTTATATCATTTATTATCTTATCTTATTATATCTGACTTTTTGCATATTACAAATGTAACTGTAACTTTTGTGCATGGCTAAAATGGTTTGGGTTACTGTTTTCACAAACCTCTATTTATTGTTCGAAAGATTTGCAAAGGCAAAAAGCAGATTCAGCTCCATTTAATTTGTCATTGCTGAAAATGACCGGATTCTGTATCATTTTTCAATATATATATTAGTAAATATTGTTATGAAATGGAAGTAATCACTGTCATTTACAATGCAACTTTCTTCTTTGGGAAATAGACATATTTGCTTTGGAATGAAAACACTCTTTGTTGAGGCTAATAACAAAGTCTGTTCACACCTGTAGGCTACATATTGTATTACTATCAGAGGATTTTCTTTCATTTTTTTTCTCATGGGTTTGGTTAGGTAGGGTTGGAGGCATAGCATTTCATATGTAGAGATATAGGTCAAAAATATATAGAAATTACCTTAATGCAAAAGATTTAAAAGAGCCTCACGGCCCTTATGTCCTTCAAACTGCCTTAAACGTCCACGCGTATTTCACCAGCAGCATCACACATCTGAGGGTACCGGAACCACCATTTTGCATTTCTATCAGATTATTATGACCTGGATAGGACAGGGTGTAGCATAAATAAACCTTTCCAACTGGTATCTCAAAGTTAATTCGCCCATTATTTTACCATAATTGGGAGCAAAACAGAGTCAGGGCATTGAGCAAGCCAAAATAATAACTTAAGTTTAAAAGTGTCATACCTCCCTCTCAGATTAACCAAACCCAAGAGAAAAAGATAACCACAAATAAAAGGCACCAACCCCCTGCAGAAACACTATTTACACTGTGCTACTAACATATACAAGATGTGTGGCAACACCAACAAACACAGAAACAACAACAGAGATCGTGACAATGATAACACAAAGGACAAAAGTAACAATGACACAAGCAACAACCACAGATCACTCTATCATGGTTTAGTGGTTATTTGTGGGTTTTTTTTGTACCAACACATTGTATAGTAATGCCATCTTTCTGTCAGGCTCCTTTTTGCACCATGCATCTTTATTGCAATTGGCATATTGCTTTTTGTTTTATTTCAAATATCTCTCAAGATCAGTGAACAATCCATCTGTTTGAACAATGCACATGTCTTTCTTTTAAAATGACAAACAGCTTTTCTTAAAACTGGTTATTCAACTCTTCACTTTCTCTTTATCCAGAGAATGACACCATGTCTTTTAGACTGCATGACACCAAAAAGCCAAAGCATGAGTCAAAGCATGCTTTCTTTCAAGATGGATGCATATACACTCTTAAAAACAAAGGTTCTTTATTGGCGATTGTTCCATGAAGAACGTTTCCCGTGGAAAAATAGTTATTTTAAAGGGATAGTTCACCCAAAAATGAAAATTAGCCCATGATTTACTCACCCTCAAGTCATCCTAGGTGTATATGACATTCTTCTTCAGACGAATACACAATAATAAAGGCCTTCTGAAGCAAATCGATGGGTTTTTGTAAGAAAAATATCCATATTTAACACGTTATAAAGTAAAATATCTAGCTTCCGGCGGACCGCCTTCCGTATTCAACTTACAGAAAAAGCGTAACTGGCGCGACGATGATGTCAGACGTAGCGTGAGCGTTTTGAACTGCGAGAGCCGTTACACTTTCTTCATAAGTTGAATACGGAAGGCGGTCTGGCCGAAGCTAGATATTTTACTGTTAAATATGGATATTTTTCTTACAAAAACCCATCGATTCACTTCAGAAGGCCTTCATTAACCCCCGGAGCCGTGTGAAGCACTTTTATAATGGATGGATGCACTTTTTTGGTCTTCAAATTTTGGGCTGCCATTATAAAGCTTGGGAGAGCCAGGACATTTTTTTAATATAACTCTGATTGTATTCGTCTGACAGAAGAATGTCATATACACCTAGGATGGGTTGAGGGTGAGTAAATCATGGGGTAATTTTCATTTTTGGGTGAACTATCCCTTTAAGAACTGTTCACTTTAAGGTTCTTTGGGGAACCAAAAATGGTTCCTCTATGGCATAACTTGGAAAACCCCCTTTTATTTTTAAGAGTGTAGTCACTAATATAGCCATTTCCCTGTAAGATCAGTGAACCCTCATTTAACCTTAACATTGAGCAAAGCTTGGAACTTGCTTTTTAAACCTTTCCTCAAGGCAAAGGCAACTTTTTGGAAGGGGCAGATTTACTGACATTGGAGGGAACTTTTTTTCAAATGCTGGGAGTGAGGAACTTTAGCAGGGTCATGTTGGTTGAAAGCAGTTGTGGCGTTCTAGCAGTGTTGAAGAATTCGTGCATCTATTAATGGCTCATGCTCTTCATATGCACAGTGCCATTTTGTGCTCCTTTGCTTCAGTGATGCATCCACATTCGTCACAGATGCCTTTAATCTGCTGCAAACAGTGATTTTAGTCAGACAGACACTTTTGTCTTCCTCTTTAGATTGAAAGTCTATATCAGGTTACTGGGAAAAGCTGAACACAGGACATAATGTCCAACAAACCAAGCAGGTTCCTAATGAACAGGGTCAATTTACTCAAGGATTTGTTGACTAAACGGCAAAAGGGATGTTTCATACTGCAGCTTATGCTGGCGAAGAACCGCCCACTTAGACAGGAAGAGCCACCTCACTGTGACCACAGTTGGTTTAGGGGCACGTTATCTGATATATCATCTCAAATATATTACCAGAAATAACTTTTTACATTTACTACTTACTTAATCATTTCTAACTGCATCTGATAAGAGGGTCATTCAACCAAATTAGCAGGAAAAGTTAAGCGACTCCATCTGAAAGGACCTTGAACATTTAAGCATATATTTGGTGCACCCGTGAAAAGAGCAGATTAAACTCACCCTGGAGGCCCTACAACAGCTGCAGTAGGATTGTGTATAATACGTCACACTAAAAAACCCCTCTCGATTCTGTGCTTTGATACACATTCTGAAACTTCAAGTACATCAGTGCCATTATTTAAATATTTAAAGCAGCAAAGAGAGAAGTTCATGCGTTGAGGGAGTCATGTGGGGTACACCTGGGGACACTAATCAACATGAAAAACTACAAAGAACTACAAAACATGGCACAAGACAGGAAATAACAAAAGTCCTCGCACAAAACAGGGAAACATAGACTGGGATCATGACAACAGCAAACAACAACAAATTTAATATGTTGATTAATGTATATTGCCCCTGTAAATAAACTTAAAGAGGACCTTCATTTGACCTATGTTCATCCTTTATATTTATCCTGAATTATAGGCCTATATTTACTAGGTCAATACAAAATTAAACACATTTACTTAAAGAAAAAATGAGGGGGCCCAGATAGCAACACATAATTTATGACTAGTTTATGCAAATTAGCAGCGTCATTATGATATTCTGGATGACATCAAAAAAAAAAAAAAAAAAAAACCCACTGAATTTAAGAAAATGTGTTATTCAAAACATTAGTTTGATATTTTTATAAATAATTTAATAATAATAAATATTTGATTTGGCAGAATGCTTTATTTGACAGTGTTGACATTCATTGAGTGATAGGGAAGGAAATATACATTTTGTGGAAAAAAAAAAATGAAGCAGAAGGTTTGAACCATAACCTCTTAAATGAACAATTCAAGCAAATGAGATTTTTTTTTTTTAAACTGCTGCCAAACCTCGTAATTGAAAAATATAAGTTCATTATGCATGTTAATAATACAATAATCGCCTTTCCATCTTTAATTCTTTAATGCACGCGGCGCAGATCCGTTATCTCTCTCTTCGCGCGCTCACTCAGTTTGAATGTTAACGGTCCGACTGAAAGACGTTCTCACTCACTGCCGATCAGTTTCGCTATTTTCGCTACTTTATATATATATATATATATATATATATATGCTGTGTTGAATTATATATGTCTGAAAAGAGTTTTACACACCTGGACGCTAGTAGTGGAACTGAATTTATGGATTGGCTGATTAAAAAGGAAAGAAATTGCACAGTTCTGAGGTAAGAAATTAACTGACTAGCGAAGCCAAGTGAGTAGCTTGTTTAAAGAAGATATAATGTGTTATTTGCTATAGAATATTTGGCATGTAAGCTGTAAAACTTGTTATGTGAATTTATATGTGACATTCAGATGAGATCCAGATAAATTAGTTTGTTTAAGAATTAACTTGTGTTAGTTACTAGCAAAAGTTATGCAATTATTCAAATGAGCATGTGTCCAGTGTTAATGTAGTCTAAGATTTGTTGGACACTATAAAACACCATTTACAAATGCTTTTGTGTTTAACTGTTAGTGTTATACATTCTTTATATGAAACTTCTATTATTTGCCAGTTAATGATTCATTTAGAGTTGTTAATGTTCTGGGTTTTTTATTCATCTTTTAATATTTGTAAATAATTGAAGTCAAATACACTTGCCTCCATTAACTCTTTCCCCGCCAGCATTTTTGTAAAAAAAAAAAAGTTGCCAGCCTCTGCCAGCATTTTTGATCATTTTCATAAATTTTTGATGGCCCCCAAAATATTTTGTTGTATGAATATCTGAACATACAGTATATCAAAAGAAAGAACAGAGTTGCTTTTAAACAACAACCATAGAAATATATACGTAGATGCCTCATTAGCGACTGTTTCTATGGGCTGCTATAAGTCAGCCGTCCGCCATTTTCAAACGGTCGTGAACGCGCTTTGTGAACATTCAAAAGTTGCCTGTGGGTCTGCAACCGTAGTTATATGCATGCATGTATGAATATCTATATCTGCAATAGACTGAAGCAGATGATTTTATAGGATTTAGTTTATCAATAATGGTAGATAATTCTGCATATGCTAAAAAATATTGGTTAAAGATCTTAACATCATAAATATTATTGATCATCAGATAACCCCACAGACACATTGCTCAGCTTTTAATGAAAGCAGTGAACTCATTATAAACAAGTTAATTTGAAAGAAATAATAAACCATTAACCAATCAGCCATCAAAATAAATAAATTATAAAAATAGTAATAAATTAGTAGGGGAGACCGGGGATGGTTGTAACACGGGTTAATTGTAACACTTCCGAGTTCTCCAATCAGGAACAAGTTACAAATCACCTGATTCACTTCACACATGCTCTGTTTAGTCCTTATTCCACATGTGAGAAATGTAGAGCCCTGTGGCAGACAGACTTTCTTACAAATTTTGATGTAAGAAAGTAACTTTTTTTACTTCCTTTATTTTTGTTATGGCAAATCCTGCTTTGTAGTTAAACTCATCAAAGTTAAATTGTTTATTGTATGTCTGTGTAGATATTTTTCATGCAAGTTGTTAGTGCTAATGTTTTGGCTGTTAGCTGTTAAGTGAGCTAGTTCATGGCTACTGGGTTAGTTGTAACATAAATGAAGCATGTTACAGCGTACCCCAAGTAAATTTTTAGTTGTATTTATACCTTTTTTTGTTTAGTTTTTTTTAATTTCAGTATGCCTAGGTCAGGGGTGTCTAAACTCGGTCCTGGAGGGTCACTGTCCTGCAGAGTTTAGCTCCAACCTGCCTCAACACACCTGCCTGGAAGTGTCTAGTATGCCTAGTAGACCTTGATTAGCTGGTTCAGGTGTGTAGTTGGGGTTGTAGCTGAACTCTGCAGGATGGTGGCCCTCCAGGAGCAGGATTGGACACCCCTGGCCTAGGTCTTGGAAGAGAAACACAAATTGAGGGACATAAAATTATTCATTTTTGTTACACACATGCACACACATCAATTATGTTAAAAAGCCTGTGTTGAATAAAAAACTTTCAAAACTTTTTTTCATAATGTTACATATCACCCCGGTGGATATAATAATGTTACATCTCACCCCAGGGTCTGTTACAACTAACCCGGACTATGGGTTGAATTGTAACATTTCACTCCTTGTGTTTGAATCGAAACCACACATTTTCTGTTTGTGCTGCAAAGATAACAGCTATGTCATTTGATAGCTGACACTTGTAAAGAGTTTTAATCACATTTTGAACGCACTGGCTTAAAAGAACTCCAAAGATGCAGACAGAAATGTCAAAATTGTTACAACCAATTCGCTTCAGAAGGCCTTCATTAACCCCTGGAGCTGTGTGGAGCACTTTTATAATGGATGGATGCACTTTTTTGAGCTTCAAATTTTGGGCTGCCATTATAAAGCTTGGAAGAGCCAGGACATTTTTTAATATAACTCTGATTGTATTCGTCTGACAGAAGAATGTCATATACACCTAGGATGGGTTGAGGGTGAGTAAATCATGGGGTAATTTTCATTTCTGGGTGAACTATCCCTTTAACACTTCAGTTGTTTTTGTAAGGGTTACCAGAGTCGACAAGCACCAAATTTTTTTTGTTTATGTAAATTTTTTTTTTATTTATCTTTGTCTTGTTTAACAGCAAGATTTTTTATTATTATCCTTCCAGAGTACGGGATGATGTTTGCAGGGTGTGGTGGTCCCCATAATCCTCTTGCCATTTGTGGAGATGAAGAATGCAGCCATCGATTTATTCTATATTCATCTACTGGCCTGTTAATCAAGAGAAAGAAAAGATCTCCCTTTTAATCATGGATTGTCGCAGTTTCTCCGTCATCATCACCTGCCCCGTTCATGATTCGACCACCAGCGTCCTTGAGCACTCAGTTGAGAAGAGACACACCCTGCAAAGTGAGAGCGAGCAGTGAGTATTCACTTGACTTTCTTGAATCTTTAATTTCACCTTTTTTCTTATATTAAGAGAAAATTATACAAAGTATACTTTCCATGTGCATCAGATGTGCCAGGTCTCAGGAGCTGGACATTTTGACTTGATCACCTGCAGCTCATTTTTATACATTTATGGTATAATAAATATATTTATAATATTTAATAAATGCATTGAATCTATATCTGAATGCAACTCCCAAACCTGTCATGCTCCACTAGTGGCACCAGACAGAATTAGAGAATTTTGTTCTGCTTTTTTCTCTGCGACCTGACATAGCAACACTGGCTCAACCAGTGGCATGAGTTTTGACGCAGTTTTGCTGAACAATACTATTCTGTTTGTCATTATTCTGTTTTGTGCCACTAGCGGTGCAGAAATCACACTCAGCAGTGTTAAATAAAAAGTAGTAATGTAACACAGTAGTGAATAGCCAACATATTTATACACTTTAATAGCAGACACTTATATCCAAAGCAACCTACAAAACACATTACAGGCACGATACTTACAGAATCAATTTTCTGAAAGTCCATCACTGTCATGTCTGCTTTGGATAACACTTGAGCAGTCAACATGATACAGTGATTCCAGTGCCTCCTTTTGACCCTCAAGGACAGAAGTGAAACTTTACCTATACATAACTTTTTTATAAAACATAAAACTGTAACCTTACCTGACCCCATAAAAAAGTAGAGGCAATGGCAAAAAATCTACATAACAAATGAAACATCAAATGGTAAGAAAATTTGTTTGTAGATTGTTTGTAGTGACCCGGAAGCTATCAAGTAGTATGAGTAGTAGCCTATTTTTATTCATGAAAAAACTACAATAGTGCAAACACGCATCTCTTAGAAATAACATTTCCAACAATGTACACAAGTAAAATAATTTCTGCACAATCATAGGACAAAAATGGAAAGAACGAGAAAAAAAAAAACAGCAACCAGATATATTAATCATGGTACATGAAAGATCTCATCATATTTCTTCAGAAAAGAAGTACATTTTCTATTATCAATTATTCTTAGTGATTTGATTAAATATTCTACTTCACATAAGAAATCTTTAAAAGTAGGAATTTTCTTAAGAAACCTTTGTGAAAATAAAACTGCCACAAGGATAAGAAAGTTAACAGTAGATTCTAAAGATTTGTTTGGGTTTTCAAAAAAGACAAATGACATCCTTAATGCGTAGATTACAGTTCATATTAACTTTAGAAAAACAATAAGAGCTCAAATCATTCCAGAAAATTGATGATACATTACAAGAGAAAAACAAATGACAGATGTCTTCATTTTCATTCTTACAGAAGGTGCATGTATCAGCTACATCACAGTATTTGGACAAAAGTGCATTACAAGGGTATATATTATGCAGAATTTTGAAATGCACTTCTCTCATTTCATTGGGTATGCAATATTTATATGGTAGTAACCATGTTTTTCTCCATTGAATGTTATCTATTATAGAACCCCCAAATTACCCTTTGGAGTAATTAAGTTTCTTGACTGAGAGAGCTGACGAATGAATGTATTATTACAATCTTTACTTAAAAGGGAAACACCTCCCAAAGTATGAGTAATATGTGATGTTACACATGTATGTTGTGACGTCAGCTTGGCGGGCTGCGGGGCCTGTCAATCGCCACGCATCTGTCATTCGTCATTCAAAAACGTCCGCCAGCATGGAAAGTTTCGTTCTCTTTCGAGGAGGCAAACGAGTTACACTCAAAGACGATGACATGTCTGTGGACAAGATATGCAGGATTTTTCAGGTACTGTCATTGTTCAACTCATTATTGACAGTTTTGCACATTAAGGATATTGTGTTGTTGCCATGCACTATGCGCACACATTGACGGAATCTAAAACAAAAATCCAGAAAATCACATTGTATGATTTTTAAATAAATAATTTGCATTTTATTGCATGACTTAAGTATTTGATCACCTACCAACCAGTAAGAATTCCGGCTCTCACAGACCTGTTAGTTTTTCTCCACTCATTATCTGTATTAACTGCACCTGTTTGAACTCGTTACCTGTATAAAAGACACCTGTCCACACACTCAATCAAACAGACTCCAACCTCTCCACAATGGCCAAGACCAGAGAGCTGTGTAAGGACATCAGGGATAAAATTGTAGACCTGCACAAGGCTGGGATGGGCTACAGGACAATAGGCAAGCAGCTTGGTGAGAAGGCAACAACTGTTGGGGCAATTATTAGAAAATGGAAGAAGTTCAAGATGACGGTCAATCTCCCTCGGTCTGGGGCACCATGCAAGATCTCACCTCGTGGGGTATCAGTGATCATGAGGAAGGTGAGGTATCAGCCCAGAACTACACGGCAGGACCTGGTCAATGACCTGAAGAGAGCTGGGACCACAGTCTCAAAGAAAACCATTAGTAACACACTACGCCGTCATGGATTAAAATCCTGCAGCGCACGCAAGGTTCCCCTGCTCAAGCCAGCGCATGTCCAGGCCCGTCTTGGCCAAAGACCTCCTTCCCTCAGTAAGAGCATTGTAGATGGGTCGTGGCTGGGTCTTCCAGCATGGCAACGACCCGAAACACACATCTCAAGGTCCTGGAGTGGCCTAGCCAGTCTCCAGACCTGAACCCAATAGAAAATCTTTGGAGGGAGCTGAATGTCCGTATTGCCCAGCGACAGCCCCGAAACCTGAAGGATCTGGAGAAGGTCTGTATGGAGGAGTGGGCCAAAATCCCTGCTGCAGTGTGTGCAAACCTGGTCAAGAACTACAGGAAACGTATGATCTCTGTAATTGCAAACAAAGGTTTCTGTACCAAATATTAAGTTCTGCTTTTCTGATGTATCAAATACTTATGTCATGCAATAAAATGCAAATTAATTACTTAAAAATCATACAATGTGATTTTCTGGATTTTTTTTACATTACAAATCTAGGTTGTAACCACCTTTGAATAAAGTACTTTCAAGTCACAAGTCTGCCCTAACAATTCTGAAAACTACTAGTAAAGTTATTTCACCTGTACACTTCCTCATATGTTGTTCTTTATTGGCATGGTGGAGTGACCGACAACCTTCTTGCTGAAACCATCAATAGCCATTACATGGGTCACTCCAAACATAACGAGCTTCTCATTCTGATCTACATGCAGCTTGTGACCCATGTATTCAGCATTGTAGGGTATGGGGTTCAGATTTCTGGCACCCTAAAATATAAGAACCACATTATTATAGAAGCTCAATATTCATTCATTTGGATGATTAGATTCTGAATCACCAATGTTCTATTGAAAATAAATACAGAAAAAAAACAATGGTATTTGACCTTACCTGCTGTCTTGTAGTGTGGTATGGTTGATGAATACCTCTTAACACTTTACCTACTCTGCCCTCAGAAGCTTTAACCCCTTTTGCAGATAGATATCCAGTCATCATTTTTCGACCAAAAGACGATCCAGTCTGGATAAATAGCTAGATAAATGATTGATCTCTCTCTCTCTCTCTCTACCTCTATCTCTCTCTCTCTCTCTCTCTCTCTCTCTCTCTCTATCTCTCTCTGTCTCTCTCTCTCTCTCTCTCTCTCTCTCTCTCTCTCTCTCTCTCTCTAATATATAGCTCTGGAAACTTTGAATGGGAACTATAACAATGGGAAGTAGCAAATAGTCTCTGACAGTAGGCTGGAAACCAAAGATTCTAAAGGAGCGCTCTAGAATCTTTGCTGGAAACTGAATCGTTACCATAACAACCAATAATAAGCGCGCAAAATATATATATTGGTTGTTATGGTAACGATTCATAGTTTCCAGCAAAGATTCTAAAGGAGCGCTCTAGAATCTTTGCTGGAAACTATGAATCGTTACCATAACAACCAATGATAAACGCGCGGGATATATATATATATATATATAGGGGTATATGTTTAATTTAAATATATATACGAAAAACTGTAACGTTACTTACGTTATAGATACACATGTCTGACTTAGAAAGAGACTTAAGCTTTTTATTTAGTTATAGCCTAGAATTAATTTGTTGGCTATGTTTAAAAACTTACCTCAGCAATACCATAGGCGACTTCAACTTCGAGTCCCTTACAAGCCCCTGCTCAGCACATCATCTCCGCACATTTCTCTCTGAAAAACCCCGTATTGTGCCAAACTGGGTACATAATACAGTGGCAATATCACCACAAGTCAGTCCATTTTTTTTTCTGCAATAAAGCCTGCATATTCTGACCATTTTCACACGTGTATTTTAATTCCCGATTTCCATTTATAAACACATTTGAAAAAAATCGGACAATGGGTATTTATTTCGTTTTTCGTCTTCTATAATCAACGGAAAAAACGGAAAACGCGTCGTTATCCGATTTTTTGTTCTCCTATTTCTAAGTGATAGTCATGAAACAGCTCGATTCCCGATTTTGGTTTTCTAATTTCAAAAGGAAAATCCGTTGGCCGCCAAGTACACGGACCGAGAACCCTCTATATCCTCCTGTCGGCCACTTTGTCCAAACTAGACTCACAAATTTGTACCCTGTCAGCTTAACCTACTTTAAGGGCAGGAGTTTGGGAAAATTTGGGAGGAGTTTGGCAGGTGTCATCTATCTTTAACCTTCATTTAATCTTCATCACATCTCATTTATTTGTTTCATTTAATAACCAATTTTTTATTGTTTTTTTTTTTTTATATAAATTTGCGAATATTCAAAGTAATATCCCTTTCATGCTAATTCATGCACTTAGTTGTATGCAGTTCTAAGTTTTGAGCATTTCTTTTGTCTATTTATGAAAGACTTTTACGTTAAAAATTAGATGCTCTCTTATTTTTATGACTTTTGACCATTTGTCTATTTCAAAGATAAGAATGACGAAATTGTAATAATTCTTATAAATGGGTACAATTACGCACTAGTTTTGATTGGGCCTTATCCTTGTTTTGTAAACGATTTTCTGTTTTGTCAGTCAACAGAGCCTCACAGCCCCCATGTCAACCTTACTTCCTTTAAAAGTTTAGTAGTATAACACAGCTGAGGATGACATCATGGCACACATTTATGGAACTAATGTTTTTATAATGGAATGTCTGACTAATGTTCAGCATGTTCTGCTGGTTTCTCTGATATGTATAAACATCTCTCACAACCTACATGCCTCATGATACCAAGAAGCACCTGAACAGTATTAGAGGTCATGGGTTCAATTCCCAGAGAATGCAAGTACAGATAGATATAGACTGAGAAATGTGATATGTAGTGTAAGTTGCTTTAGATAAAAGTGTCTGATAAATGCAGTCACATTAAACTTTGCTGTTGTTAATGAGTCTTGTTTTCTCTCAGCTGTGCATGAGAATCAACATGTGAACCTTTTCTGCATTAAAAAGACAGTTATAGACATACACGTTTTATTTGTATCATATTAATTTAAATGCTAACTGCTGGTTAGGCTAAGGTTTGTCTGATTTAAATAGACCTTGTCTAGCAACAGACCCCTGCTGGTAGATTATGTAACTACACCATTATGGGCGCACCTCAATATTTAAGGATTAAGGATTATTAAGGATAATATACTTAATTACTTCCTATATCATCTTATCATTCTTACAGATCAACTGATAAATGTGTGTGTGTATATATATATATATATATACACCTATCAGGCATAACATTATGACCTTGTGTTAGTCCCCCTTTTGCTGCCAAAACAGCCCTGACCCGTCGAGGCATGGACTCCACTAGACCCCTGAAGGTGTGCTGTGGTATCTGGAACCAAGATGTTAGCAGCAGATCCTTTAAGTCCTGTAAGTTGCGAAGTGGGGCCTCCATGGATCGGACTTGTTTGTTCAGCACATCCCACAGATGCTCGATTGGTTTGAGATCTGGGGAATTTGGAGGCCAAGTCAACACCTCGTTGTTGTGCTCCTCAAACCATTCCTGAACCATTTTTGCTTTGTGGCAGAGTGCATTATCCTGCTGAAAGAGGCCACAGCCACCAGGGAATACCGTTTCCATGAAAGGGTGTTCATGGTCTGCAACAATGCTTAGGTAGGTGGTCTGTGTCAAAGTAAAATCACATGGATGGCAGGACCCAAGGTTTCCCAGCAGAACAATGCCCACAGCATCACACTGCCTCCGCCGGCTTGCCTTCTTCCCATAGTGCATCCTGGTGCCATGTGTTCCCCAGGTAAGCGATGCACACGCACCCGGCCATACACGTGGTTTAAAAGAAAATGTGGCCACCTTCTTCCATTGCTCCGTGGTCCAGTTCTGATGCTCACGTGCCCACTGTTGGTGCTTTCGGTTGTGGACAGGGGTCAGCATGGGCACCCTGACTGGTCTGCGGCTATGCAGCCCCATACGCAACAAACTGTGATGCACTGTGTATTCTGACATCTTTCTATCAGAACCAGCATTAACTTCTTGAGCAATTTGAGCTCATCTGTTTGATCGGACCACACGGGCCAGCCTTCGCTCCCCACGTGCATCAATGAGCCTTAGCCGCCCATGACCCTGTCGCCGGTTCACCACTGTTCCTTCCTTGGAGCACTTTTGATAGATACTGACCACTGCAGACCGAGAACACCCCACAAGAGCTGCAGTTTTGGAGATGCTCTGACTCATTCGTCTAGCCATCACAATTTGGCCCTTGTCAAACTCACTCAAATCCTTACACTTGCCCATTTTTTCCTGCTTCTAACACATCAAATTTGAGGACAAAATGTTCACTTGCTGCCTAATATACCCAGCCCACTAACAGGTGCCGTGATGAAGAGATAATCAGTGTTATTCACTTTACCTGTCATAATGTTATGCCCGATCGGTGTATATATATATATATATATATATATGAATTGATTAGTTTAAAATATCATTTAAAACCTTTTGTGTATGTTTTTTTATTATCTCTGTGCACTATTTTTCTCTTTTTTTCAGTTTAATAAAACACACACACAAATTCAGCTCCATATTATTTGACATTTATTTATTCAATTATGAAATTGACCAGATTCTGTATCGTTTTAGAATTTGAAAAAACAAAGTCTCCTAACATGAGTTTGCAATAGAGCGTCTTCTTGTTTCAGTAGTATGTTTCTTGTTCCACCCAGCCTGAAACACAATAGCACAAATATTAGAGCCAGTTCATTCTTAATCTCTCTAAGCACTGAAATACAACAAAGGTTAATGAAGTCTGCCAGCATCTGGAGGAAAAATCTGTTATTACCTCCTGGATTACGTCGTAGGATGTATTTTCTAACTTCATCATAGATGAAGATGATAAGTGAGTATGGGAAGGCAGTGAACCACCACAATGGTCTAAATAGAGAACACAAGTTTTATTTTTTGTTCACTTTACTGGTATTTTCAATTCCTGACACACCATTTATATCCTTTTATAGCGAATCACATCAAAAGATCTGAACATTAAGATCCCCATTACTTGTGTGCAAAAGCCTAGATATGTCCGCTTACCTTAAAGGATACATTCTGACAGCAACATCCATGCCTGGGCAGTAGGACAAGAAAGCTGCCATAGCAGCTTCCTCAAAAAAAGCAAAGATGAGGACTTTGTTTCTAGGAAAGAAAACAAATTACGATAAGGCTTTAGAGGTGAGCAGCCTTGAGCTGGAACTGAACAAACAATCCACCAATATTTTATAGCTTCTTTGAAGCTTATTTGCATCGCTTTTGTTTACATACTTCATTCCTTGCTGTACAATGGAATTTCTTCTGGTCTTTACAATGATCAAGTCACCCCACTGCACAACCACAATACTAATGAAGAAAGCTGTGTGGCATGTGGACTCTATAATCTTTCTGCCCTCGTAGGTCTGCATCAGACAAGAAAACACACAAGAACAATGGAATGTTTATAACTATATATTATAAGGTTGATCTTTCAAATGTGTGACATGATATAGAAGCTTTTTTGTTTCACATTTATCAGGTTTTGCTAGAACTTTGGCCCCGTTTACACCTGGTATTAAGATGCGGTTTGGTCGATCGGATCACAAGTGGAGGACACTATACAGGTGTAAACAGGGTCTAAAGCGTTTTGAGCTTGTTCACTTTCTACCAATTCCAGAGGTAGTCGAAAACGCATTGGACCGGTTTGCTTTCAAAGTGTAGACGCTCATATGGTCAAATGCACTGGAAAAGCCACTAAAAGACCGTCTACTCTCTGCCTGCTGACCTAATGTGTAAACATGGGAAGTGTGCTAGCCAGACGGCATTTAAACTTTGTCGGCTGAAGACCCAAATTTGGTTTGAAGACGAAAAATGTACCAAGCACAATGTTCTGACACACACTCACAGCATTCGGCTGGTCTTGTGCTTTCCGTATGTTTTTCCGTCATTTTAAGTTGCATAAATATGTAAATTGCACAAGCTTATTTCGTCTATTAGATCGAAAGATCTGAAAAACACATACATTTACCCGCCCATAGACCCTCCCCTTGAAGAAATCAGGACAGAAGGGGTTGAAAGTGGACAAAAGAGACAGATTAAAACACCAGGTGTAAACGGGAATGTGTCTCCCTCGTCTACTTGTGATCCGAACGGCCAAAACGCATCTTAATACCAGGTGTAAACAAGGCCTTTGACGCTTACCCATTGTTGACCATAGCTATCTTCCAGGTCAGTGATAGATCTATCTTCCCAGCCAACTCGAAGTCCTGGCAGATAACTGGGCCAGAATCCATTCTCACCCATAACCACAATGTAGGTAAAGAACCCTGCAGCTGCTTGGATCATACCTAAAAAAAAGGAAAGCAATGACAATAAAAATTAATTAATTACTCATATTACAGATTTTTAATTGATGCCATGTTCAAAACATCCAGGTAAGAATGCTCTTACCGATTTGACCATATGCCATACTGATTAGCCTCACGTTCACCAGCCTATCTGTTTTGGCATTTCTGGGTTGTCTCTTCATGATGTCATTTTCTGCATTTTCATACGCCAGTGAGATAGCAGGAATCTGTGACAACAATTAAAACTAATTAAAAATAGACTGCATAATTTAAAGTTCTCTACAGTAATAGTACTTTTTCTTACCAGGTCAGTGCCCAGGTCAATGCAGAGAATGGTGACAGTGCCCAGAGGAAGAGGAATACCCACAAGGACAAACAAGAGGAAGGGGGACATCTCAGGGATCTTACTAGTCAGTGTGTAGGCAATGGACTTCTTCAAGTTGTCAAAGATCAGACGGCCTGAAGTGGAAGACATGTTTGGAAAATATATATTCTTTAGATACATAATTCTTTAGTCAATTAGGTTCTCATTAACATGCCATACCTTCTTCTACTCCAGTGACAATTGAGGCAAAGTTGTCGTCCAGAAGGATCATGTCAGCAGCCTGTTTGGATACGTCAGATCCAGCAATACCCATAGCCACACCAATGTCAGCCTTCTTCAGAGCAGGAGAATCATTGACACCATCACCGGTTACGGCTACAATGGCACCCTGATAAGAGAAAAATGCATTGAAATGATCCCAACTGTGTAAAATCATCTAGTATCAACTAGGATTGGATAGATAACTCTCTGGCGGTACCTGTCGCTGACAACCTTCCACAATGATCAGCTTTTGTTGTGGAGACGTTCTGGCAAACACAATTTCTGTATGATGTTGGAGGATATCATCCAGGTCACTGTCATTCATATTCTTCAGTTCTCCACCATGGACCACACAGGCCTTAGCATCTCTAAAGGCACACTTTGTATTAGCAGACATCTAGAGCAATTCCAGTGTATATATATTTTTATATATATTTTAATCTGAAAACATTGCTTTGTTTTAGGTGGCTGAGATGATTGGATTACCTTGGATTAACTTCTCCAACGGGGATATTCAAACGAGCAGCAATATCTTCCACAGTCTCATTGCCTTCAGAGATGATACCAACACCCTTTGCAATAGCTTTAGCTGTAATTGGATGGTCGCCAGTAACCATGATAACCTGTATTGGAGGAGTCGTTTATTTAAATGACTTTGTATGAATAACCATAGCTGTAATTGAATGGTCACAAGTAATTATTATTTGAAAAACTTCATATGGGCACAGTATATTTAAGCAGTAGATCTCAAATGAGGACAACACCTTGATTCCAGCACTCCGGCATTTGGCCACAGCATCTGGTACAGCAGCACGAGGAGGATCGATCATGGACATAAGTCCAACAAAACACAGGTTCTCAGTGGGGAAGTTCACTTCTTCAGAATCAAATGCAAAACCTTCAGGAAACTGGTCGTCAGGGAGGCAAAAGTGGCAGAAGCCTGTGAAAGAGAGCACATTATTATTATAACGTGCTGTAATTCATCATTCTGTGTGCAGTCATAACTTTTTTACTGGTGAACTTCATAAGGTGGCTTTACCCAGCACTCTTTCTCCAAGACCTCCGAGTTCTACATACGCATTTTGGAAGGAATCTTTCATTTCATCGTCCAAAGGCACCTGTTTTCCTTCAATCAAAATGGAGGAGCATCGATCCAAGATTCTCTCAGGCGCTCCCTTCATAACTAGCAGGTGCTTAGACTCTAGGGAATTGGGATTCTTGTGGACTGAGACCTAGAAAAGGCACATGAGGTGCTGTTAGGATGACCAGTCAAATCTGCAAATCTCCAAAGAAAACATCAACAAAAATACCTGATATTTGTTGGTGGAGTTGAAAGGGATTTCAGCAACCTTCGTGTACTTCTCTCTCATTTCAGTGACTGAACCACAGCACAGCTCAATACACTTCAACAGGGCAGACTCTGAGGCATCACCAGCTGTTTCTCGCTGCAAAAGATTAAATTGAACAAAGTTTTCACTCACAATATAAGTTATATTGGCTATTGGAATTGTAAAAGGTGCAAGCCTTGCATATCTTCATGTTGCTCATATAGATATTAAGATAACTAGCGGGAAGCTCACGTTAAGGATTGGGAGATGGCTCTGTTCAGCACGGAAAACGGCACGATTGCACAAGCCAGCAACACGAGCAAGAGCAGACCAAGTAGCAGAGCTCTTTTCAAATGAGTTTCCACTCTGGTTCTCTGTGGTGTCAGCTTCATGAATCTGGTTGTCAAACCACATGTGAGCGACGGTCATTCGGTTCTGCGTCAAAGTACCAGTCTTGTCAGAGCAGATGGTGGTGGTCGAGCCAAGAGTCTCCACGGCTTCCAGATTCTTCACCAGGCAGTTCTTCTTTGCCATTCGCTTGGCGGTCAGAGTTAGACACACCTACACAAGTAAACGCATATCAAGAAATAATTTTTGAAATATGACCTGGTAGATACAGTTGACTAAACAACAAGTCAGTCTGACTTACAGTTACAGTGGCAGGAAGACCTTCAGGTACATTAGCGACAATGATTCCAATCAGGAAAACAACAGCTTCCAACCAACCATATCCAAGTAACAGGGAGAGGATTAGGAAGGTCAAGCCCAGGAAAACAGCTACACCAGAGATAATGTGGATGAAATGCTCGATCTCTTTAGCAATAGGTGTTTTTCCACCATCCAGGCTGGAGGCAAGTGATGCTATACGACCCATGACAGTATGGTCACCGGTGTTGATGACAATCCCTCTGGCAGTACCTAGGGTTTCATTATGTTCAAGCAATTTAGTTGTTCAATTTGTCCACAGCTACTGTAAAATGCATCCAATGTATCCAACTTACTACAGAAACTTTTCATGTACCTTCAACACAGTTGGTAGAGAAAAACGCAATGTTTCTTGTCTCCAGAGGGTTTTCATGGGAGAAGTCAGGAGTACGACCCTGGGGCTCAGATTCACCAGTGAGGGAAGAGTTGTCCACCTGGAAAGATAGAAGGGAAGTTTCATAAAAAGGCACTGCTGGAATATATCGCATTTGACATTCAGAAATGCTTTTGGTCTTACCTTGCATCCTTGTGAAGAGATGATGCGAAGATCAGCTGGGATTCGGTCTCCACCTTTGACCTCCACAAGATCACCAGCGACTACCTCCTCAGCGCTGATGATCTTTTTCTCTCCATCACGCACCACTAGCGCTTGCTACATTACCAGAAGAGAACAATGACTACTTTTGTGCCATGGGAAAGCAACATTTGAACATGCAATGTTTTGTAAGACACAATTTCTGTACCTGAGGAACAAGGTTCCTAAAAGATTCCATGATCTTAGAGCTTTTGGATTCTTGATAGTAGGAGAACCATCCGTTGACTATGACAACAAAGGCAAGCACAAGTCCCAGGTACAGCTGCAAAACCACAGTTAGGTTTTTAGAAAGTCACAAAGTGTATGATAATTTACAGTGAACTGACATTGAACCACTTAAGAATTTGTATAAACATTCCTGTAGGTGAAACAGTAGAGCATGGCACTAGCAACGCCAAGGTCATTGGTTCAAATCCCAGAAAATGCATGGACTAATAAAAAAAATGTATACCTTGAAAACAATGTAAGTCGCTTTGGATACAAGCATCTACTAAATGCGTAAATGTAAATGTATATAAATTAAACTACATAATTAAGACAAAAAAAAATTCTCTCACATACATTGTCATTTGCAGGTTCTTCAGAAGAGGCAGCCTGGATTCCATATGCCGTGAAGCAAAGAAATGCACCAAACCACAGCAGAGTTTGGAAACCACCAAAGAGCTGTGTGCAGAACTTGACCCATTCTGGAGTCGTAGGAGGTGGGGTCAAGGCATTCGGACCATCACGCTCTAAGATCTCCCTTGCACGAGAAGACGACAGTCCCTGCCATAACATTGAGTAATTAAACATATACAGAAAAAACCCCCACACAGTTTCAAGGTAGAACTGAAGGCTACTTGCTTAACATAAAACGTTTTAGTCTTTAAAAAAAACAGAACATGATCGTAAAAT
Source organism: Coreius guichenoti (assembly GCA_039654105.1). Classification (NCBI taxonomy): domain Eukaryota; kingdom Metazoa; phylum Chordata; class Actinopteri; order Cypriniformes; family Gobionidae; genus Coreius; species Coreius guichenoti. The sequence goes on along the minus strand of CM077170.1, from coordinate 2,550,040 downwards.
ACTTTTGTCTCTTTATATTTTGAATAAAAAGGAGATCATTTTATACAGAGAATTTAGAGTAACATAAAATGCATTAAAGTATTATATGTGACCCTGGACCACAAAACCAGTCATAAGGGTCGATTTTTTTGAAATTGAGATTTATACATCTGAAAGCTGAATAAATAAGCTTTCCATTGATGTATGGTTTGTTAGGACAATATTTGGCCGAGATACAACTATTTGACAATCTGAAATCTGAGGGTGCCAAAAAACCTTAATATTGAGAAAATCACCTTTAAAGTTGTCCAAATGAAGTCCTTAGCAATGCATATTACTACTAATAATACATTTTTTATATATTTATGGTAGAAAATTTACAAAATATCTTCATGGAACATGATCTTTACTTAATATCCTAATGATTTTTGGCATAAAAGAAAAATTGATAATTTTGATCCAAACAATGTGGCTATTGCCACAAATATACCCGTGCAACTTATGACTGGTTTTGTGCTCCAGGCTCACATTTACAATTTTTAAAAGTCTCACTAAAGCTCTGCTCACCTTGTTCAAGTCAGTTCCGTATTTGCGTGAAAGTTCATCCAATGTGAGCTTGTGGTCGTCCTGCAGAAGAGCAAAAAAAGCTTGCATCTCAGTTCTTCACAGAAAATCTATAAAACCCATTTTTTGGACAGCATAATAATTCATGCAGAAAATCATGTATTTGTGGTTGGTGATATTATGTTGATATTGCATGACCTAGATGACATATTAATGTGATGTGTGTGTATATATACATGAATTTCTCACCAGTTCCACTTCTTTCTTCAGTTCGTCCACATCCCTCTTCTTTCTTTTCACCTTTTTGGGCTTTTTGATTTTATCCTCAGAAGTTGCTGCCAATTTGTAGTCATCGTTGCCCGTCTATAAAACATAAAAACACCTTACCTGATCAGAGCAGAGCCAAAGATAAACTGTGGAACATCAGCAGAATAAAATGAGTGATGAAACCATCAGAATCACTGCTAAAAGGACCAGCATACACCAGCATGAATTTCCATGCTGGCTTATGCTGGTTTGGCGCTGGTCTGTTTAACCAGCATCGTCTTTCTGGTGAAGCGTGTTGACCAAGGAAGCTTTGTTAGTTAAGCTAATTAAGCTTCCCGCATGGGACCAACCAGCTCACCAGCATCCAAAACATGACATATGCTGGTTGTTTCAGAAGATATAATCAAGATAACCATAGTCCACTCACGCCAAGCCCCATTTTCCCAATTTATTTCAACCCAAAATCTGGTGCTTTGGATTCCAGAAGCCTCTCTGGAGACACAAGTGCCTGTGTGACCAAGCCAAGTTCACAAAATTTATATTCTGCCAACTCACCTGTGTTTTGGGGAGGAGATCTGGGAAATTTTGGGAGGGGTTTAGCACCTGTCATCCTTAACCTTTTATTTTAACCTTTCATTTATTTAACCTTCATCCATACAGGTAAGTCATTTTGGTGACACCCATGAGAAGGACTGGTTTATGATTTTTTTTTTTTCTTTCTTTTTTTCTGTAGAACTGTGGAACTATTAACTTGCCAAGAGCAATTTATTCATTATTATATTTATATAAACTACTATTGATGTTATGATTTTGACAGTACCTGTCAAACGTTTGGAAACATTACTATTTTTAATGTTTTTGAAAGAAGTCTCTTCTGCTCACCATGGCTGCATTTATTTGATCAAAAATACAGGAAAAACAGTAATATTGTGAAATATTATTACAATTTAAAATAATGGTTTTCTATTTTAATATACTTTAAAATATAATTTATTTCTGTGATCAAAGCTGAATTTTCAGCATCATTACTCCAGTCTTCAGTGTCACATGATCCTTCAGAAATCATTCTGATATGATGATTTATTATCAATGTTGGAAACAGTTGTGCTGCTTAATATTTTTTTCAGGATTCATTGATGAACAAAAAGTTAAAAAGAACAGCATTTATTCAAAATAGAAATCTTTTCTAACAATATAAATCTTTACTATCACTTTTTTTAAATCAATTTAACACATCCTTGAATAAAAGTATTAATTTATTTCAAAAAAAGAAAGAAAAAAAATGACTGACCCCAAGCTTTTGAACGGTAGTGTATATTGTTACGAAATATTTCTAATTTAAATAAATTCTGTTCTTTAACTTTTTATTCATCAAAGAATCCTGAAAACAGGTTATAAAGAAAATATTAACAACATTGATAATAAATCCTCATATTAGTATGATTTCTGAAGGATCATGTGGCACTGAAGACTGGAGTAATGATGATAAATTCAGCTTTGATCACAGGAATAAATTATATTCTAAAGTATATTAAAATAGAAAACCATTATTTTAAATTGTAATAATTTTTCACAATATTACTGTTTTTCCCATTTTTTTTATTAAATTAATGCAGGCTTGATGAGCATAAGAGACTTCTTTAATGTTCTAATGTTTCCAAACTTTTGACCGGTACTGTATACATTTTATATATATATATATATATATATATGTATATGTGTGTGTGTGTGTGTGTGTGTGTGTGTGTGTAATATATTAGCAGAATTGTCACTAAAGTTTCTCAAGCTAATTTGAATGACGCTTTCCATTGCTTTTGTGCAAAAGTCTCGACATGTTCACCTACAGTACTTCCTAAAGCAGCGTTCATGCCTCGGCTGTAGGACAGGAAACCTGCCAGATCAGATCCACAATCAGACCAAAGAGCACAGCTTGGTTTCTATGAAATAAAGAAGATAATACGATGATAACTTTCATATTCTTCATTGTGGCCTTCGGGCCCGTTAGAGGTGGATTGAGCAGCCATGAGCTGGAACTGAACAAACAATCCACTCTGATAAATATCAGTCCAATTTTTTATGGCTCCTTTGAAGCCGAAACAATTTGTTTACACACTTCACTCCTTGCTGTAGGATAAAATTGTTCATCTTACAGATTCACTCAATATACACATAGGAGCAATCAAACTAGGCTTCCTTAACCAGGTTAACCATCAAAGAACATGCTGTGGCCAGTATTACCAGTGCATCATGGCTATCCTGGTCCACTTGCAAGACCAGGACTAAACCAGCTAGGACCTGCATGGAAATTCATGCTGGTGTAAGCTGGTGTTTCAGAGACTGATAATTATGCTCCACCAGATTTATGACTTTTGTCCCAGTTTTGTTTAGTGATTCATGACCGTGTCTGTAGAATCACATTGATTCTATATGTGGGAAGAATCATTGGGAATGTGAATTTGGGAATGACTTTGTCTGTTTAGTAAACCGTATGCCGTATGTTGCCAGTCAACAGAGCTTATAGCCTCATGTCCTTCACAATGCCTCGAAAGTTTAGCTCGCATTTAAACCTATAAATTTAAAAGGTGTAGGTGAAACAGTGTTTTATACGCAAGCTTGTTTCCGCCGCAGAATAAAAAATAAAAAAGGTAATTGCAATTTTTTATCTAAAAATACTTTTTCTCTCGCAATTGCAGGTTTAATCTCACAAATCTGACTTTAAATGGAATTGAGAGTTTATACCTTGAAAGTCTGCCTTTTTTCTTCGAATTTTGAGATTGCAATTACCAGTTTTTTATTACATTTTTTTATTCTGTGGTGGAAACAAGCTTCTATAGTTTTATGTTACTGATCAAGACAGAAATTAATTTGATTGAATTTTAACAAGATTCAGTTTTTTATTATAGAGGGAGAAAAAATGGCATACACTGATCAGGCATAACATTATGACTACTGACAGGTGAAGTGAATATCTCTTCATCACGGCACCTGTTAGTGGGTGGGATATATTAGGCAGCAAGTGAACATTTTGTCCTCAAAGTTGATGTGTTAGAAGCAGGAAAAACGGGCAAGCGTAAGGATTTGAGCGAGTTTGACAAGGGCCAAATTGTGATGGCTAGACGAATGAGTCAGAGCATCTCCAAAACTGCAGCTCTTGTGGGGTGTTCCCGGTCTGCAGTGGTCAGTATCTATCAAAAGTGCTCCAAGGAAGAAACAGTGGTGAACCGGTGACAGGGTCATGGGCGGCCAAGGCTCATTGATGCACGTGGGGAGCGAAGGCTGGCCCGTGTGGTCCGATCAAACAGACGAGCTACTGTAGCTCAAATTGCTCAAGAAGTTAATGCTGGTTCTGATAGAAAGGTGTCAGAATACACAGTGCATCGCAGTTTGTTGCGTATGGGGCTGCATAGCTGCAGACCAGTCAGGGCGCCCATGCCCGTGCCGAAAGCGCCAACAGCGGGCACGTGAGCATCAGAACTGGACCATGGAACAATGGAAGAAGGTGGCCTGGTCTGATGAATCATGTTTTCTTTTACATCACATGGATGGCCGGGTGTGTGTGCGTCGCTTACCTGGGGAACACATTGCACAAATATCAAGAATATAACTCTGCTCTGCCTAAAACTGGTTCTGCTGTCCTGTGGGTCAAAGCTCAATGTTTGTTCAGTCCTTATGCTTGGCCCTCATATTTGCTGTCATATACTGATATTTTGTGTTTGTTTGTTTTTTATTTCTAATAAAAGTCACTTATTAACTTCATGTCGGGTTAGAGTAGCCGCCTATGACCTGTTTGAGGGAAGCAGTCGAGCCTCTGAGCGGCAACAATCGGTTTGTGATTTAACAGAACAAGCGCTCTTGTAATACTCAGAATAATACAGAGTTTGTTCTTGGTATTGTAAAGAATATGGGTAACACTTTACTTTAAGGTTCCCTTTGTAAAGGGTTTATAAAGGGGTTTGTTAATGACTAATAACTCATTTACAAATGCATTATAAATCATTGATAAGCAGTTATAAAAAGGGCGACTTTAACGCAATACCTGCCAAATAGCACAGTCATAACTTGATGGGATATTAATAATAATAACAACAATAAAAAATATTCCGGTATTAGTTACCTGTGAACCATTTTTTTCATGTCTTAGAAACATTAATAACCTGTAAAGTGAACCATTTAAAAAATTCACAATTTTTGCTACATCATGAAATAAATCAGGAATCTGGTTTTGAGTTAAATAAATGTGAATAAATACATTTATTAAGCACTTATAACATGTGAGTTAAAGATGGCTCACTATTTGGCAGGTATTGCGTTCAAGTCGCCCTTTTTATTCATGCAGTTATAACTGCTTATCAATGATTTATAATGCATTTGACTTATTAGCCATTAACAAACCCCTTTATAAACCCTTTACAAAGGGGAACCTTAATGTAAAGTGTTACCACTTAATAAGTGACTTTTATGCAGTGTCTGATCGTCCCCTATCCCCTATATAGTGCAATGTCTGATCATTCCCTATCCCCTATATAGTGCACTGTCTGATCGTTCCCTATCCCCAATATAGTGCACTGTCTGATCGTTCCCTATCCCCTATATAGTGCAATGTCTGATCATTCCCTATCCCCTATATAGTGCACTGTCTGATCGTTCCCTATCCCCAATATAGTGCACTGTCTGATCGTTCCCTATCCCCTATATAGTGCACTGTCTGAATCGTTCCCTATCCCCTATAAAGTGCACTGTATGAATCGTTCCCTATCCCCTATATAGTGCACTTTCTGATCGTTCCCTATCCCCTATAAAGTGCACTGTCTGAATCGTTCCCTATCCCCTATACAGTGCACTGTCTGATCGTTCCCTATCCCCTATAAAGTGCACTGTTTGAATCGTTCTCTATCCCCTGTATAGTGCACTGTCTGAATCGTTCCCTATCCCCTATAAAGTGCACTGTCTGAATCATTCCCTATCCCCTATACAGTGCACTGTCTGATCGTTCCCTATCCCCTATAAAGTGCACTGTCTGAATCATTCCCTATCCCCTATAAAGTGCACTGTCTGAATCGCTCCCTATCCCCTATACAGTGCACATTGTCTGATCGTTCCCTATCCCCTATACAGTGCACTGTCTGATCGTTCCCTATCCCCTATAAAGTGCACTGTCTGAATCATTCCCTATCCCCTATATAGTGCACTGTCTGAATCGTTCCCTATCCCCTATAAAGTGCACTGTCTGAATCATTCCCTATCCCCTATACAGTGCACTGTCTGATCGTTCCCTATCCCCTATAAAGTGCACTGTCTGAATCATTCCCTATCCCCTATAAAGTGCACTGTCTGATCGTTCCCTATCCCCTATAAAGTGCACTGTCTGAATCGTTCCCTATCCCCTATAAAGTGCACTGTCTGAATCATTCCCTATCCCCTATACAGTGCACTGTCTGATCGTTCCCTATCCCCTATATAGTGCACTGTCTGAATCGTTCCCTATCCCCTATAAAGTGCACTGTCTGATCGTTCCCTATCCCCTATAAAGTGCACTGTCTGAATCGTTCCCTATCCCCTATAAAGTGCACTGTCTGAATCATTCCCTATCCCCTATACAGTGCACTGTCTGATCGTTCCCTATCCCCTATATAGTGCACTGTCTGAATCGTTCCCTATCCCCTATAAAGTGTACTGTCTGAATCATTCCCTATCCCCTATACAGTGCACTGTCTGATCGTTCCCTATCCCCTATATAGTGCACTGTCTGAATCGTTCCCTATCCCCTATAAAGTGCACTGTCTGAATCGTTCCCTATCCCCTGTACAGTGCACTGTCTGATCGTTCCCTATCCCCTATATAGTGCACTGTCTGATCGTTCCCTATCCCCTATATAGTGCACTGTCTGAATCGTTCCCTATCCCCTATAAAGTGCACTGTCTGAATCGTTCTCTATCCCCTATATAGTGCACTGTCTGATCGTTCCCTATCCCCTATATAGTGCACTGTCTGAATCGTTCCCTATCCCCTATAAAGTGCACTGTCTGAATCGTTCCCTATCCCCTATAAAGTGCACTGTCTGATCGTTCCCTATCCCCTATATAGTGCACTATGTGCCTTGTAGAAAATAGTAAACGTGTGAACAAGTGAGCGATTTCAGCCGCAGCTTCAGCGTCTGTTAATAATATAGGGGGCGGGGCTTCATATTCTAGAGAGCATTTGATTGGACAGAAAATCTGTTGAGAAGATGAAGTGCAGAGTGATGTCATCAAAATCATTGATCCCTATTGGTGGAAGTGAGAGACTGTAAGTTTTCAATGCTTATATCTTCTTAATGTGAATTTTGTCATTGTTTTGGAGCTCACTAGTTTATGACTAACATATTCATACTAAAAGCCAAAAAACTTCAATTTTGCTTTCATGGGGACTTTAGAGATGTATACCTGCTGGTTGAGATCCATTCACTTTGTTTCTCATCCCTCATTCTCTGCGGTATTTTTCTTAAAATATATGCCATATGAGTAAATATATGCAGATATTTTAATGGAAAGACCAGATTTTATTCATTTATTTTAAATTGGTGCTTAGTGAACATTAAAACTGATCATGAGAATCTGACGAAGAGACAATCCCAACCCTGTAAAATCTTCAGTAATTGTATTTGAACTCAGAATGTATGACATCAACATTTTGAAAAATAAAAAGCTGTTGTCACTGTTGTTATGGCAACACAAAACCTCAAAAGAACCTGTTTGGAAAACAAGTATGAAATCTAATCGTAAAGGGTTAAATTTCTTCTTCATAGTGACCTTGTATGAAACGAGAAAAAAAATTCTGAAAATGTCAAGTGGCAAATCAGTGTATCAATATATATATATATATATTACTGGACAATATATATTTCATATATATGCTGTAGACAGCACAGCTTAAGGAAATATATATTTTTTTCAAAAAAAGCTCAAATAAATTGCAAAAATGTAGTTGAAGGAGCAAGAAAATACACATCAAATCTTATAATATATTTTGGGTAAATGCATTATATTATATAAACAGATTTTGGACGGTATAAATATTTTTATATTTAAAAAAAGAAAAGAAAAAATAAGTCATTTTATCAGTATTTATTTAAATATATTAGCAATATATTTGTGTATATAATAAATATATATAAAAATATACTTTTCATCATATGGGGTCCCATGTAGGTTTACTATAAGACCGGTTTTAAAGCTGCTTGTGTGTTTTTACGTTCTTATGTTTACAGATGCTGCTATGGCACAACCAGAGGTCACATGACCAAAACCATCATGCTGTCGCCACCCTCCTTAATCCATACTATCTTTGAGCTCTCTCTGAAAATCTCGTAAGATTTCTTAGAATTTCACTCAGAGTTTGGTTTGACTGACAGATGTCCTGAGAAAAGTCAAAATGGTGACGTTCACCGTCATTTGCTGTCATAACCCTAACATCTGTACAAAATGATGATCTTAATCAGTCTTTGAGAGCTTTACTTAAAGCCTTTATGTATAATGCATTATATCTTTTCATCAATAATTGTAACAAAAGTTAAAATGAATTATAATATTTGCAGATTCCTTGTTACATTTGTTAATGGTTGTTTGGCATGTGTTTGAATGCATTATAAGGCATAACATAAATATTATAACTGTGGTTACAATCATTCATGAGTCCATACAATGCATAATTAATGCATAAAAATACTTATTCATTAGGATAATGTAATGCAAGACTTTGTTCACTAGATTACTTAATTTGTAAATAAAACAATAATAAAATGTTCCAAAATGCAAATACAAATAAGCCACATACAGATTTATGGTAAGGAGACATGGATATCCAGCATGTTTTTCCACATGATAAAAGTAAAAAAATAAATAAAATTATAATACAATTTAAAAAAAGGCTGCTGCCTTAAATTTTTAAGTACAATCAACGTGGATGTTTTATGTCATCTCAACTTAAATGACATTAAACTGACTTGCTTAACTTATTTTGATGAGTTAAAGCAATGTAAAACACATTTTTACAGTGTAATAGAATCTTTTCTTTACAAATACCAGCATAACAAGGATAATTAAAAGCACATTTGAACAAAACGTTGATGGATGAGAATTTGACTGTAAAGAGTCACATGATCAATAACTTGAACCGATTAAATCACCTAGAAATCTGAATGACTACTTAATCATTTTAAATTCATTTTGTTTTCATTGTTTGAATCCTGAATTTGATCTCAAACACAGTTCAGGGTGACCGGATGTTTTATGTCATTTCAACTTAAATTACATTAAAAAAAAAAAAAAAAAAATGAGTTGAATCTTGTATAACTTATAAAAAAGTTGAAAATTGCTTAACTTATTTTGATGAGTTAAAGCAATGTAAAAACACGTCATAACTAATTTGAACAAAACATTTATGGAAGAAAATTTGACTATGTAAAGAATCATATGATCAATTACTTGCATTGATTAATCACCTAGAAATCTAAATGATTACTGAAATTCAGTTTGCATCATCGTTTTCATTGTTTGAATCCTGAATTTGATCTCAAACACAGTTCAGGGTGACCGGTGTGGAGCTGAAAGCAGATTTTCAATGACTAATTTGTTTGACGGGTACAAAGAGCAAAACAACTAGATGATCCAAGTCTGACCGGTTTTCTTCAGGATACAGAACATTGTCAAAGGTCAGAGATTTCCACTTACTTAAAAACGAATCACCCACAGTAGTCGGAAAAATTTTACACGAAAAAGCCCAGAACATGCATTATGAAGATTGCCAGCTAAAGCCATCCGCGTGATTGAGAATCAGTCAAATGTTGTGGCAATGATACGCAAAATGTCAAATCAGCTGTTGATGCAATACTGAGAATTTCTTCCCAGACCTTGCAGCCGCAGAAAACTGATTGTTTATCATTTCAAAATATTGAAAGTCATTTTTCAATGCCCAGAGAAGACTATTATCTATTAGAAGCTAATTAAATATTCTGCAATATGAAGTAGAGAATTGGCCTCTATAGAGAAAGTACTTAGACTATTAAGAATCTTCTAGACTTTCATCTCACCAGCTAAAACTCCCGCTGATGTGAATATAAACAGGACTGGACACTTTAACATTATTGCTGCAACCATTCACAGCACATTTAGGACTGATGCTAATTGTGTGGTGCAATGCTTCAACTCTCCACTGGGTGGCGTGGTGCTTCACTGGAATACGGAAGCCTAAGAGGCCATGCTTATTTATTGCTTAATTGTTTTTCTTTTTTTGTGATCTCAACATAACAAAAATGATCTCAAACTTTTGCATTAGATTTTTTTACATGCATAATGCAGTTTTTACATGCATTTACACTGATCAGACTTAACATTATGACCACTGACAGGTGAAGTGAATAACTGATTATCTCTTCATCACGGCACCTGTTAGTGGGTGGGATATAGTAGGCAGCAAGTGAACATTTTGTCCTTAAAGCGAGTTTGACAAGGGCCAAATTGTGATGGCTAGACGACTGGGTCAGAGCATCTCCAAAACTGCAGCTCTTGTGGGGTGTTCCCGGTCTGCAGTGGTCAGTATCTATCAAAAGTGCTCCAAGGAAGGAACAGTGGTGAACCGGCGACAGGGTCATGGGCGGGCAAGGCTCATTGATGCACGTGGGGAGCGAAGGCTGGCCCGTGTGGTCCGATCAAACAGACGAGCTACTGTAGCTCAAATTGCTCAAGAAGTTAATGCTGGTTCTGATAGAAAGGTGTCAGAATACACAGTGCATCGCAGTTTGTTGCGTATGGGGCTGCATAGCCGCAGACCAGTCAGGGTGCCCATGCTGACCCCTGTCCACCACAGAAAGCGCCAACAGTGGGCACGTGAGCATCAGAACTGGACCACGGAGCAATGGAAGAAGGTGGCCTGGTCTGACGAATCACGTTTTCTTTTACATCACGTGGATGGCCAGGTGCGTGTGCGTGGCTTATCTGGGGAACACATGGCACCAGGATGCACTATGGGAAGAAGGCAAGCCGGCGGAGGCAGTGTGATGCTTTGGGCAATGTTCTGCTGGGAAACCTTGGGTCCTGCCATCCATGTGGATGTTACTTTGACACAGACCACCTACCTAAGCATTTTTGCAGACCATGTACACCCTTTCATGGAAACGGTATTCTCTGGTGGCTGTGGCTCTTTCAGCAGGATAATGCGCCTGCCACAAAGCAAAAATGGTTCAGGAATGGTTTGAGGAGCACAACAACGAGTTTGAGGTGTTGACTTGTCCTCCAAATTCCCCAGATCTCAATCCAATCGAGCATCTGTGGGATGTGCTGAACAAACAAGTCCGATCCATGGAGGTCCCACCTCACAACTTACAGGACTTAAAGGATCTGCTGCTAACATCTTGGTGCCAGATACCACAGCACACCTTCAGGGGTCTAGTGGAGTCCATGCCTCGACGGGTCAGGGCTGTTTTGGCAGCAGAAGGGGGACCAACACAATATTAGGAATAATGGTCATAATGTTATGCCTAATCGGTGTACATGCATAATGCATAAATTTGCATGCATAATCCAGTAAAACACTATGTTATATTGTTTTGTATTTCTGTGCATTATAAACATGTATATTTCATGTAAGAAATGCATAAAAAATGCAATATATTAACTAATTACATTATTAATTATTATGTATTTATATTATATTATATATATTTATATTGCAGGCTGTGCATAAAGAACAATTAATGTACTTTCTTTGGGTTTGAACTCATGCAGGAGTGGAAGGCAGGCAAACAGCCAAGAATGCATCAATGTAGAGCTCAATATTCATCTGAGCTGAAGCCAAAGGCATTCATAAAGCATGCAATGGAGAGGTGAAGGATAGGCATTTCAGTTCAGATGGAGATATTAATGCACCAAATGCTGGTTTGCCAAATGCTATAAAACACACACACAGATGAAGAAGCCAACAGCCTGATGGACTGGTTGTAGCGCACACTAGAGGAAAAACACTGGGAAGAACTGACAGACTGTCAAACGATGTGATGTTATTAAAGAGTCAACTTTGTTTTTTTTTGTTTTTTTTTGACCAAACAAAGTCTCTTCAAAAGCGTTCGAATTTCCACTACCTTCAATCAACCGACAGATGGCGCTGTTTCCTACAAATTTGAGTTGTATTTGTGCGTTTTCAATTCTCACCACTAGATGGAGCTCTTTATACTCGAGCATTGAGATGGATGACAAAATAATTCCACTGAAACCCCCCCAGTGCATCATTCATCAGTTTACTCAGAGGAATAACTGCATTGTGTTCAGTCTGTGAGGGCGTCTCTGAATCAAGGGCTTATGCAATCATAACTCCTCTTGCATTCTTGTTTTAACTTCACAAATCCACTAGTTCCAGACAGGACACCTGGATGATCAGTTTCCTCAGGGTTTTGTGGCTTTACTAATGTGTCCAATGGAGATTAAAGACATTGGGATGTTGAGCACTGTCAAGCACACCCAAGATTGTGTTTTTAGTTAATAAACAGATGAATGCTGGTGATGGTACACTCGCCTGGCTAAGTTTGTGTGTCAGTGTGCTCATCCATCTGGTGTTTTATTATGTCTGTTGTACAGGATTTCTCTCCGCTCAGCTGAGATGAACTAAATAATTGCAGCAGTATTTGGAGCTTCTGTCATGTGAACGCTGATTATCTCAATCACTGCTAGAATGTTATTTTACACACATTGTTCTTTCGGACACTGATTTTAATAGGCATAAAATCCCTTGTGGTGTTGATAAAGAGTGTTTATGTGCGTAAATGGCTGTTTGCGTTATGGCCTGCATTCGAAGCATAAAAAATCATACACACACACACACACACAATGCTGTTCTAAAGTTTGGGGTCTGAAAGATATTTAAAATGTTTTTGAAAGAAGTCTTTTCTGCTCACCAAGTCTGCATTTATTTAATTAAAAATACAAAAAAAATCAGTAATATTGTGAAATATTATTCCAATGTGTGAATATATAGTAAAGTGTAATTTATTCCTGTGATCAAAGCTGAATTTATCATCATTACTCCAGTCTTCAGTGTCACATGATCCTTCACAAATCATTCTAATATGATGATTTGATGCTCAAGAAACATTTATGATTATTATCAATGTAGAAAACAGTCATATTTTTGATATACTCTTTGATTAAAAGAAAGAACAGCATTTATTTGAAATGTTGTCACTTTTGATCAATTTCATGCTTCCTTAATCTGACCCCTCAAACCTTTAAATGGTAGTGCATAAATATATTTCATTTTTTCTTCCTTTAATTCTCAAATAAATAAAGACAGATTTTCCGATGTTTGACAGGAAATAACTGAGGATTTTTTCCTTTTTTGGAGCTTGACAGACGTTTCTGTTTCTGGTGGGAAAAAGCTGTGAGACAATTCTTTAAAATAAACAGCTGAAACAACATGAGTAAATATGACATAATTTTTATTTTGATGAACACTATTACTATGATCCGTTAAAAGAAGAGCCCAGTTTGGTTCCTCAGCTGTCTGTACTGTAATCAGGTATTCAGTCAGATAAACTCCCCGTCGCTCACGTGGGAACCAGAGATTCTCCGGCTCAAGGCTGCTGGATTGTGTAACAAATGGAATGTTTCGGAATCTCTAAGAACTATTCCATTGTTCACAGCCATGTGAGAGGGAGTCAGAGGTCAGAGGTCAACCACAGTGGCACAAAAACAGAAGTGAGGTCGAGCACTACAGAATCAAGGGCAAAAGGACAAAGCTAACCCATACGAAAAAGAAGTATACTTAAGTAAAGTTCAAGTAGGTATATTTTTGAGTATACTGTATGTAATACGTATACTAATATCAATGTATTAGTAAACTTGTAGGTGTACTATTTCAATACTGCTTGGAACTAAATTGGCACACTTTTTAGTGTATAAAAGTATACGTTTAAGTGTACTATAAGTGTAACAGTAGTAGTGCACAACTATGTTTCTCATTTGTACTGAATCTGTACTACAAGTGAACTTATAGGTATACTAGTAGTTTACTATTTTAACACGTAGTGCATATTTTTAGTTTATGAAAGTACACTTTGAAGTATATACTCTCAGTAAACTAGTTTAGTAGTTTTATACTGCGAGTATACTTGTAAATTTTCTTTAAGTGAACATATCACACTTATAGTTTAATATTTATATATTATTTTTGCACTTTAAGTATACTACTATGTTTCTATTTAGGTATTAATGTTTATACTTGAAATGCACCTTTAAATGTACTTTAAGTCTTTCCATTTAATTTTTTTTTTATTATAGCTTGCATGCATACTTTTTATTAACACTTGAATATTTTATTAAAAAAAAGCAACATTTTCAACAAAAAGCTGAGAAAATGGCATTTTTGTCAAAGACTACGTCCGGATCGGATTCAGTACAAATGAAAAACTTAGTTGTAAACTAGCTGTGTACTCAAAGTTTACTACTGTTATACTTAAAGTATACTTAAAAGTATACTTTTATACACTAAAAAGTGGGCCAATTTAGTCCCGAGTAGTATTGAAATAGTACAGTTACACGTTTGCTACTAGTACATTGATATTAGTATACTACTTAAAAATATACTTGAACTTTACTTAAGTATACTTCATAAAATGAACTTGAAGAATACTTTTTGTAAGGGTTTTGGTCCCCGTTGACTTCCATAGTATTTTTTAATGCTATGTCAATGTGGACCAGCAAACATTCTTCAAAATATCTTCTTTTGTGTTGAACAGAACAAAGAAACTCATACAGGTTTGGAACAGCTTGAGGGGGAGTAAATGATGACAGAATTTAATTTTTTTTGCTGAACTATCCTTTTAATGCTCATTCTTGATCATGTGATGATGATTTAACTGTACTGTAATGTTCTGAAGGTTATGACTCAAAGTTGTGTTTATTTCGCTGTGTCCTGCGATAGTGTTTCAGCCAGACAGAGCTTGCAGGATGGTGAGAATTATGACGCATCGGTTCACACTCCATCCTGAAGTTTCATAAACCCTAAGTTCAAAACAAAGAGAAAAAAGATCTTTTAGAAAAAGAAAATGACGAGTGAGATCTCTTTAATACTGCAGTTGCTTCTCCTAGACAGCAGTGAGATCAAAGTAAACACAGAGAATTTTAACATCTCAGACCCTGTTGATACTTCACTAGAACTTATGAGCTATAAAAGAGGAATAATATCCCTGTTAACTTTGGCTACACTCTAAAAAACACTGGGTTAAAAACAACCCAATTTGGGTTGTTTTCAGCCCAAGGGCTGGGTAAATATAGGACAGAACACATGTTGGGTTAATTTAACCCAACAGAGTTGATTCATTTTTACTATAATTTACTATAAACCTGCACTGCTCTCTCCTGAAGAGGTCACTAAAAGCCTGCAATAAATAACTCAACCCCTGGGTGATTTACGTCTGACCCAGGATCTGGGTTACAAAAAAACTACCCAAACACTGGGTTGTTACGTCTGACCCAGGATCTGAATAACACAAAAACTACCCAAACACTGGGTTGTTACGACTGACCCAGGATCTGGGTTACGCAAAAACTACCCAAACACTGGGTTGTTACGACTGACCCAGGATCTGGGTTACACAAAAACTACCCAAACACTGGGTTGTTACGACTGACCCAGGATCTGGGTAACACAAAAACTACCCAAACACTGGGTTGTTACGACTGACCCAGGATCTGGGTTACACAAAAACTACCCAAACACTGGGTTGTTACGTCTGACCCAGGATCTGGGTTACACAAAAACTACCCAAACACTGGGTTGTTACGTCTGACCCAGGATCTGAATAACACAAAAACTACCCAAACACTGGGTTGTTACGACTGACCCAGGATCTGGGTTACGCAAAAACTACCCAAACACTGGGTTGTTACGTCTGACCCAGGATCTGAATAACACAAAAACTACCCAAACACTGGGTTGTTACGACTGACCCAGGATCTGGGTTACGCAAAAACTACCCAAACACTGGGTTGTTACGACTGACCCAGGATCTGGGTTACGCAAAAACTACCCAAACACTGGGTTGTTACGACTGACCCAGGATCTGGGTTACACAAAAACTACCCAAACACTGGGTTGTTACGACTGACCCAGGATCTGGGTAACACAAAAACTACCCAAACACTGGGTTGTTACGACTGACCCAGGATCTGGGTTACACAAAAACTACCCAAACACTGGGTTGTTACGTCTGACCCAGGATCTGGGTTACACAAAAACTACCCAAACACTGGGTTGTTACGTCTGACCCAGGATCTGAATAACACAAAAACTACCCAAACACTGGGTTGTTACGACTGACCCAGGATCTGGGTAACACAAAAACTACCCAAACACTGGGTTGTTACGACTGACCCAGGATCTGGGTTACACAAAAACTACCCAAACACTGGGTTGTTACGTCTGACCCAGGATCTGAATAACACAAAAACTACCCAAACACTGGGTTGTTACGACTGACCCAGGATCTGGGTTACGCAAAAACTACCCAAACACTGGGTTGTTACGTCTGACCCAGGATCTGAATAACACAAAAACTACCCAAACACTGGGTTGTTACGACTGACCCAGGATCTGGGTTACGCAAAAACTACCCAAACACTGGGTTGTTACGACTGACCCAGGATCTGGGTTACGCAAAAACTACCCAAACACTGGGTTGTTACGACTGACCCAGGATCTGGGTTACACAAAAACTACCCAAACACTGGGTTGTTACGACTGACCCAGGATCTGGGTAACACAAAAACTACCCAAACACTGGGTTGTTACGACTGACCCAGGATCTGGGTTACACAAAAACTACCCAAACACTGGGTTGTTACGTCTGACCCAGGATCTGGGTTACACAAAAACTACCCAAACACTGGGTTGTTACGTCTGACCCAGGATCTGAATAACACAAAAACTACCCAAACACTGGGTTGTTACGACTGACCCAGGATCTGGGTAACACAAAAACTACCCAAACACTGGGTTGTTACGACTGACCCAGGATCTGGGTTACACAAAAACTACCCAAACACTGGGTTGTTACGTCTGACCCAGGATCTGGGTTACACAAAAACTACCCAAACACTGGGTTGTTACGACTGACCCAGGATCTGGGTTACACAAAAACTACCCAAACACTGGGTTGTTACGACTGACCCAGGATCTGGGTTACACAAAAACTACCCAAACACTGGGTTGTTACGACTGACCCAGGATCTGAGTTACACAAAAACTACCCAAACACTGGGTTGTAACGTCTGACCCAGGATCTGGGTTACACAAAAACTACCCAAACACTGGGTTGTTACGACTGACCCAGGATCTGAGTTACACAAAAACTACCCAAACACTGGGTTGTTACGACTGACCCAGGATCTGGGTTACACAAAAACTACCCAAACACTGGGTTGTTACGACTGACCCAGGATCTGGGTTACACAAAAAAACTACCCAAACACTGAAAAATTAACCCAAAAAAATGACCCAAAAGGCTCAACCCAGGATTTGGGTAGGAAAAATAACCCAAGATTTTTTAGAGTGTAAGATTCTGGCAAGGTTCTCTCAAAGTTGTGAACAAGTGTTAATAGAATGTTTGTTCAAATCTGGTCTTTGCTAATGTTTTCAAAACGTTAGAACAAAAACATTCATACATCGTTCATGGAACATCTGAAATCTTTCAGTTGGACGTTCGTCTAACACATTTTAAATGTTACTAATTGTTTCGGAATGTTCAGAGAACATTCAAAAGTAACATTCCCACAATGTTTGCAACAATTACAAAATGGAATGTTCACTTAACGTTCAATGTGAACAATAGCAAAACATTCTTAGAACAGATTATTGTCTGCTGGATATGAGCAGTAACATTTTCCATGACGGAGTTTTTCCATACATGATGTTTAACATGCTGACGTGTTCATTCAGAATCAATCAGAAACATCACACATGTCAGCTAAAAAGGCGCTTATGCTGTTTGCTGATATACTTGGAAATTCAGTTGCATGACAAGTATTGTTTTGTCCAGTCAGGATTTGCTGGTGCGTTTTATATTAGTGGACGGTGCCTGAAAAGACGGAGCTTGACATGTCAGGCCTTATTCTAAGCTGGTAATCTCCTGAACTGAGGTTTACCATTTCAAAAAAAAATATAATGGGGTCCATATAGTTCAGTCAAAACCATATCTGTTCTGAAAGTTGATTCAAAAGGCATTTAAATAGAAATCCACAACATAGGTCTTTCCTAGACAGTGACTGAGGCTTGTAACACACTGATCATCACGTGTGTGAGAAGCCATACTGTATATTTAAATCTGATTAATGCTGAGCAAATCTCTAGTGCAGTGTCGGTCTTTTAACACGTGCTCACATGTAAACACAACACGTATGTGTGACTGATTCCAGTATTAATATTTTGAATTATAGCTTTTAATTTTATATTTTCATTTTAATTTTAGGTTGAATTTTAGTAATTTTGTTATGTGGTTTTGTAATTTTTATTAGTTTTGTTTATTAGCTTTGATTTATTTATTTTAGTAATTTTATACTTCAACTTAATTTATTTCAGTTCATTTCCATGGCAATATATATAATTTTTGTATATATATATATATATATATATATATTTTTTTTTTTCATCCAATATTTATATTTTATTTAATTTCAGTTTTATTTCAGTAAACAAAAATGCTTTCCCCCCTAAGTACCATAGTATTACTATGTTTTTTTTGGAGAGGGTTTCATAGTAGTAAAGTGCTTTTTTTGGACCGGATTAAATTATACTCATTTAGTACTGCGGTATATTTTAAAGTAATATAGTATCTGATACCATCACTTTATCATAGTACCATAACAGGTCTTGTAAGGGTTGTTCTTTAACTTTAATATTCAGTACATGATCATCTTTACAAAAACATTTCACAAAAACATCACATCTTATTTCACAAAAAAACATTAAATAAATTAAATATTACATTATATATATATATTGCATCCCAAGTTTATATAGTGGTACTTTGTCATTTAATTATTAAAATGTATTAATTTTAAGATGACACATTCAAAAGTATGGAATTATGAAATTGACAAAAAGTCATAATTGTGACATAAAAACTAAAATATTAAGTCATAATTATGACATAAAAATAGACATTATGACAAATTTAAAAATTTAAAAGTATGGGATTAGAAAATTCACAAAAAGTCAAAATTATGACATAAAAACTCAAAATTATGAGATTAGAAAGTCATAATTAAGACATAAAACCTAATTACAACAGTCATAATTATGAGATAAAAAGTCGAAACCCTAACCCTGAATAAGTCATATTTATGAGATAAAGCTAAAATTATGACAAAAAGTCAAAAGCATGAGAATAATTTTTTATTTAATTGTCGAAATTGATAAAAGTTGTGATTATGACATTAAAAAATTTGATAAAAGAATTTTGACGTTTTGCCTCATGATTTCTTTTTCTGTCATAATAATGCTAAATAATAAATAATAAAATATACAGTATACACATAATAAAATATACAATATATATAATATAAATATATTATATATATATATAAGTGCTGTCAAATCAGTTAATTGCATCTAACATAAAAGCTTGTAAATATATATATATATATGTGTGTGTGTGTATATATAAAATGTACTAAATTGTCATGAAAATAATGTTGCAATGCAAATTAATATAGTCAATGTATATATGGCTTCCCTTCCATCATGAAAGATCTAGCCATTTAATTCCTTCAAATTTTGAGACAGACCTTAGGCCTTCCCTTCATTTGCATTTATTATTTACATTATTTGCATTCATTTCAGTAATATTCATATTTCATTTGAGCACTATTGTGATGTAGTTTGCTCATCAAGCAGAATGCTAGCGTAAGATAACAGGCTTTTTCTTTGGTCGACCCCAAAGGTTTTCTACAGTTGTGAAGGCGCTGTGCAGTCAAGAGCTCGTCTGATTGGAGCGACTGCGGCTCATTAGCTCCTGACTGATGATTCGGTGAGGCTGCTGCTGCTTTTATTGGCTCATGCATCACAGCTAGTGTGCACTGCACTTCTGTCTGTGAACGGCTCCCCAGGGACGGCAGATCTCGGTCCGTCGACGAACACTAACGCCCACTGCAGTGCAGCACAGAAGTATGGGGCTGTCAGATATATGACTTAATCTGCAATCAGCAGGATTTCTTTGCACTGCTAGATTGACTCCTTCTGGGCACTGAAAAGCTTTTAGTTAAATAACGAAATGATGCATTATGACAGCGCCGCGACATTTAGTATGCATTTTCTGTTCTGAATGACTCGATAAACAGAAGGCAAAGATGGGTTTTTACATTTACTTTTACATGCATTTGCTTGCATGTGCAAAACCACTATGAAAGCGTGTTGCATATGATCTGGTCTCTAGATACATTCAAATAAAGGTTACAAAAGAGGGTTTTCACAGCGATGCCACAGAAGAACAATATTTGGTTCTTTCAGTGAAAAGTTCTTAAAAGATTCATTTTCCAAAGTTCCATGGATGATGAAGCCCAGCTAACAAATGTGTTCTAAGAATGTTTTGCTGTTGTTCTCATTAAGATAACATATTAATGTTCTCTGAATGTTCAGTTTTTTAAATGTTTTAACCCTCATCTTTCCCACGGGTCATTTTGACCCGAAACCCATTTTTAAAAAAACGAGTGTTCATCGGAGTGGTCCAAGACCTTAGGACTTTTGTCGCACTTGAACCACGGATACACAAAAAAAATTTGATTCGAAGAGTTTATGTGGAGGAAATTAAAAAAAGTAACAAATCCTTCCCTCGCGGATCAATTTGACCCCCTTAGGAATGAATGGAATATGAGGAATGCTTTAGTATATATAGAAAAACCTAAATAATTCTCAAAAAATAACACTAAAAATGCTCCAAAAAAAGATTTTATAATGTCTACATGTGTATCTGAATGCATACTGAAGAGAAACTGACTTTAGGACCCAGCGGAACAGCTCATTCGCTCCATATAGAGCTGTCAGGCCATAGTGGCAAGAGTCATGAAATATCATGTTATATTATCTTTTTTCCACAAGAGGTTGGCCCGGACATTGACATAGTGTCGGCCCAGATCCAGCCCACATCTGGAACGTGTTGAATCCACATGTACCAGATGTGGTCCGGATCTGGGCCGACACTATGTCGCTGTCTAAATTGACCCAATGTGAGATATTTTGAGCTTATTATTGCATGTATTGGAGAGTTATTTTGAATTTAAGTTGAAAGAATGTGAAGAATGTGCTTAAATTATATTATTTATTGATAAAATCTAGAAATGATAAAAAAGTCAAAATCATGAGAATAATTTGTTATTAATTGTTGAAATTGATAAAAGTTGTAATTATGACATTCAAAAATTTGACAAAAAACTTTTTGTCATGATTCATTTTTATCTCATCATTTTGACTTTTTATGTCAGAACTTTGACGTTTTGCCTCATAATTTCTTTTTCTGTCATATTCTGCATACACATAATAAAATATACAGTATATATACTATATATATATAATATATATGTTAATTGCATCTAACATAAAAGCTTGTGTGTGTGTGTATATATATATATATATATATATATATATATATATATATATATAATGTGAAAATGTTTGAAAATTAAAATGTCATGATAAATTCTAGAAATTTAAAGATACATAAAATAAAAAATAATAAAAAAAAATCTCCCAAAAAAAGCATTAAAAATAGAAAAAAATATTATAAAATTAAATGTTATAAGCTTTCTGGACAAAAACAAGTATAATTGTAGGGCTTCGGGTCATTTTAACCCATGAGGGAAAGGTTTGTTACAGGATGTGAGGAGAGGATGAAGGTTTAGAAATGTTTTTTCTTGGTTATCCGAACGTTAAGGGAACATTCCATTTTATCTTTCTGCAAACATTATGGGAACGTTACTTTTGAATGTTCACTAAACATTCCGAAACAGTTAGTAACAGTTAAAAAAATGTTAGATTTTGTTAGAAAAGACATTTTGAGAACATCATAAAAGACCAGATGACGTTACTGGAAGAACGTTTGTTCCTAACCTTGCCACAATGTTCCCTGTTAGCTGTGAGGTTCCTCATAGATGCCAATGTGGAAGCTGTGTATGGCTCAGGTCCGTGGGATTTTCTTACAGGACGACGCTCACACTGAACTGTGATATTTGGTGATCACAGCACTATGAGTGCTAGTGATGACTGATTAAACCACTAATAAATAGAGAATAAAACTTGTTTGGTTTGATGGAGCCACGCCTCAGCTTGGATAATGCAGAAACACGGCAGAAACAAGTTAAAACGGCATCTTTTGTTTTCTCCTTGCATATCAGCAGTTATCCAGGCCAGAACTGAAGTCATCGAGGTTGATTAGAGGTTTCTGCAAGGATCCAGTCGACACATCTAATTGTACATAAACAGTTCAATGTGCCTGCTGGAAAAACCAGCTGAGACCAGCATGAATGTCCATGCGGGTGCAGACTATATAATGCTCATCTGGTGGGATTCTAGCAGGTCTTAGCTGGTAAACTGGGTCGGTCAGCACGATCTTTGGGAAGCTGGTTGACCAAAGTAGATTTGCTGTTTAAGCTAATTAAGCAGCCTAATGAGGGCAAACCAGCAGACCAACACCCACTGACAGTTCACTATAGAGCTCTTTCACTAAATGAATTAAAGGGATTATGTGAATTTCACAAATGGACTTATGAAAGCTGGAAAATAAGCAGGAGAAAAAACGAATTTAATTAAACACAGGAGTGGCTGTTGTGTGGAGACAAGTCACCCACTAAACTAATAAAGAAACAGAAAACACAAAATCCACAAAAGATGTGGGAGATCAAAAGATTTATATTACCACACCACAGTGAGGAAATATAGATACAGAGATCCACCGCAAGAGCTTTAAAAGCTCCTCTACAGCAGCGCAGCCCTGAGCAATGAATGCTCATTGGTGGAGGGAGGAGAGCAATGAAATAATTAACTCTTTCCCCACCAGCGTTTTTGATCATTTTCACAAAAGTTTCATGGCCCCCAGAATATATTGTTGTATGAATATCTGAACATGCAATA
This sequence comes from Coreius guichenoti, assembly GCA_039654105.1. NCBI lineage: Eukaryota > Metazoa > Chordata > Actinopteri > Cypriniformes > Gobionidae > Coreius > Coreius guichenoti. The sequence goes on along the minus strand of CM077170.1, from coordinate 2,527,084 downwards.
TGTCAAAAAGAAAGAACAGAGCCTCTGTTTTTAAACAAAAAACACATGTATTCTAGCTTCCAAGACAGCAACATAGTGTTGGCCCAGATTTGGCCCACATCTGGTACATGTGGATTCAACGCCGACTATGTTGCTGTCTGGGTTCACGCATTCCCTTTTTATCAGCACTTGAATGTGGGTAAGTTTAATAAAAAAAGCAACATTTTGAGCAAAAAGCTGAGAAAATTGCGTTTTTGTCAAAGACTACGTCCGGATCAGATTCAGAACGATGATCAAAACACAGATGGAGTAGATGGAGTCCATCAACACCTCCAAAGGGGACTACAGCTCGTCCTGGGTCGACATTTCATTCAGTAACATTAGACAGTTTGGATTTATAAGCTGTTTAATGTTGATGATCACGTTATTTTACATATGCATATGATTACACAGTGAGCAGAAGTCGCCAACTTTCTGCAGAGTCAATAGCTACAGACCTCCAAACTTCGTGGCCTTCAAATTAGCTCAAGAACAGTGTGTAGAGAGCTTCATGGAATGGGTTTCCATGGCCGAGCAGCTCATCCAAGCCTTACATCACCAAGTGCAATGCAAAGCGTGGGATGCAGTGGGGTAAAGCACGCCGCCACTGGACTCTAGAGCAATGGAGACGTGTTCTCTGGAGTGACCAATCACGCTTCTCTGTCTGACAATCCCATGGACGAGTCTGGGTTTGGCGGTTGCCAGGAGAACGGTACTTGCCTGACTGCATTGTGCCAAGTGTAAAGTTTGGTGGAGGGGGGATTATGGTGTGGGGTTGTTTTTCAGGGGTTGGGCTTGGCCCCTTAGTTCCAGTGAAAGGAACTCTTAATGCTTCAGCATACCAAGACATTTTGGACAATTTCATGCTCCCAACTTTGTGGGAACAGTTTGGGGATGGCCCCTTCCTGTTCCAACATGACTGCGCACCAGTGCACAAAGCAAGGTCCATAAAGACATGGATGAGCGAGTTTGGTGTGGAGGAACTTGACTGGCCTGCACAGAGTCCTGACCTCAACCCGATAGAACACCTTTGGGATGAATTAGAGCGGAGACTGCGAGCCAGGCCTTCTCGTCCAACATCAGTGCCTGACCTCACAAATGTGCTTCTAGAAGAATGGTCAAAAATTCCCATAAACACACTCCTAAACCTTCTGGAAAGCCTTCCCAGAAGAGTTGAAGCTGTTATAGCTGCAAAGGGTGGGCCAACTCCATATTAAACCCTACGGATTAATGGGATGTCATTAAAGTTCATGTGCATGTAAAGGCAGGCGTCCCAAAACTTTTGGCAATATAGTGTATATAAAGAAGAGAGGGGAAAAGTAACAACAATCGGATGGTCAGATTTAAAATGATTTAAGTGTGCAAAAATTAGAAAGAGAAGAAAGACTAAAATAAGAACAAAAATAGTATTTAATGTTAAAATAGATTTTGTCGATATTGTTGGCTCTGTGATGAAATGCTTACGTTCCTCTTGTAAGTTGCTTTGGATAAAAGCGTCTGCTAAATGCATAAATGTAAAAAACAAGGTGTAATAACAATGTCTGCCACTAGTCTTCAGTACAGCTCTGACACCCTCTTCATTAAAGGCGCAATAGGTAATCTGGGAAATGCTAACTTTAGCCAGATAGCATTGAAAGCATAAGATCCCACCCTCCCTGCAAAACGCCATCCAAAGCCACGCCTCCTCCATAACACATGAACGCGAGACGACCAGAGACAACGTTATTGGATTACATCATGTGTCATTCACCGGTGAGAAAACAGTACAGTACAGTGAGTAACAGTACCACAATAACAAACGTAAACAACTGTTTGCCTGCCATTCTCGCTCTGCACAGTGTACGTGAACACGCTGATGACGTATGATGTGTGCGTGAACAGACTGCGCAGTGGTATGCAAACACACGTTGACTGATAGGGTCACATGCCATCATTTCAGTAATAATTAAATGTAAAATGTATAATTTCTCCATCACTTACATTCTCTACCTACATGCATATATTCTCCATCAAACAGAACTGCAAAAATGTTTCTGCAACACTTTCAGCTTCCAATGGTCGCATAAACTCCGCCCTCAAACTCACACCATTGTTTGAGAAAATTCCTAAATACAAAGATTGCAAATTACTTTACTTTCGTTAAAAGGATGGATATAATATACACAAAAATCAGCCATTACACATAGGCCTATATCAGCCAAAAATGAAAAATATCCCATAATTTACTCTCCCTCAAGCCATCCTAAGTGTATATGACTTTCTTCTTTTAGTCATTTAGCCAGTTATATTAAAAATATCCTGGCTCTTCCAAGATTTATAATGGGAGTGAATGGTACCTTGTTTTTTAAGCCCAAAAAGTGCATCCATCCATCATAAAAGTAATCCATACGACTCCAGGAGGTTAATAAAGGCCTTCTGAAGCAAAGCCATGCATTTTTGCAAGAATAATGCATATTTATAACTTCATAAACTATAATCACTAGCTTCCAGTAATGGCCGTACGCAAGTCGAATTCCAGCGAAAGAGTGACCTCTGACCCGACACATGATGTAGGATGTAGGAGCTTAGGTGAGAGTAGACGCCTCTCGTGGTTCAAACAACAAACTCAAGCTCCTCCCACATTTCACTTTAAAGATTCTCGTTTTACACTTCTAATTCGTGACCGTTTTTTTTTTTTGCTCTTTCCTCTGCGCTTCCGCGTTCATCAATACGTCATGCGTCGGGTCAGAAGTCACTCTTCCGCCGGTGATTATAGTGTAGAAAGTTATAAATATGGATATTTTTCTTCGCTTCAGAAGGCCTTTATTAACCCCTAGAGCTGTATGGATTACTTTTATGATGGATGGATGCGCTTTTTTAGGCTTCAAATAACAAAATACTATTCACTCCCATTATAAAGCTTGGAAGAGCCAGGACATTTTTTAATATAACTCTGATTGTATTCGTCTGACAGAAGAATGTCATATACACCTAGGATGGCTTGAGGGTGAGTAAATCATGGGGTAATTTTCATTTTTGGATGAACTATCCCTTAATTGGCTATTTTATGTGTAATTTTTGGTTGAACTCTAACTCTTTAAGAAGTTATTCTGTGCTCTGAAAAGACCTATTAAAACATCCACACCCCTTAAACATTGTGTTCTGGTTGTATAATTCCCTCATTCTCACACAGACCTGTTTGCTGTCCTCATGACCTGCTGTTCCTGTGGCGGTGCTGGACGGGAACATTGATCGCATTGACCACACAATCACCTTTCATTTCCGAGGGATTGAAAGATTGAAGGTGCTGTTGCAGTGGAAACAGGGGAGCTCATCTCCCAGATTACAAAAATATGTTGCAAGAACATTTTGATAACATTCCCATTAAATGTTCTCAGAAAGTGTTTTTTCTTGGTTATGTGAATGGAACATTCCATTTTATCATTTTGCAAACATCATGGGAATGTTACTTTTGAATGTTCTCTGAACATTCTAAAACAAGTGGCAACATTTGAAAAATGTTACACTAGAATGTTCCATGAATAATGTAAAAATAAAGTTTTGAGAACTTTGAATGAACATTCTATTAACATTCACTGATAAAATGATTCTGTGGTGAAGTAAATACTACAGAAAAAAACTAATGTAATTTCTACATGAAAAAGTTAGTTCAGGCAAGAATTCAAAAAACTATAAGTAAATTCTACATTAATACTCAATTCAAGCTAGTAGAAATTAAAGCATAAATATCAACGTTATAAAATTAAGTAAAAACTACTCAACTTTTCTTATACTGGTGTTCCCATCATTGACTGAGGCATGAATAATTAATACGTTTGATTTTTCGCTGTTTCCCAGCTGTATTTACACTGTTTTATCATTGCTTTTATTGTTAGGTTTAGTAACTTGCCATTTTGTGATATATGGAGTTCATTTTCTACTCAAAATCACACATTCATACTCAAAAACGATCCATCGAATACAACTTAAGTAAAGCATACACTCTAAAAAAAAGCTGGGTTAAAAATGGACAAACCCAGCAATTGGGTTGTTTTAACCCAGAGGTTGAGTTAAATGTTTGCCCAACCTGCTGGGTAGTTTTATTTAACCCAGCTATTGTTTAAAAATTACTGTATTGCTTGCTTAAAATGAACCCAAAGTATGTTGGAAATTAACATTTATTAATAAGTTTAATGAATAATAATTAAACAATAAACATTTATTAAATTGCTTATTAATAAATGTTCATCTTTTGATTATTATTGTTGCCTCTATAATTATGTGTCTGATTTTTAATTTCCAATCTATTTTGGGTTAATTTTAAGCCAGCCATATAGTAATCTTTAAAAAATAGTTTTAAACTAACATTTAACCCAACCGCTGGGTTTGTCCATTTTCAACCCAACTTGGGTTGTTTTTAACCCAGCAGGTTAGAGTGTACACTTTAAAAGCGCGGTTTAATTCAGTGTTATATTGTTTGAGTAAAAAGCATTGCAAAGGAAACTTCAACTACACACACACACACACACAAATGACTAGAGAAATGCTAAAATTAAGTTCACTTTATGTGCAAATTTTCTTTTAACAGACAGAGTTTGTTTTGTACAAAATGCTGGGTTCAGCCTCCTGGGTCATTTCTTTACCCAGTGCTGGGTAGTTTTTCTGTAACAGCTGCTGGGTCATCACATACCTACCCAGCGCTGGGTCAGTGTAACCCAGTGTTGGGTAGTCTGTGCCAAACCGGTTAAAACTGGATACATTTGTCAACGGTCATTTTCTGTTTTGATCTGAGAGAAAATGTCCTGAGGGGAAACTTCCTGAATTAAATTAAGGTTTGTATTATATAGTATTCCTATCAAATTATTACTGTGCAAAGAGGAACATGTCTGTAGTCTCACATTTTACCTTTTTTGTTTACATGTAAGTCACAGCTAACGTCTGCTGGGAACGCTAGCCGAACGACGCGCCAGCGGCACCAGGAAGTTTCACCTCCCGCCAAACGAATGCGCGACCAGGGCTAAAACACGACGCGACACCGCTGTCCTGCCGCCGTGCGCTCCACTGACTATAATAGGAGCGCTGTTGATCTAGAGCACTAGCGTCGCGGCTGTGGTCGCGCTATGCGTTTGATGGGTTTAAACTTAAATGTCTGACAGATGAAATGGCACAAGGTAAAGCTGTTTTTTATGTAACTTTTCACAAATTAATATATAAGATTGTCATTTAATGAACTGGAACAGCCAACTGATACCAGTTTTCTTCCTGCAGATTCCCATTGGCTGCTGTTGCTGCTCCTATCCAGTGTTGCCAACTAACTTTCAGGGGAAGTTGCTAAAGGCAGGTAGATGTGTTGCTAAAAGTTGCTAAATGACGTTGTGATGTCATTGCTTGATGACTGCGTAACCATGACGCAAAAAGTGCATTATTGCCTAGAATACACAATGAGATTACACACATCTCAGTGAAAAATATGAATTGAAATGTTAATTTAGATTTGTTTCGTAAAAATAATATAAACATTTTATTTGTAAAAGTAATATAAACGACATTCTTCATGATCAGACATTTTTATCTTTAAGTACAACATTGAATTATTGAAGAGTTATACATTTTTGAACAATTACATTTTATGTATTTTCTTATTAACTATAAAACTACACATTCTGAGCAATTATAGTTTTAAGCATTGTATTTGTAGTTGGTGTGCTACACTCTTAAAAAGTCTGTAAAAATAGGGCACAGTGCACTGTGTTAGTATGAAGGAATTATCCGTATAGATTTTTCACAGCTATTTTACCTGTATTTTAAATTACGCGTTGCATTTTGTGTTTTAGGGTTACAGGGTTAAAACTTAACGGATAATGTGGCAGTACCTTTTTAATTTTTCTGTACATTTTTTCTTACAGTGTACCTAACTGAACAACAATTATTGGAACAAGCTAATAACATGCTGTGTCATAAATGAACAATTATTATTGAACAATTGCAACTAGCAACTTAATTCACATTTGATGTGTGTATTGTTAGGCATCTTTCTCCAGCTCTCTTCAGGCTGATGTGCTGATTGGCTGATTCTAAGGTTTCCTCTTTTTGTGTAATTTAGATGAAAATATGTTTGAGGCACTTTTCAAAAGTTGCTAAAAGTTGCCAAATAAACTTTAAAAATAGCAAAATTTGTTGCTAGGTGCTTTTTGAAAAAAAAGTTGCTAGGGTAGTCTGAAAAGTTTCTAAATCTAGCAACAAAATTGTTAAATTGGCAACACTGCTCCTGTCACGTCCTAAAACATTTACTAAATGTTTTTGAGTGGCCTATTTTATGACTGTAAATATAACAGAGATTTTAGAGTGCATTTTTATTATTTAAAATGAAAAACCTTCAATATCAAATTGACTGACCCAGCACTTTCAAAAAAACAACCCAGCAAATGGGTTAATGTATAAAACCCAACAAGCTGGGTAAAAATAACCCAACATGTGTTCTTTCCAATATTCACCCAGCGCTGGGTTGCCAAATAACCAAGAAATGGTTGTTTTTAACCCAGCATTTTTAGAATGTACGTTTGTTCAAAGACTAGTCTTGTTTGATCTACGTAATAAAATTATGCAAAAAAAAAAAATCATCATATGATTTGTTTCTCCTAAACACCAATGAGATTAAATGGAGTGCAAATCAAGAATAAAGCCATCAGATGCTTTATCCTGTTTTTCAATGTTATCTCAAACATTTCTCCTCAGTCTCTTCCCAGACCAAATGATGGAGAAACTTCTCAAGACAAAGTAGATACCTAAATAAAGCCTAACTGAGAACTCCAGTCTCTTGAGTAATGAAGCCGAGCAATAAAACCTTCCTCTGGGAGAATCTTGCCGTCATTAATCCAGCATCTGTATCACTCCACACTATTGTACCTGGCAGGGTGGCAGGCTTCCGGCTCGTCTCTCTGGGATCCGTCTGGTTTTGCCTGTAGGCAGAGATGAAAGACACATTCGGCTGCATAAGGGAAGATGTTTATTTGTTTAGTTGCGTATATGATGTTCTATTATAGGCGGTGGTGGGATATGCTCCATGTATTTCACAGAAAAACTGATTACGGTGGCACAGCAGCAGCTGCTCTTGCTTCTGGATTGCATCATGATCATTTTAAACTTCTCATTTTTATTTTTGCAGCGACTGGTAATTTTCTAGGACGCACATCAGGTGCTTTGGTCATGAAGGAGACACATTTGCATGCAATATGGCAACACATACAAGAGGATAAGCAAGATCTGTTTTATAAATAAAAACATATTAACACATGCTTAGCTGTCATTAATATAAACGTCATGCGAGATTGTGGGAGGAGAAAATGAGCTTGTGGATGGAGAGCAGCTGCCGTGAAGCGTTGTATCATGAGAAACTGTACACCACATGTTATTGACAATGACATCCATCAAGGATAATAATAATAAGAACAGGAAAATGACCGCTCCCCAGCAATAAATGAAATTAAACAGAATTCAAGGGAGTGTAACACCAGCTTCACCATATAGTTTCATGTTAGCTCAGCGTTTGTCATCTAGTCACACAGCACTTTCTGCATTATTTCTGTATGCATTAAATGCTCTATTATATTTAGTAAAACGAGAAGTATACAAACAGAGCATAAATGTGTGGAGTACTGTATCCCAGAATGCAATGTGCTGAGTACACAGAAGATTAACCAAGTAAAACCTAACCAACACTTATTGTGTAGTGAGGGACTTTTTGAAGAAAAAAACCCCCATTGAATTTACCTTTAAGAGAAGCATTGTTATTTTTGACAGTTTAGCATTCACTATTGGCTAATGTATTTCTATTAAGACTTCTACACGTTTTTAACTTGACTTGGCACATAACAAATGCAGCGCTGTTTACATTACAGATAATACACAGTGAAAACGCACCGCGGTGTTCTAAGACTATGTTGAGACTTCAGGCAAATTGGATTTTTTTCTCAAATCAGATAATTTCAGGCAGACTGTCTGCAAGTGATCAAATAAGATTTGTGTGTCCAGATATAACCAACCTATCTGTCGCACAGGAAAAACTCATGCTGTAGTCATGGCCAAAATCTTTGGTCATACTGTTTGAACACTGTATAAATACTTACGGCATTTCCGTCACCAGATTTCGACGTTATTGTTGTGTGTCGCATTAAGAGTGACGCAAAAGGCCATTTGAAATCCGATTTGAGCAGACTGAAGTCCTGTTTACACCTGGTGTTAAAGGGTTCCTATAATGCCCCTTTTTACAAGATGTAAAATAAGTCTCTGATGTCCCCAGAGTGTGTATGTGAAGTTTTAGCTCAAAATACCCCACAGATAATTTTTTATAGCATGTTAAAATTGTCACTTTTTGAGGGTGAGCAAAAACGCACAATTTTTGTGTGTGTCCCTTTAAATGCAAATGAGCTGCTGCTCCCCTCCCCCTTTCAAGAAGAGGGCGGAGCTTCAAGAGCTCATGTTAGCAGCTCCGATTACCTCACGCAGACACGCACTGAAAATGTCCGAAACTGTTCAACCTTTTATGTTCAAACCGGAGTCGGACAATGATGGAGAGACTCAAGAAGAAGTGACAGTATGTAGAATGAGACAGGACATTTCTGAATGGATAGTTGATGAATTTATGAAGCTGATGTGGAGTTAACTATCTTCAATTCATCAATTAGCATATTCTGTCATGATAATCTATAAATCGCTGGTGTGGGAACTGTTGTAAAATGCACAGAGCCAGAGAATATCTGCTGCATGAAGAAAGAACAGGTTTAGTTTAGTTTAATTACGGTTATAACTTATGTTGTCATCTTGCTTTTATGACATGCTATTGCATTTGTGTTCGTACTGTATTGCAATAAATGTCCTCTTTTCAACATGGCCTTTGTTGCGTGTTCCCGGGGGCAGGGTTTATGTAAATTTTAGGGCTAGTGATGTCACCCGTGAAGAAGCTCGTTGTAGTCCTTACCAGCCGTTTGTTGTAGTCCTTAAAAAGCAATTTCTGTAAAAGAAAATATCTCCCTTTGCTTTGAACTTTGAGCGTCGTAACTTTGCAGATGTTGTTTATGCTCAAACAGCAACATTACACACTCACTAAAGTTAAAAAAGTGAAATCATAATCAACCACCCCTTTAAGAAGCATTTTGGTCAATCGGATCACAAGTAGATGACAGAGACACATTCCCGTTTACACCTGGTGTTTTAATCCGTTTCTTTTGTCCACTTTCAACCACTTCTGTCCTGATTTCTCCGAGGGGAGGATCTATCAGTGGGTAAATGTATGTGTTTTTCAGATCTTTTGATCTAATGGGTAAAATAAGCTTGAGCAATTTACATATGAACGCGCCCGGAGACAGCGGAAAAACACACAGAGTTTTCATTTCTACTCTGACAGCCACAAGACCATTCAAGATGTGTGTTAGAAATCAGGAATGGTGAGAGAACATTGTGCTTGGGACGTTTTTCGTCTTCAAACCAAACTTGGGTCTTCAGCTGCTTCCCATAATGTTTACGCGTTAGGTCAGTAACCTAGGGGTCTTTTAGTGGCTGTTTAAACGCATTTGACTACATGAGTGTTTACACTACGAAAGCAATCCGGTTGAATGTGTTTTCAACCTCTGGAAGTGGACGAAAGTTGACAAGCTCAAAATATTTTAGACCCCATTTACACCTGTATTTAATGTTGTCCACTTGTAATCCGATTGACCAAAACGCATCTTAACTCTTTCCCCATCATTGACAAAATTTTCTGTGTTTTCACTGTTATACGGTAAGAGTACAGAATCTGATCAAAACACAGGCGAAGAAGAAGCAGAAACAAGCGATATAAGCAGATGCACATGTAAAATAACGCGATCACCACCATTAAACATCATATAAATCAAAACTGCCTAATGTTACTGAATGAAATGTCGACCCAGGACAATGTTGCTTTTTTAATGAAACTTACCCATATTCAAGTGTTGATAAAAAAAGAATGCATGAAGCTATAATAAAACAGTTTTTTTGTTTAAAAACAGAGGCTCTGTTCTTTCTTTTGATATATTGCATGTTCAGATATTCATACAACAATATATTCTGGGAGCCATGAAATTTTTGTGCAAAAAAAAAAAACGCTGGCAACTTTTTTTTTTTAAACGCGGGGAAAAAGTTAATACCAGGTGTAAACAGGGCCTGAGACGCAACTGTAAAAATCAGAGTAAAATAGCAATTCAAACCACTTTCAAAATTCAAATTCAAAAAACAAACAAAACAGATTTCATGTTTTTTTGCTGTCCAGATTTTCAAAAACCCATTTGGATAAATATGCAAAAAAATAAATTTTTTGCTGGCAGTCTGAACATACCCTAAAACATCAATATAATGCATGTTTACATAAGAACAATTGAACAACAGCACGGCGAACCCAATGCACTTTCAGTGTGAAGTGTCAGTTCTGCAAAACCTTTTGGGCAGTTCAATGAACAGAACTGACTCAATAGAATGATTCATTAGTGAATAATTCATTGGCATTGCTGTTTCTTAGTAGTGTGCGTATTTGTTTAATCACAGTTTTAATGAAACTTCTGGTGAACACATTCACATCCAGGAACATCCATCTCAGTTACCCCGTAGAAAATGTATGGGTGGTTAACTTTGAATTGCATAACTGCAAAAGACATCTGTTGTACAAAAGCAGGATGACAGTGTATAATACATGGGTTGGTATAATGACAGTACATTCTCATAATGTTGACACAACATTTGCATGACAGCAGCAGCGAAAGCCCAGGAAATATGGTGTAGTGTTTATGGAGGGAGGGGCGTTGATGAAACCGAAGAGCATTATCCCAGATTGTTCCATTTCCAGCCGGAACACGTGATGGTTCCCAGCACATGCACAACAGCAAAACGAATCGCAAAATTACGAGTAATGATCCTTAACTTAATAAACCAACTGATGACAAACAACAACATTTAAAGAAAAGCATTTAAATTCACAGCTGGTGAATTACGGAATTATGTCTGTCTAATCTGACACAATAAACAGGATTTAATAGAACTTGACAAAATCCCTCCGGCTGGATGATCTTATTAACCAGAGCTATTCATTCACACTTCTTTGTCTTTCTTTTCTGTTCCCAAGGCAATGAGTATAATCGCCTCCTTTTGAATAGCTACTGCTGAAAAGAACATTACATTTCAAATTTCACACTTTCCGATGTATTATGGAAGGAATGATATTCCTATTAATTCAAGGATCATTGTGAATCCGTTACTCAAAGGGTTGGGCAGGCACACATTCCAGGCACCTCAACCCAATATTGTTGGTGTGGTATGATGGATTTGTGGGCGGGTGTTGACAGGAATGGTCCGGTGCGCGCTGGTACCCGTCGTCCGGCTCCTGCGGAGATGCCAGGCTTAATGCCAGGGACTTACACGCAGCCATAGGGCAGGGAACACAAAATCAGAGCGCATATGCTCTGGCCTGGCAAATCTGGGGTTTAGAGGACTATTAGGATGCAGTAAAGCTGTGGCTTTTAGTGCTGCTGTACTTTTTAGTCTTGTTAGCTTGAATGGAATTTAAATACATTGAGATAAACATATGGTGCTTAAACTATTTCTACTTTTAAATGAATACTTTTATTGAGCAAGGATGCATTGATCAAAAGTGACAGTAAAACATTTATAATGTTAAAAAATTCTATTTCAAAATACATGCTGTTTTCAATATTGATAATAATATTTCTTGAGCAAATCATCATATTAGAATGATTTGTGAAGGATCATGTGACACTGAAGACTGGAGTAATGATGCTGAAAATTCAGCTTTGATCACAGGAATAAATTACATTCTAAAATATATTCACATAGAAAACAGTTGTTTTAAATTGTAATAACATTTTACTTTTTTTGTGTGTGTATTTTTGACCAAATAAATGCAGCCTTGGTGAGCACAAGTCAAAATCGTAATTATTCCAAACTGAATGAAAAATAAATACCACAAGCAGCACGTGTGTTTGTGTATGTGTGTGGTCTCGTGTGGGCTGCTCATTCGATATGAATCATACCCGACCTACAGAGCTGAAGCCCTACAAGCTTCCCCACGGGGATGAATGGCCTAAAAATAGCCGCTCTGTGGAATGTGAAAATGTTTCTCCACTCCAGTCTCATGGTTTGGCCAAGATATTCCCAACACCTTGTCATATGTTGGGCGGCAGATGGTGTGTGGAATAATTACTGAATAGAAAGTGAAGGGTGATTCTCAAAGGCGACGGCCGCGTGTGGCACATCAGCTACAAGAAAAAAGATTCACCGAACAGTAATGAATATATGAGAGAAAAAATATAAAAAAGATTTTGTCAAGGATTTAGTTTTTACATGATTCTCAGTGTAAATTTTTAGCAAATTCATGGACACCAATGGGGTGTCAATTTAACCCTAACACAAATTAAAAGTATTAAACTCATAACCGACATAACATTGTTTGCGCTACAGACAAATAATTCCTAGCAACCACCTAGCAATGTTCAACCGCCTAGTAACATCCTAGAAACCACCCAAAACATAATAACAGTCACCTAGCAACACGCTAGAAACCACCCAAAACACCGTAGAAACCACCTAGCAATGTACAACCGTCTAAAAACATCCTAGAAACCACCCAAAACATCATAATCACCTAGCAACACGCTCTAAACCACCAAAACACCCTAGAAACCACCTAGTAATGTCCAACTGTCTAGAAACAACCTAGAAACTACCCAAGACATCATAATCACCTAGCAACACCCTAGAAACCACCTAGCAATGCCCAACCTCCTAGCATCATCCTAGATCATCCTAGAAAGTAACCATCTAAAACATAACAACAACCATCTAGCTACCATCCAAAACACCCGGAAAACCACCTCAACAACAATGCCCAAACATCTAGTAGCATCCTAGAAACCACCCAAAACATCATCACAATCACCTAGCAACACCCCAGCAACCACTCAAAACACCATAGAAACCCCTTAGCAATGTACATCTGCCTAGCAACATCCTAGAAACCACACAAAACATCATAACAACACCCTAGCAACACCCCAGAAACCACTCAAAACACCACAGAAACCCCCTAGCAATGTACAACCACCTAGTAACCTCCTAGAAACCACCCCAAACATCATAACAACCACCTTGCAACACCACAGCAACCACTCAAAACACCATAGAAACCCCCTAGCAATGTAAAGCCTCCTAGCAATATCCTAGAAACCACCCAAAACATCATAATCACCTAGCAACACCCTAGCAACCACTCAAAACACCTTATAAACCACTTAGCAATGCCCAATCATCTAGTAACATTCTAGAAAAACATCATCACAACCACCTAGCAACACCCCAGCAACCACTCAAAACACCATAGAAACCCCCTAGCAATGTACAACCGCCTAGTAACATCCTAGAAACCATCCAAAACATCATAACAAGCTTTTATCAACCACCTATCAATGCCAAACCGCTACCTATCAATATCTCAGATACCACTCATGTCACCATAGTAACTGCATAGCAACCACAAAAAAATGCACTAGCAACCACTTAGAACATCCAAGCTTTCTCCTCTTGTCTTCTCACAGAACCTCCCATAAAATCATACACAATACAATGGCCTCACGTGACTGTATTCTCCTTCATTCTAACCTAATATTCCTAAAATTCCACATGAACAACCCAGTTTGTCAGAGCTGAAACATGGCATCTGTTGGGTATCTGGAGCTCTAAGCATCTGCCTTCTGTTTGTCTGTGAGAAATGAACATCACAGCATATAGCCGCGGGGGACACGTATACCTGCCTACTGCATCACTCCTCTGCCATTATCAGCCAATATTCACATGCAACCATCCTTCATTCGTCTCTTTTTAATTGTGTGCGTGTATTTTAAGTGTTTGTGTGCGGTGTTTTTGTAAGAGCTCGGGCTGTTTGTGTCTCCTGACATGCATGTGGCTTATGGATCAGTAAGGCTGGGGATATTTTAATAAAATATCAGTGCCACACATTGCCTCATGTATTATTCATTTGCACTGATACTCTGCACTGCAGAATCGTTCCCTAAGCTCTGACAACACCAGAAACGGAGAAGATTCATTTCTCTATTCAATCATTTTTAGTGTGCATTTGCATGGCAAATCATTCTCATGTCGGCTCTTGATCAATTAACAGAGCCCACATGCTGTTTTACCTTGATTTGGTTTAGATTTATGAATCTGGGGACTGTGTGAAAACTGGTCACCAGGTGTTTCAGAACGGAGCAATAATCAAATACATGGACTGTTATCCCAGAGCTTGTGTTTTACATTTTTCTTCAGAGACGCAACTTGCTGAAGTTCTGTTGAGTTTATACATTTTTAGTGTTGTTTCCACACCAAAAGCAAACCAGAGCAAAAAGTTAATGCTGTGAGGTTGATCTTTCATAACTCTTAATGAATCTATATTCCTTTAAGTGTGAATTACACCTCAGATGTTTCTTCTAAAATACCTTAGGAGATAAAATAGACACAAATGGGGTCATTTTTTCATTCTTACTATGCAACATGGACCATTTTCATTTTAGATAAAGCACTGATTTGTGCTCTGGTTCCCTGGGTTTATTGCCCACCTTCATTTCAAAGGGTCATGAGTTTAAAACTATAGCCTGAAGCAAAGAGTTGAGACCATCAATCCTGGCTTAAACAAGCCCCTGAGCCCAACTTCTTTTATCACCCAGAATAAATAATTGTGATGAACATGTTTAAGCCTCGCAAAAGTCTAATGAGTTTCTGACGTGAAAATGTGACAGCAGTATTGCATGCATGGAGCAGACCTGCAAACTCCAGACTGGGGAATTTTTTGTTCAAAAGATTTCTTAAATTAGCAGTTGAAATAATTTCAGAAAATTCTAATATTAGAATAGAACTGTTGTCTAGGTATCAGTTGTGTTTGTCTATGGTAACACCCTAAACTGCAAAATGATTTTAAGAGTTCAAATAATCAGCAAAAACATAAACGTTTTATAGTTTTAAAGTTTTATAAAATAAGAGACCAAACATTTTAGCCTAATAAATGACTATATTATAACTGGACTGAACAAAAATAGCAGACGGACTGAGTGAAAATGCAAATTCACTCTCTGACAGTAGGTGGCGCTTATAGAAAAGCAGAAATACAGTGGTTACACAAAGCTGCGCTCTGCTTTTAAACACATCATACGGAGGTAAGATGAAGAGAAAGTACCATCGAAACTTTTCTGAACACAGTCAGTTCCTTTCATATGGATATGGAAGCTTGTTTCCAACACTGAATAAAAAATAAAAAAGGTAATTGCGACTTTTTATCTCGCAATTCTGACATTTTTTCTCAGAATTGCAAGTTATATTGTCCGAATTGTGTTATATAAAGTCAGAATTGCATGTTATGAAGTCAGAATTAAAGGTGCAGTGTGTAGTATTTATGAGGATCTATTGACAGAAATGCAATATAATATACATAACTATGTTTTCAGTGGAGTATAAAGACCTTACATAATGAACCGTTATGTTTTTATTACCTTAGAATGGGCCGTTTTTCTCTTCATACACCGCGGGTCCCTTACAGTGAAGTCGCCATTTTGCGCCGCCATGTTTCTACAGTAGCCCTAAACGGACAAACTGCTCTACAGAGCGCTAGTCACTCTCTGCTGTCTCAGACGACGACATCTTTGTCCTGTGTCGGCCACCGTAGCTTCTCTTTGTGCTTTGAAAGGGAGGGGTGAGCGGTGTGTTATTGCAATTCACAACCTCACCACTAGATGCCGCTAAAATTCACACACTGCACCTTTAAGAAATAAAGTCAGGCTTTTTCCCCCTCAGAATTCGACTTTATAACTCACAATTCTACAAAAAGAAGTCAGAATTGCGAGTTTTTATCCCACAATTATGTCTTAATATCTTGCAATTCGGACAATATAATATGAGAAAAAACACAGAATTGTGAGATAAAAAGTCGCAATTATCTTTTAAAATGTTTTTATTCCGTGGTGGAAACAAGTTTCCATACCTTCAAAAAACTCACGTGAGTGGCCTATTTCAATGTCAGAAAAAAACGATTTTCAAATGACGAAAGTTTGCATGAAATGAGAGAAGCCAATCCCAGAATGCACTTTGACAAGCTCTGTTTCAGATTTCACGATGAAAGAATTTATTGGATTAATTTTTAAAGGGGACCTGTTATACAAAATGGTGTTTGAGCATAAATGTGTGTCAGCGGTGTGTGTACACAGCCACCCTATAATGGTAAAAATCCCCCCACTTCTCTTTTTTAATCCCAATAAATCATAAGCAGTGTCTCAGAACAAGCCGTTTGCAGATTCTAGGAGTGTGAAGTCGCATATGCTTAGGCCCTGCCCACGACTGCTGATAGACTCCGCCCTATTAGCGTAGACCCCGCCCACAATGAGCTGTACACAGTCCGCCATGTTTACCTCCTCGCCAGAGCATTCAAGTAAGAAATGTGTTCTTATTAAAGCTACTAAAGTTATTCAGTCAAGAGCAGCGAGTGATTGTCTGTTTTTCTTTTGTTGTTTGATTCATATTAACAGCAGATATAGCAGTAGGTACTGTATATTACGCTGCTGTCACTTTAATACACAGATCTAATATACACGTGATTTCTTTACATTCACAGACATAACCGACTGTGTTTATGTGAACTGTGTGTTTCACAGTTTAAGCGCAATAAGATGTGAAAGAGAACTTAGTTTAATACTCACGGGACGCTCCGTCTGACATCCAGCTTTCTGTGCGCGTGCTTCGGGTGTGTGTGCTCAGAAAACCATATATCAGAAGTTTAGACTGATATGGCTTTAAAACGCATGCCGATCATAAACTTTCATGATGATAAAGAACTGCGATAGAGATGATCATCAAAACCAAACATGTTTTAGTTTTTGGCAGAGTATCCGAGGCACGAGCTGTACAGGCTCCGCCCTCTTCTGGAAAGGGGGTGGGGAGCAGTAGCTCATTTGCATTTAAAGATACACACACAAAATTAGCATGTTTTTCCTTCCACTCAAAAATGGGCATTTACAACATGATCTGTGGGGTATTTTGAGCTGAAACTTCACACAAACATTCTGCGGACACCTGAGACTTATATTACATCTTGTAAAAAGGGGCATAATAGATCCCCTTTAAAATGTGTTTATATTCTATGCTTAATTAAAGTATTATTAATGTATGTCAAATTCTGCTTTGTATATGAAAAGTGATATTTGTGAGTGTTTCATATCAATCACGTGAGGTCTCATTTAAGCTAGGATGCTGCCTATATAGAAGCTAATTTTTGTAAAGTGCTTCACTGGCCCCAGTAGCCACTGGAAACGGTCCTAAAATCACATTTCATTCTCAATTACGGGATGAAAACCGACTCCAAAAGAGCCTTAAGAGGGTTCTCAGAAATTGCACTTGGACAAATTACAAAGACTGAGCCATCACGCTTTTGATTTGCCTCAGCGGGTCCTTTAGCGGGAGAAATTAGCAAAGTAAATGTGCTTGTGAATCAATTATTCAAATGTCTTGATAAAGAAAACTGGTTCTGCTTCCGGATTTTCAGCCAAAGTCCAGATCATATTTCACCCCCCACTTGGTTCTTGACCATTTTTGTGAGATTTAGCCATTTTTATACTTAATGATTTAGTATGTGTGTATTTTGTGCAGTATTAAAACAACGCTTATGTGAGCAGAGGAAACACTCTTAAGTGCATGTGTGTGTTTGTTTGGAATTAAATTGCCTCCTTCACATGAAAGAAAGTGCTCATTGGAAATTCAAATGGGATGTGTGGGCTTGGTAATTAGCACTGGAGCAAGACCGCTCTAATTAAATCAAGAATCTTTCCTCCTCAATGACAGGAAGAGCCTGAAGCTGCAGCTCATCTCTGCCTTGGAAGGTTTACCTTCAATATTTTGAACCTTATGATATTGTAAGCGTTTTTCACTCTCTGAATCACATCATTGACGTCTCCTCTCCCCGAGCACAAGAGATGGTTTGTGGAGATGTTGATTAAACTCCTCTTTCCTCACACACGTGGCTCTTTTGGGACAGATGACTGATCGTTTCAATAGAGGCTTTGCCTAGTCCAGGCTCAAGAAGTATGATGAAGTGCTGCAGCTGCATGCTCGGGATGATTTTTTGTCTTTGCTTCACTTTATCAAAGAGAAACAGTTTCATAGATCTTGTTTAAGCCCTGTTGCGACCGACACTCATTTCCTCGAGGATGCATGTTAAGGAGCGTGCTTGACGAATAGAAAGTGATCTTGAAAACAACACTGTGCTGATGTGTGTTTTTTATAGTCACAGCAACACTTTTATCGTTTTTTCCATATGCACTTGGCGGAAAAATCCCAGACGTACATCGAAGGAAACCAGAACCAAGACTCTTTTCACTTGGACTAATTTTGTGACTTTTTCCGTTTAGATGGGAAGATATTTATGAAGTTCTTTCTGGCATATTCATCCAGATAAATCTGTTTTGTGGTGTTGTTTACTGACAATCCCAGGCTCCGACACGCTCCATTAAGACTCTCAGCAGAAGTTAGTGGGGAATGTGCATTAGCAAAGTGACTATGCACAAGACTCCAGGGCCCTTGTTTATTGTCTATACACACACAGAGACACTCTCTCTCACATCACTCACACACACACACACTCACACACACACACATACACACACACACACAGAAACAGACAATGCAATGTTTCCAAGACACATGATAAAAAGTCTGCTTTATTGGTTTCATCATAACAGTCTTCATTCTCATACAATCACTTTTAAGTTCTGCATATACAAGTTTCAATTGGATAACATGATCAACAAGCTCCATTTTTAATGGATTTCATTAGATGTGTGTGTCCAGAACTGATATCATGTGCACATGCGTGTCTGAGGGGGCATCAAATACTAAAGCTGGCGTCTCTGTTGCTTTGAGGAGAGTTTATTTGCAGGCTCTCCTAAATGGTTTTCACTCCCTAACACATCGGGGAACAACCTAGTTTTTAAATGCATAGTCATGTGACAGTCATGCAAAAATCATGCAGTAACAACATGAACAAACATAGTTTGTACAAACAAAATTCTCTCCTTGCCTTTATGCAATTGATTCATTCTTGTTTGTTTTGTGCCGAGTTTAATCTGCACTGACCTCTCCCTGACCCCTCACCCTAGAGAATACTTCACTATACGCCGCCATTGATTGATTGGGAAAAATGGGAATGATTCATTAACAGAAAGCACAATGTTGAATAGGAAGGTAAATCAAGGAAAACATTTAACGATATTTCGTCATATAAATGGCTGGTCCGTTAAGATTGTATACTTAATGCAATGTACTGTTGCATAAAAATCTGCATAAATTATTCTATTATGCGAATGCAAATACTTACAGCTGTATTTTTGCAATAATTAATGAGAATTAATGCACAAATATTGCTCCTAAAATTAGGACTTGCTTTATGCAAGCTATCATTTCTTCTGATTTTGAGCTGAAAGTCCCAGATAATTTTATGCCATTCACCCTTTTAGTGACTCGAAACGGAGCGAACGGCAGTTTTAAAACTGTCCTTGTGCATCAACTCAGACTTTGTACGTTACGCAATCAGTGGAAAAGTTGAATGAAAAAGGTCAAATAGCTTGTTATAACCTGGCGTCTCAGGAAAAAGCACAAACTGAGCTCTTCTCAGAGGGTGGAGCGGATACTTCGAAACACACAGAATGCGTACTATCGAGTTTAATGGCACAGCTTGCATAATTTTGTGAAACGGCAATGGATGAACTGCGAGTTAATTGCGGGTAATTAAACTATTAACCGGCATTCTATGAACCCAAATAAAACACATGAAAGGGCAATGCAGTTTCAACAGCCTCGTTTGAGAGATAGAAAATAGCTGTTACTAGCAGTGCATGATCACTCAACAGATAAAGACTGAAATAGATTCACGCTCATCCAGGCTTGAACTACACAATACCTTTCCAGTCTCAACCACACCCGAGCGCATTTTCCCAGCATGACCCCCAGCCAAATATCCCTGGGAACACAGAGATGCACCTCAGGGAGATCGAGCTGTTAACCTGGAGCCATCATCCAAAGATAAAGCTCACCGAGTCAAAAACAGAGAGAGAGAATAAGGGAAGACTCCAAATTATTCAAGATAGAAGTGTTTAAGAATACAACTACTTGATCGGTTCTATAATATTAAGCCAATAAATGGTCATTCCATGCATCTCTAAAATAAATAAATAAATAGAACTCGATGCATTTAATTGAGTTTAGACGTAAATAATTTAATGCATTACTTGCATAAACTACTAAATTTTTTTATGTAACATGCAGAATTAACAGTGAGACATAGCCTTCCAGAATGCATGACTATTTACATGACAGAATAATATAGTGATAATTATGATATACAATGCATATTGTTTTTATTGTAGTGCATGATCAGATCTATTTAGTATGGAAGCTTGTTTCCGCCACAGAATAAAAAATTAAAAAGGTAACTGCGACTTTTTTCCCCTCACAATTCTAACTTTTTTCTTGCAATTGCGAATTTACATCAGCAATTCTGGCTTTTTCAGAATTGCGAGATATAAAGTCAGAATTGTGTGATATAAAGTCAGAATTGTGAGATATAAAGTCAGAATTGTGAGATATAAAGTCAGAATTGTGTGATATAAAGTCATAATTGCGAGATATAAAGTCAGAATTGCGAGATATAAAGTCGTAATTTTATTTCTAAATTGCGAATTTCTCGCAATTCTGACTTCTTACAATTGCGAGTTCAGAATTGTGATAAACTCAAAAGTGCAAGAAATACAAGCAATTTTGACTATATTTCTCTTAACTGCGAATTTATATCCCACAATTCTGACTTTTTAACTTGCAATTGTGAGAAAGTCAAAATTGCGTGATATATAGTCACAATTCTGAGAAAACGTTCAGACTTTTTTTTCCTAAGAATTGAGTTTATTTCTCACTTTATAATTCGCAATTGCAGGTTTATTGTGAGATAAAAAGTTACAATTATTTTTCAAAAGGTTTTATTCTGTGGTGGAAATTATCAGACTTTTTGGTTTTAATTTTTGGTATTAGTCATTTATAATACATAAACTGAATTGGTCGATCCCTTTCCCTACCCTCTCTGGTGATTCTGACTCTCAATACTTTGAAACCTTGTTGGACGTGTTTTCGTGCCAGATCTCAGTAGAGTGGGTGGAGTGAAGTGGATCTCCGGTCTCCTCCAGGCATGAGACCTGGATTACCCCTTCCAAACCCGTTTAAAACGCGCCCACTCTCATTGAGAAGGATATTGCACTGTAAAATGCTATTTTTCAGTAACTGAGGCTGTTGAAATGGACAGAAGGAGTTTTTTTTGTTTGTTTCCCGCCATTTTTAACACTCGTGCACATACTTATGTAGTATTAAAAAAAATTAAAAAAAAAGATTATAATTTACCATGGTAACCACACCATAATTTTTCACCAAAGCTACTATAATTTTGTTATTGGGTTTTCTTTCATTGCCTAAATGACATTCCATACATTTTTTGCTTTTACAGCAGTAACAATAAATGCATCCACAATGATATTTTGGTTGTAACTATGGTTATCATGGTACATTTTTGTAAGGGTTACATATAAAAGGTAAAAGCACCAAAAGTACCAGACAAATGGGGCATTCTGGGCATGCACTCAAGCTCCGAGCACTTTCCAAATAAAAACAACTTATAAATGAAAAACAAGGAAATGACACAAATGTGGGACCTGACTGCAAGTTTATTTTTATATTACACTTTTAAAAACATGTATAAAATTGGTCCGGCTTCGGAAACAAGGCACGCAATGTCTTGGTTCACGATCTCAGTGTTTGTATCAAGCATTCCCTATATAAAAACATCCAAATTACGGAGGTTAAAATTCCGAGCAGCGAGACAACCATGCAAATAAACTTGTGTGATGCAGACTGGATGCTTTAATAGTAGGTCTCCCTCTCCACCCAACCTACGACAAAAACATAAAATTCAAATTAGTTTAGCAGGACAATTGCATGCATGTGAACTCTAATCTCTTCATCCTGTTCTTGTAAATGCATCAACTTCAATTAACTGAACTGGATTAAAAACATTAGTACTTTATTAAAACCTAGGGAACTATTTATGAAGACAGCATTTCAAGCCAAACACTGGCTTCTATCACATATGTTCTTCACTGAGAAGACAGTCCCAGAATGCATTGCATGAAAAAATCCATCCAAGATGGCAGATGGAGTCAACAGAAATCTTTAAAATGATTAAAAATACTCACTAGGTTTTTGGAAAACAAGATTGACCTCATTATTTAAATAAAAGTGTGTTGGTGCGATTAAATATTCTCTTACCTCCTGGGCTGCGTCGGATGATAAGTTTTCGGATTTCATCATAAATAAAGATGAGGAGTGAGTAGGGGAAGGCGCAGAACCACCAGTTTGGTCTGGAGAAAAAAAAAAGTACCAAAATCACAGTCACACCTGTTTGATATTTATTACTTTAGCAAGGCATTCTCTCTATAAACTCTCAACAAAACACATTATCCCCTCAAAACTAATTTAACATTGAGTGTTAGTTTTGTGACTTGCACAGAAAATATAAGTAAATTAACGCAACAAAGAACTTTACAAATAAAACCGCAAAACCACTGTCATAAATAGAAATTGTTTTACATAATACATGTGTTGCAACTGTCGTGATGCAAAGAAAAAAAACCCTAATAAAACTCTTGTTCAGGGATGCACGATATATCGGCATCAGCCGATTTTAATGTTATCGGCCTGATAAGAAAATTTGGCTGATATGTTAAAGCCGATAAATAATGGATTATTTCCTTCCGCTGAGACACTTCAGATGCGCACTGTTCACCATGATGGTTTTGAATTGCTTGAAATATGATTGGAATCACTTCAAAAAGGAAAGTGCAACAGTTAAGTCTGTCATATCGGCTACATAAAATTATAATGAGAACATTTTAATTGTGTGTTTGGGACATGGCTTTTAATGGGGAGACTTTTGTTTTTGTAATCAGGCTCTCAAAAATTATATAAAAATTTGGATTTAGAATTAGGCCAATATATCGGTTATCGGCTTTCAAATATGAAGAATTATTGGTATCGGTCAATTTTCATATCGGTGCAGCCCTACTATTGTTACATAAAAACCAATGGCATTATGAACGATTTGCACCTAAATATGTTCAGCTTGTTTCTTATAACGACACCAAAACAGTGTAAGACTTACTTCAATGGGTACATTCTGAGGGCAACGTCCATGCCTGGGCAATAGGACAGGAAAGCTGCAAGAGCTGTTTCTTCAAACAGTCCAAAGATGAGAATCTTATTCCTGCAAAGAACAGCAGCCATGTAAGACTTCATATCCATTTTGACCAATTAATATTAGGACGAGTTATTGGCTGTATACTTACTTCATTCCTTGCTGGAAGACTGAGTTTCTTCTGGTCTTGCAGATGATCAAATCAGCCCACTGTACTATTACAATACTGGTGAAAAAGGCCGTGTGGCATGTGAACTCCACAATCTTTCTCTGCTCGTACGTCTAAGATGGCCAAGAACATGAGATTCAGATGAGACTGTGGAAAAACAGAATGATTGGACCATTGATGGTTGAAAACACTCACCCATTGCTGGCCATAACTGTCCTCCAGGTCATTGACTTGTTTGTCGTCCCACAACACTCGAATGCCCAGCAATGATGATGGAAGGAAGCCATTTTCAGCCAAGATGACAAAATATGTGAAGAACCCTGCCAGAGCTTGAATCATACCTGTGGAGAAAGCAGAAGCAAGGAGATTCAATCATGCAACTACTTTACGCAACTGCTTTGAAGAGAAAAGGGACTGCACAAGACTTACCGATCTGACCGTAGGCTATGCTAATGAGTCTCTCATTCACAAGTTTGTCCGTCTTGGGGTTTCTGGGTTGACGCTTCATGATGTCACTCTCAGCAGCTTCATAGGCCAGTGAGATGGCAGGAACCTTGTAGATAAGAGGACAATACCATTTACGCAAGAACGTGATTTGGCTGACCAATCAAAGAGATGATTACTAGTCAAGTGTGATGCTTACCATGTCTGTTCCCAGGTCAATGCAGAGAATGGTGACGGTACCCAAAGGAAGAGGGATGTTGGCAATGATGAAGAAGAGGAAGGGGGTAATCTCAGGGATGTTACTGGTCAGGGTGTAGGCAATGGACTTCTTCAAGTTGTCAAAGATCAGACGGCCTAAAGTGGAAGACTTAGTTGAGTAAGCCTCAAAGAAACCTTTATAATTCATCAGTCAATTAAGTTCCCAATAACGTCATACCTTCTTCTACTCCAGTGACAATTGAGGCAAAGTTGTCGTCCAGAAGGATCATGTCAGCAGCCTGTTTGGATACGTCAGATCCAGCAATACCCATAGCTACACCAATGTCAGCCTTCTTCAGAGCAGGAGAATCATTGACACCATCACCGGTTACGGCTACAATGGCACCCTGTGGACAAACAAATTAATCTTAGACCATGCCACGACACGTCTAAGTTCTTGTCCTAACCAACTATTAATGCAACAAGCCATTTTGTCAGTTGCTTGGTTTCTACTGCAGTTGTGTCATGCTGGGTGGCTGAGCCAACAGTTAAATCTCAATGATCCAAAATCATGCTTCTCGAAGCTTTATATTAAACTCCAATTATGTTCAGTGTGGGCAGAAGTTACTTGACACAAGAAGCTGGTCAAGTTGTACTAGCCAGGTCAAGTATTTACCTCTTATCTTATCAAAACAACCTGGTGAAGCTTTGATTGATCCAAGATCGTAAAGACGACTAACCTGTCTCTGGCAGCCTTCAACGATAATCAGCTTCTGCTGAGGAGATGTTCTGGCAAACACAATTTCTGTGTGGAACTTCAAGATGTCATCTAATTGCTCGGGGGTCAGATCCTTCAGGTCACCACCATGGATCACACAAGCCTTGGCATCCCTTCAAAGAACATTTAATTAAATGAAAATCCAAACACAATAGACAAAAACATCCAAATGAAAGAGGAGGAGCCTGTTACCTTGGGTTGACCTCATTAATAGGAATGTTCAAGCGAGCAGCAATGTCTTCAACGGTCTCGTTGCCCTCAGAGATGATACCCACTCCCTTGGCAATGGCCTTGGCTGTGATTGGATGATCACCAGTAACCATGATAACCTAGAAGAGACATTTTGAATTAAAATTAAGGGGTTTCTGGTTGTTTCTTCAAGACGACAAGCAGTTATTTGCAATGACTATGACGTACCTTTATTCCAGCGCTCCTACATTTGCCCACAGCATCTGGTACAGCAGCACGAGGAGGATCAATCATGGACATAAGGCCAATGAAGCACAAGTTCTCAGTGGGGAAGTTCACCTCCTCTGTATCGAACTGGAAGTCCTCAGGAAACTGTTCGTCAGGAAGGTTGAAGTGGCAGAATCCTGTGGAGAATCAACACGTTGAAAGCAAGCGTAGAATGGACATGCATAGTTTAGAAACGCCATTGAAAAGATGCTAATTTACCCAGTACTCTTTCTCCAAGACCACCAAGCTCCAAGTATGCATTCTGGAAGGCGTCCCTCATCTCATCATCAAGTGGCTGCTCTTTTCCTTGGATTAAAATAGAGGTACACCTGTCCAGGATCCTCTCAGGAGCACCTTTCATTACCAGCAGGTGATTGGTTTCAGTTTTATTGCTATTGATGTTCTTATGGATGGAGAGCTGAAAAAGGTCAATAGGCAGAAGGTGTTAGACATCTTAAATTCATCCAAAGTCTTGCCCCAAACAGGAGGTGGTTTTACCTGGTATTTGTTGGTAGAGTTGAATGGGATCTCTGCAATCTTGTTGTATTTTTCTCTCATCTCTTTCACCGATCCACAGCAGAGCTCGATACACTTCAGCAGGGCAGATTCGGAGGCGTCACCAGCTACATCTCTCTGTGAGAGGAAACAGGAAAGCATGAGAACAAGGAACAGTCTGAAAACGGGGACCAACAAACAGTCTTGCATATTAAGAAAGACTGCTTGGATGTTCCAGCAAATGCAAGCCATGTTGTTTATTTGAGGTAACAGTCCAACATATTAGTCCCATTACAAAAGTCATAATTGGAGGGTGTTTACAGGGAAACACTGTTCCAGTCAAAAGCTCAAAGAGCTCAAGGGGCTAAAACAATCCCTGGAGGCAAAAAGCAGAACTAAGCACAAGCAGACAAACAAGGCTAGCAAATAGTAAAAACTCTCCAATGGTGTCAGTAACATGCAAAACTACTTTGTGAAGGTCTGTCAAAAGATTTTCCAGTCTAACAAAGTATCAACACAGACCTTAAGAATTGGGATATTTTCTTGCTCAGCAAGGAAGACGGCACGGTTGCACAGACCGGCGACACGTGCGAGGGCGGCCCAAGTAGCAGAGCTCCTGTCAAATGAGGTTCCACTCTGGTTCTCTGTGGTGTCAGCTTCATGAATCTGGTTGTCAAACCACATGTGAGCGACGGTCATTCGGTTCTGGGTTAAAGTTCCAGTCTTATCAGAGCAGATGGTGGAGGTCGAGCCAAGAGTCTCCACGGCTTCCAGATTCTTCACCAGGCAGTTCTTCTTTGCCATTCGTTTTGCAGTCAGTGTTAGGCACACCTGGAAATAACAATGAGGTTTATCTCTATTTGATATTACATTAATCCAAACTGTTATTGTTCTGCAATTATTCTATCACTTACAGTTACAGTAGCCAAGAGACCCTCTGGCACATTAGCGACAATGATACCAATAAGAAAGATGACAGCTTCCAGCCAAGAGTATCCAAGGATCAGAGAGAGGACAAAGAAGGACACGCCCAGGAAGACAGCTACACCAGTGATGATGTGGATGAAGTGCTCAATCTCAATAGAGATGGGAGTGCGACCAACTTCAAGACCAGAAGCAAGAGTGGCGATACGACCCATGACGGTGCGGTCACCAGTGTTGATGACAATCCCTCTGGCAGTACCTATAAGCAAAACAAATGCCTTGAAAATGGCTAATTTTAACATTCACAAATTTGACTTCCAAAAGGCTTCATGTTTTTGTACCTTCAACACAGTTGGTAGAGAAGAACGCAATGTTCCTGGTCTCAAGTGGGTTTTCATTGGAGAAGTCAGGAGTACGACTCTGGGGCTCAGATTCTCCAGTGAGGGAAGAGTTGTCCACCTGGAAAGGACAAGATTGTTTGTAAATCCTTGTAGAGATGGAACGTGCCAATGGAGAAGACATTTCAACATGATTTACAATGGTACTTTACTTTGCATCCATGAGCAGAAATGATGCGCAGATCAGCAGGAATTCTGTCACCACCTTTGACTTCCACAAGATCCCCAATCACAACTTCTTCAGCATTGATATTATTCTTCTCACCATCACGGATAACCAAGGCTTGCTATGTGACAAAGTGGAAATTCCCTTAACATCATTAAAGAAAATAAAAAGATCTTGGTAATATGAAAGGGGTTTGTCAGTACCTGAGGGACAAGGTTCTTGAAAGAGTCCATGATCTTGGAGCTCTTGGCCTCTTGATAGTATGAGAAACATCCAGTGATCATCACAACAGCAGAGAGCACAATACCCAGATACAACTGCACAGGGCAACAGAGGAGACGTTAGGGATTCTGCTAGAACAACAACGTGATGTTAAAAGGCATACCCTTAAGAAACACAAACAGGGTTTTCGCCTTACGTTATCATTGGCAGGTTCCTCCTCGGAGGCCGCCTGGATGCCGTAGGCAAGAAAACAAAGGACGGCTCCAATCCACAGGAGAGTTGAGAATCCTCCAAAGAGCTGCTTGCAGAACTTGACCCATTCTGGGGTTGTTGGAGGTGGAGTCAAAGCATTGGGTCCATCACGTTCCAAGATCTCCTTAGCACGAGCGGCTGACAATCCCTGCAGAAAGAGATATGTTAGACAGTGAAGATCCAGACTGAGGGCTTTATGCCATTACACTTCAAAAACAGGAGTATTCAGTACTGAATCAGACTTACCTTGGTTAAATCAGTGCCATATTTCCTATTGAGTTCATCCAGGGACAGTTTGTGATCATCCTACAACAGTGCCAAAAAAAAGAACATTTTACCATCTCGTCAAAGACTACTGTAATCGTTTTCCCAACAAGTGTTTTGAATCACTAAACTGACTCACCAAGTCCACCTCTTTTTTGAGTTCATCCATGTCTTTGTCCTTCTCTTTCTTGCCCTTGGGCTTTGTCTTTTTGCCCCCCTGCTCAGAGGTGGCCGCCAGCTCATATTGTTCTCGACCTTCCTGTGGTGGAGCAAGCAAAAACAACCATTAAACCTCCTGTGCAGTCTAACAATAGTATTTTTCTTAAAAGGGATGCAGCTCACAACTGTAAAATTAATGCAAATGTGTGTGATGCAAGACTAATTTTTAACTGCTAACATTTATTGATGGGTGTTGGTTTTCAAATAAGACTTGTAAACGCACAAGAAACTGGTATTATCCAACGTATGCGTGTAAAATATTAGCAAGAGGTAACCTAGTGCAGATTGCACGATCACAATGGATAATGTGTAGTAATTAACATTTAACTTGAAGGGCAATTAACCGAGTGACCCCCTACTACTGTTAAGCAACAGTTCTTATCACAACTGCATTCTGTGAATACAATAGGTGACTCATTGTCTAGGCAAGCACATGAGCTGTTAAATGAATCACTAAAGTATAAAGCATATGATTGCTAGTTTGCATCTGAATCAAGTTGATCCGTAATCAACAGGCTTTTTGTTTGAAAAACGATGCGTCAATTACTACAACCTAGTTTCTTGTGACAGCCATAGTCTATTAAAATAAAAGACAGATTATGTAATTTTGATTAGCTAAAACCATTTTTTCAACAGCTTTGATGACTCCGGATCATCTTACAAAGATATTTATCTCAGCATGAAAGTTGTTTTGGCAGGTCCTGATATAAATCTGCAAGTACATCGGACTGGATATTTTTCTGCACATGAAAGCAACAGCTGATGAAAGTGGCCACAAACAAAGAACTCAACAGCTGTAGTGCTCGACTGAACATGACAGCTTACTTCAGCGCTCTTTCCCGTCTGCTTATGCCTAGTCATCAGGTTTAATATGCATATGAGCTCCTTTGACATCTTGCACATGTGTGTGGAAAATGTCAAAAGGTTGAAAGAAAGTGAGTCAGAAGGTGGAAGATTAATCAGCTGTGGCAGAACCCAGTCATAAATGGTCACATTTGCGAGAGAATATTCTATTTGGATGCTACCATGTTAATATTCTTCCAGGTATTTTTTTTTTACCTTGCACATGAGCCAAAATCGTTCGCTCATGCATATCAGGTCTATCATACTGGGACTTTGCCCTGTTGCCATTGGAAACAGAGCCACACCTCTGGCCCTGTGAATGGGATAAGTCACGTGTCAGACCCAACACTCTTTGTTTCAGAAGTGGCGAATGAACAGAGGGTGAAGAGAAAACATGGTGTACAAACTCCTCCACGCCAGTCACAGGGCAATTAGTGCTAAACTACAGCTTTTCATACGCTCATTTCAGTTTAAGAGCACAGATAGAAAGTGAGCAAAAACGTACAGTGGGGTCCAAGAGTTTGCATTTTAATACCCAATCTGATATAAAAGATTATATTATCAGCATGGGGTAAATTATAAAAAAAATTTTCAACTTCAGAATATCGTGCATGAACAAAACCTGATGATCATGCATGATTTGAGACGTTCCAAAGAGCATCTTGACTTTCAATGAATGAAGAGTCAATGACACTCTTTTAACTAGTCACCTAAAGATATTAATATTTTTAAAACTCTAAAAGTGACAAATCACACATTTTCAATGTGCTCTGAGACTTTTGGACCACTACTGCATTTTTTTTTAAATGTCAAAATAAACATCTATGCATTCTGGAAAGTAGGGCTGCACAATTCATCAAATTTCTAATCGTTATTACAATTACGGATGCCACAATTACAAAAAAAAAATGTCCACTTACATTATTTTGTATGCTTAAGATGTGTGTTTTTTTCCATTGTTTTAGTTTTAGTACAACATTATAATACCATGCATATTTTTACTTTTTTTTTTACTTTTTATTTATTTATATAATTTAAAAAAGAAATAAAACCAATGTATACTTGACATTTGAGGATTAATGCTATAGAAAAGCAAAAAAAAAAAAAAAATGTTCAGCTTATTTTCATATAAAAATATAGCATGCAGTTGCTTCAAACAACGGTATAAAGTTATGCAAAACATCATTCAATGTAAATTGTGATAATCATAATTAATAAATCGCAATTACAATTTTAAGGGAATAATCGACAATTATGATTATTATTTTTTTTTGTCATAATCATGCAGCCCTACTGAAAAGTTATTTCTTTCTCCATTCCGCATGGAGGTTAATGCATGTTACTATCTCACGGTACCAAAAAAGGTAAGGGGACCTCAGACCGCCTGTCAGGGTCGGCAGTCTCTGTCAGATGAGATTGTCAATGACAAAAGGTCTCACTAACACATAGTGACTGATGAATGGAAAGAATGTTAAACCCTTCGGAGACGGAGTGACAGTCTTAGCTTATATACACACACTCGGGGGATTGAGTGCACAGCTGTGGTCAACACCTGATGCTGGCCCTAAAACACACAGTATACTAACATTTATGTATGAAACAATACTTCAGAGTACCTTACAGTATAGTTTAAATACTATGCATATGAATACGGTAACATGGATACCAACATGGTAAGCAAATATATCAATTTACATTCTTATTTCAATATGACCCACATCGCAAAATAGACTAAACGCTCTTATTCCATTTATGTCTCTTGCACACAAACACAACAGTAACCCTGTGTCTGCGGAGACGAGACATCTGCCCCATTGCAGTGGGATTTAATGGGGCCGGGGGCGTAGCTCAATGCACCAAACCCAGATGAAACATGCGGATGGCTGTTTGCTCTCCATCACATGAAGCACTCTGGGACTGAATGCATAATTTACATTTACACTGGTGCTCAGAACCTCACATTAGGGAGTGGTATTCAGCTCTTATGCAATGCCACTGCATACTGGAATCATATTAGGAGTTAATGAACCCTACACAGGAAGCAAATCATAAGACTATGACTGAATGTGAAAGGAGAAAATGAAAGTTAAGCATATCATGATGTTTTACAGCTTCAGAATATAATTTAATCTGGATTGCAGGACACAAAAAAACGTGCTTTTGAAGCAAGTTCATTTATTTTAAGTCAAGCACTGGTTGAACCTACTCAGCCTTCTACACTTACGAGATAAAGATGACAAACAGACGCGATGATAACTAGTCCTCTAACACGAGTCAACTTTATCTTGTCAGGATACACCCTAAAATGTGACATGGTTTACTTCGCATTACTGTACGGTCAGAGACATAACATGAACCACGCCATTACATTTTTTTACTTCAAATGTTTTAAACTGGTTTTAAATGGAGTATTTGACGATGTAGCTCGTGGTAAAACTGTTTATCTTGTTGCATGAATAGTCATATTTTATGGTTAAAAACGATACATTGAGATACAGTGAGATAGTTTAAAACAGAGTTTTTATTTGAAATAAAATGTGAATATTTAGACTCTTGAGTGGATGCATGTCAAAATTTTGAAACAATGTATCTACAGGTCGAACACCAAACACTTAAACTGAGCGCGTCATTCCATTTCGGGGTTTACGCGGTAAAATTGTTACAATGTATCTCAGTCAGAAACACGTTGTCCGGCCAACATAGAAATCTCGTACGAGGTAAAGAGCTGAACATTTTTCAAAGAGCTGCTAAACATCAGGGTAACAATTGTGACACACATGGTTAGTTCTGCACTGTAAAAGTCACGAGACTGACCATACTTCGACAAACAGGCCGTGCAACATCGCGGCCATGTAGGAGGAAGTTTGTCTGCTACATTCCTGAAATCTTTCTACTGAACGAAGAACGTCTTAACCCCTTGCTTGACTCTCTTTTAAAGCCACAGACCTCAAACCTGTTGCTTCATCCGAGAATACCGACTTTATATGGTTTAGATAAAGCCTTGCGCGCATTTCATTCATTTAAACGAACTAATTTGAATATTCGAACTGCGGAAGTCTCGCGCTCTGGGAAGCCATTTGGAACTCTTTACCAAAACATTCGAATTTTCCTGTTACTTTGAAACAACCTGTTTGAACATGGAAATTCCTAGAGAGCCTTCAAAGCATTAAAAGACAAAAACACGTTCATACTTACTCCTCGTCCCATTTTGCTTCTTTTGATTAAAAACCACCACCTGGGTTTCCAAAAAAAATCCAAGTTTTCTTTAAAAACAACAAATTAAAAGTCCCCAAGTCCTTTTTTCTGGGCTTTTTTTCCCTGGTCACCGCTGGACGTGTCGTTCAACCCGGACACGCATCCAAGCCGCGTTACAGTCGGAACATTCAATGCTTATATATATCGTGGGGTTTTTCACTGTGACGTCTGCCCGGATTGTCATGGTAACGCGGAGGAAAGGGGCGTGGTCTGCATGGGGAGGCTAGATCTGGGCTGGGGGATTGTGTCAGACTTTCACCTCTGAACTTTGATCACGTTAAATAAAAGGCAATGAATATCTTCTCCATATCAGAGTGAAGATACTCTTTTTGTTTGATCTTATGTTTATGAAGGAAGCCCCTTAAAATCTCTTGAAAGTTACACCCTGTTAGAAAATCCAGTTTGAGCATAGCTCTGTTTTACAACATGCTTTCTAGCTGCTCATTAACTGGCTGACTGTTAACTAGCTGGTTTACTGCAAGTCTGAAATGGTCTACCAGCTTGTACCAAACCAGTTTAACTACGATTTTCCATCTTTTTAGTCACTATAATGGTTGCATGAGCTCAAAGTAACCTGGTTAAAATTTGTTTGAAAAGTATTAAACTTATTAACATGGACTTTTACTTGTGGTATGTGCTTAGAAAAGCAAGTGTAATTATGTTAATCAGTCTAAAAATTATGACTTGCTTGGTTTTTCATTGTCTTATAACCTACATACTAGTGCAATTTTGTTAGAAAAATACATTTAGCAAACTGTAAATAATGCAAATGTTGTTGCATTTACTAATTTATAAGGATTAGGATGCCATACACTAATTTGAGTTCTTGATATTTGATCTTATTTCATGGTCATTATGTTCTTTATGTTTTTCAGGATTATCTTCATTAGAGGGATTATGCTTATTAAACACATGTATCGTGTGTGTTGATGATGGAAATTGACCAGCTGAAACAGCGTCTGTTGGAGACTGCATCTTCAAAGTATAAGGGAGCTAAAAATATCTTGAATTTTATTTACAAGCTGTGGGCTCTAGCCTATAAATGTGTTGTCATGGAAACTATCATGTCACCCCCTAATTTTAGACTATAAGCATGCCCTCTAGTGGTAGTAGTGAATTCTGACGCGCCTGATCACGTGCTGTGCCTTTGTTTCCTTTCTGAAATGTCAATAAATAAAGTATATTTTTAATTCTTGTTGCTTAGTTTAGGCCTACTTTTGCTTTTTAGATAGATTTGTATTTATTTGAGCATTAATGTATTGAAACTGAGCATTTGTTCAGTTTTAAAATGTGTTGAGATGTCTGTCAGCTTGAGATAAATCACTAATAAACCCAATGACGTCATCATCACAAGTGTTTTATATCATGATGGAATGTTGCAGAAATTTCTATTGTTCTATTGTAAACTAATTACAGTTACTAGTCTGCCTCTACAGTTGGTGTTTAATCAATAAATATTGATTAATATTAATTAATCAAAGTGATTAAAGCAATTCTTCTATCAGTAATATGATTTTTCATGTTTTACATGTTATGTCTCTGTGAGGATCAATATTTGATTGTTGATTACACTGATTTTGTACACTCTTAATTAAAAATAAAGGTTATTTATTGGCATCGTTGGTTCCATGAAGAACCTTTAACATCCATGGAACCACTAAAGGTTCTTTATAGTGGAAAAAAAGGTTCTTTAGATTAATAAAATGTGACCCTGGACCACAAAACCAGTCACACGGGTATATTTGTGGCAATAACCAATAATACACTGTATGGGTCAAAATTATCCATTTTTCTTTTATGACAAATATCATTAGGATATTAAATAAAGATCATGTTCCATGAATATATTTTGTAAATGTCCTACTGTAAATAGAAGAAAAATGTATTATTAGTAGTAATATGCATTGCTAAGGACTTCATTTGGACAACTTTAAAGGCGATTTTCTCAATATTTTGATTTTTTTTGCACCCTCAGATGTATCTCAGCCAAATATTGCCCTATCCTAACAAACCATACATCAATGGAAATCGTATTTATTCAGCTTTCAGATGATGTATAAATCTCAATTTCAAAATTTTGACCCTTATGACTGGTTTTGTGGTCCAGGGTCACAAATGTTCTTTAAAAATAAAGGTTCCAAAAAGTGCAGTGATGCCATAGAACAATAATTTTTGGTTCCCCAAAGAACCTTTCAGTGATCAGTTCTTAAAAGTGTGAAGAGCATTTTGAAAATCTAAAGAACCTTTTTCAAAATAATATGGAAACAAATAAAAAAATAACTGTGACTTTTTACCTCCGTAATTCTAACTTTTTCTCACAACTGTGAGAAATAAACTCTAGTTTATGGGTGGGTTGCACCAATAAGGATTACTCTTAAATCTAGATTAAATCAAGGTTTATCTGATAATTCTGTTGCACCAAACTTTAAACCTTGTTTAAGAATAAGCAGGTTTACATTTAAACCATCATTTTGATCCTGGATTTATGTTTATTTTATATTTAATTAATTAATTTATATTTAAAGTAGATTAACTTTAATCCTGTTGCTCTATAACTATAAACTCAGATTTAAATCTAAATTAGGGATTAACTTTAAATTTACATGTGAGGAGGTTTAAATAAAATAAAATGCACCTACAATTGAAATATCTGGCTGACTGAACAAAGACAGAAACAGTGGGTGTGTCGTCAGGTCTCAGAGAGGTTTTTATTACCAATAAAAATGAATACAGCGAATTGAGGGAGTAGTGGTGGTTCGTAAACTTACGCCTACTATCAAGATCAGATCCGTCACTCAACCTCAAAAAAAATGTTTAAACTGTGCTTAATTTAATCCTTATTGGTGCAACCCACTCTATTTCGCAATTCTGACTTTTTTTTTTTAAAGCTGCAATGTGTGAATTTTAGCGACATCTAGCGGTGAGGTTGTGAAGTGCAATCACCAACGCTCACCCCTCCTTTTCAAAGCACATAGAGAAGCTACGGGGGCCGACACAGGACAAAAATGTTGTCGGAGAGAGCAGAGCGTGACTAGCGCTCTGTAGAGAAGTTTGTCCGTTTAGGGCCACTGTAGAAACATGACGGCGCAAAATGGCGATTTCACTGTAAGGGACCCGCGGTGTATGTAGATATGGCTCATTCTAAGGTAATAAAAACATAACGGTACATTATGTAAGGTCTTTATACACCACTGAAAACATAGTTATGTATATTATATTGCATTTCTGTCAATAGATCCTCATAAATACTACACACTGCACCTTTAAGAATAGCAATTTTACGTCTTTTAATTCTGACTTTTTTCTCAGAATTGCATGATATGCTGCAGCACACCATGTAAAATTTTTGTTCATTTACATTTATTCATTTTTAGCATTTAGTAATTTATTTGTGATGTGGGCTATTAAAAAGTGTTATTAATATGTTAAACGATGTTTAAAAAAAAAAAAAAAAAACATACGCGCAGAGTGTGACGTCATATTGTGACCGTCGCAGTGTGTGTAGAAAAATAATTAGTCTGCTTACTCCTGAGCACAAGTCTCGGGTAAGGTAGGCAAGTTTTCTGTTCATTTTTTATTTCCTGTCGCTGTGCAGGCTCTTTTACTTAATATGACAGTGTGAAACAGCTCAGTAACCCGTATTATATAATACTCGTATTAGGTATGGCTGAGTATGGCAGTTCTCATTCCCTGGCTTTCAGACAAAACAGGGGAAATAAACAGCTCATGATGCTGCTCGTTAGGTCTGTTGCTTGAGTTGGCCTTTGGTAGAAATTTCAGCTTTGAAAAGCAAATTTAAACAGCCTAACACTGTGTCAATCAAAACCAGACTCGACTGGAGACGACAAAATCAATTAAAAATCATAGCCAATCAGAAGAGCGTGTGGGCGGGCTCTCTGCAAGCTTGCGTTCACAACGAAATTGATAAGTACATACGTACTACCGGCACATCCGGGAACTTAACTGTCAATTTCGTCACCGCCCCTTTTTAGGGGAAAACTAGACTTCCCATAGACTTCAATACAAAATAGTGGCACAAAACAACGTCCGTACACAGCCAGCAGGCGTGAATAACTTAATAAATCACTAAGATTAAACATGTCCACCCTGGTAATTATATGTCCACCCTGTCTGCCATAGAGTATGAAAGATACATCCACAAACTTAATTTGGTCAATTTAAAAACATGTCCCTTCATTCTCCCAGCGTCAAATTGGTGTAACAACCCCACCCAGTGGCCAGAGGTGTCTTACCCGGACATTTACTTGTACCTCATCGAGTCACCAGGTAAGCCAGTGAATGATTTTACTTCGTTTTTGAATCATGAATTACGGATTGATGCTATCGAATATATACATAATATATACATTTAAAGATGTTTACTTTCAAAAACGAAGTAAAATCATTCACTTGAAACACCAATTTGACGCTGGGAGAATGGGACATGTTTTTAAATTGACCAAATTAAGTTTGTGGATGTATCTTTCACACTCTATGGCAGGCAGGGTGGACATATAATTACCAGGGTGGACATGTTTAATCTTAGTGATTTCTTAAGTTATTCACGCCTGCCGGCTGTGTACGGACGTTGTTTTGTGCCGCTATTTTGTATTGAAGTCTATGGGAAGTCTAGTTTATTTTCGCCTAGAAAGGGGCGGTGACGAAATTGACAGTTAAGTTCCCGGATGTGCTGGTAGTACGTATTATCAAATTCCTAAATCTCACACCATTTTAACATGATTAAAATACATACTGAGTGACTAAAACAATCTATTTTATCATAGAATACTTCTTTGTTCACCTTGAGTTGACAGTTTGAACGTTGTTTTTGCTGTCATTTATTTTCAAGATCTGAGGTGAATTAGCCTTTCCATTGTTGCTTTCAGTAGGCTATGTCTATAAAGGTCACAGAAAATGATATTCAAACTCACATTAAATTCTTTTTACATTAAATAAAGCACATAATCTGCACTTGAGATTATCATTGTCATATACTTTGTGAAACACAGCACCCCAACATAAAACATCTTGCATAAAGTCCGTATAAAGTCCAGTTGTATAAAGTCCCCTGTATAAAGTCCAATTCTGAGGGAAAAAAAATACTTTTTTCTTTATATCTCACAATCCTGACTTTATAACTCGCACTTGCGAGTTATATCATGCAATTCTGAGAAAAAAGTCAGAATTATGAGATAAAAAGAGATTTTATTTTTTATTCTGTGGCAGAAACAAGCTTCTATAAAATAAAGAGCCTTTGATTCAATGGATGT
Organism: Coreius guichenoti; assembly: GCA_039654105.1. Taxonomy (NCBI): domain Eukaryota; kingdom Metazoa; phylum Chordata; class Actinopteri; order Cypriniformes; family Gobionidae; genus Coreius; species Coreius guichenoti. The sequence continues at coordinate 2,489,384 of CM077170.1, read as the reverse complement.
TTAAGGTTCTTAATTGAACCATCAAAGCCAAAGAAACTACGGAGCCCCTAAAGGGACATGGTGGTGGAAAAAAATATGAGATGGGAGAAAAAATAATAAGTCAACACTGTAAACCCAAATAAGTTAGCAAAACTCCAAAAATTGTAGGTACACAGTTACATCAAAATGTTTAAGTTAAGAAATTCAAAGTTTAAATAAACAGAACTCGCAGATTTTTATTTTGTACTCTTGTTTACAACTTGAAATATTTGAGTAAGCTAATTCATACTTTTAACTTAAAATGATCGTGTTAATCTCAATTTAAATATTTTTAGTAGTGGAAACTTGGCTAGCTTAGCTAATTTTTCAATTAGTAACACAATGCTTTGATAGTATTAGCATAGCATAGCAATGAGTATGACAATATAGAACATTTAATATCTGTTCTCAAGCCAAGCTCATGCTTCATTCGTCACCAAGATGGTAACCCCTCAAAAAACCCAACATAACAGAAACTCTTCTAAATTAACACTACTGTTAACATTAATCTTGCACAAAAATAATAACACTTCATTTTAGCGTTTACTCTCCCTTTCGAGTCATGGGAAAGCATGCTGGGAAATAAAAATCCCAGCCCAGTTTTAGTTAAATTTAAGTTTGTCTAAATTACAAGAAGAAAGTTCATAAAAATCAAAACAATGAAACAGTCCAGATTACTTAAAATGTGTCAGTTTTTAGAACTCAAAAGTAAAAGAAAGTTCTAAATACTCATAAAAGTTAATTTGATTAAACTAATTTGCTTAATTTAAGTTTACCCTACTTAAACCAATTAATTATTTTGAGCATTAGGGTTTACAGTTAATGCTAAAATAAATGCTCAAATATTTTGCGTTCCCCCGAGAAACTTTGCGTTCACTCACAATAACTTTTGAGCTCTTTGCGAGGGAACACGAAGTTCCTCGGGGGAATGCAAAACATTTGCGAGAGGACGCAAAAGCGTTGACAAATGTGACCCTGGACCACAAAACCATAAGGGTCAATTTTTTAAAATTGAGATTTATACATCAGCTGAAAGCTGAATACATAAGCTTTCCATTGATGTATGGTTTGTTAGGATAGGACAATATTTAGTCGAGATACTCTATTTGAAAATCTGGAATCTGAGGGTGCAAAAAAATCTAAATATTGAGAAAATCGCCTTTAAAGTTGTCCAAATGAAGTCCTTAGCAATGCATATTACTACTAATAATACATTTTTGATCTATTTACAAAATATCTTAATGGAACATGATCTTTACTTAATATCCTAATGATTAATATCCACAAATATTTTTTCCTCCATCTCATATTTTTTTCCTAAGAACCTTTATTTTTAAGAGTGTAAGAAAAAATGTATCTTTTAAGAACGGTTGACTGAAATGACATGGTTCTTCTATAGCATCACTGTGAAAAAACCCTTTCGGAAGAGTGTAGAAACACAGCGTTTACCATCAGTTCTCTTAGGTTACCAAGAAATTTAAAAAGAAAATGAATGGGTGAAATCATGCTATCTTGCTCATATAAGGGTGTGTTCACACTTGTAGTGCGGTTTGTTTGGTCCGGACCAAAAACAAAATGTAGTCCTGATCGGGTTAGCGTTCACATTGGCATTTTTAACACGGAACCTAAAGATACCAAACCTAAAGGCATAGGGATACGTTCACAACCTGATTTGGTCGGCTTTTATTACGTATATTATGAGACAGAACTTACCGAACATCTAAAACAATGCTGTGTGCTGGGCTAAATGTGCTCGTTGTATGTGCGTAGCCTACATATGATAGTATTTTGACCAGCTGAGAACTTGTGAAGAGCTTATAAAGTGTGTAAAGGAGTCAAAACAGCGACAGGAATCCCTCTGTCACACACACAAACGAAGATCTGCTGCAAGGAGACGCGGTTCTGACGCCTGTACCAAACTGTGATGGGCAACATCGCCACTATGACGAGAAAAAACAGCATTCTGTCCATGTTAGGGTCACATCTTGTGACATCACATCCTGTTTTTGGTTCGTTTACATGGTTTTGTTCTGTGTTGCGTTTATATTTCATTCGAACCGCACCAGATTTCGTTTGGAAGTGGACCGATACCCATCTTTTCAGCGGTCTCGGTCCTCTTGTTAGGTGTGCACCAGGGTTCAGATAACAGCGTTCACATATATTTAAATGAACCACACTAACAGAGCAATCGCACCACGGTTCATTTTAATCCAACCAAACATGCCAAGTGTGAACACACCCTAAATCAACACTTCATCATCATCTTTTCAGATTCATAGAGCACATTGAAGACACACAAAACAAACTCAATCTAATGTCACAGGTTTATTGATTGAAAATGACCAGATTCTGTATCATTTTGAAAATATCAAAATTAATGCCTTCTTGCATATGTTTGCAACATAAAGTCTTCTTGTTTCAGTAGTATGTTTCTTTTTCCACCCAGCCTGAAACAAAACAGCACAGATATTAGTGCCAGTTCATTCTTAATCTCTCAAAACACTGTTAGGAAAGTTATCAGAAATCCCATTCAAAATCCAGCTTTCCTCTTGGGAAGCAGATACATTAGCTTTAAATTTAAAGTGAAAGCAAACATATCAATGTTGAAGTCTGTTATTACCTCCTGGGCTCCGCCTAAGGATATATCTTCTAGCTTCATCATAGACGAAGATGAGCAGCGAGTATGGGAAGGCACAGAACCACCAACATGGTCTAAATCATAATAACAATGTTAGGTGGCTTATGGTTTTCCAAAGTCAGCTATATATTATGAAAAATTAAAGATTCTGATTTGAAAAAAAAACCTACTTGAGAGGATACATTCTCAAAGCAACGTCCATGCCTGGGCAGTAGGACAAGAAAGCTGCCAGAGCAGTTTCCTCAAACAGACCAAAGATGAGGACTTTGTTTCTATGAAAGAAAAGTGGTGAACATGACATGACATGACATGGCCTTTCATATTACACAAGTTTATGGCTGGACCCTTTGTTTACATACCTCATTCCCTGCTGTACAATGGAATTCCTTCTGGTTTTGCAGATGATCAGATCAGCCCACTGCACAATCACAATGCTGGCAAAGAATGCCGTGTGGCATGTAAACTCCACAATCTTTCTGCGCTCATACGTCTGGAGATATAAACAGATGAGCAATATTTACATGATTGATACTTCACATTTGCAGACATCCCACCTCTCCCGGAAGGTCTGGGAGTCTCCCGCATATTGATTGCCTGCAAATTATATACAAGATCCCTGAAATCGGGCGTGCGAGAGGGAAGCCCTGTTTCCACCTGGCATTAAGATGTGTTTTTGGTGATCTGATCACAAATGGTTAGCCAAGGAATATTACCATGCATTTCAAATGCCATCTCCCAGAGTTTTTGCAGGGTGGGATGTCTGCATTTGTTGTATTATAGAAGTTTTTTGGTTTATAGAGTTGTGACACCTACCCATTGCTGGCCATAGCTGTCTTCCAGGTCATTGAGATACTTATCGTCCCAGTTGACTCGAATTCCTATTAAATCAGAGGGCAGGAATCCGTTCTCGGCAAGAATTACAAAGTAGGCAAAGAACCCTGCAACTGCTTGCATCATACCTAAAAATAAGTATGATGACATTGAAATTAAAGGTAAGAGGGTCTGCCAGTAGATCACTGCAATTAAACGCAAATGTGCAAATATTTGTTTTATTTGTATGTATTTAATAGTTAGCATTTATTTTTCAAGTTGTAGTGCATTCCATTTTTTTTCCTTTAAAAACAGTAGGTGGCGCTGTTAATAATTAGCAATTACGAAGTTTCGGTGTTGTATTTGTCCTGCGCGTCATCCACTGTGATTGGACGGCTGGGTAATAAAGTGACAGTGATGTATGCCGTTTTTTAACCAAAGTTGAACATTCTTCAACTCTTGGTGACCAGTAAAAAATGAAATAGACTCTCACGCTGCTGGCGTTTTAAAAACGTGGTGCTCCCATTGAAAACAATTGGAAAAATACACTAACCTAACAGTAATGAACATCTGTTACCATAACCATGCTCTTACCGATTTGTCCGTAGGCCATACTGATTAACCTCTCATTCACCAGTTTATCTGTTTTAGCGTTTCTGGGTTGTCTCTTCATGATGTCACTTTCAGCAGTTTCGTAGGCCAATGAGATAGCAGGAACCTGTGGAAACATTCAAAAACCAATCAAATGCAATGTAAGTGCAATGACAATTACAAGGTTTCATTCTATGCATCCAAGCATTGCCAATATGAAGTGATGGCACATTTCCAGGTTGAGAAGCTATTCATTGGCATCACTATGGGCCAGTTGTTCAAAAAGTTTAATCTGAATCAGTGATCTGGATTTGGAAATCCCATGTTTTGCTATCCAGGATCAGGTAATCCATTTTACTTTTGTGCCGGTTTTTCAAAGCAAAATTGGATTGGATCACCCTGATCCAGATACACACTTTTTCAGATTACCAAATCTGGATTACTAGTGCTCTACGGAGCCCCTAAAGGGACATGGTGATGGGAAAAATATGAGATGGGGGAAAAAAAATACTTAAATGCTTTTGCGTTCTCTCAGAAAAGTTTTGCACAGAGTTCACCCGAGAAACTTTGCATTCACTCTCAAAGAACTTTTGACTGGTTAATCTCTTATAATTGTGCCAATGTAGTTTACAAAACAGTAATAAAAAATACACTTTAAATTAAATATAATATTTTTTGTTTGATATTTACAGCTGTTCGGGGATTGTTTTATGGTGCCAAAATCTCTTTTTACTTTACTGTATATAGGCTACCAAAAGGCTTAATACGTATAGCCTAATGTCTACTCCTAATGTATTACTTTAACAGTTAAACTAATCAAGAGCAAAATAAAAAAAAATGTGTGTGTGTGTGTGTGTGTGTGTATTACATGATACAAATGTAGTTTTTTTTATGTTTTATTCATTTTTTGTTCCTGAACTCCACCCTTCTGCTGGGATCAGTATAATCCTTATTTTTTTGGACCAAAGGTATCCCAATCTTACTAAAAAGTTTTGAACACCACAAACTGATGATTTGATCCAGACCAAAACCAAGATCGGATTTTGTGATCTAATCTGATTTCAGAATCATTTTTTTTCTTTTGAACAACCCATTTTCAAGATTTGATCCAATCCGATAGCCGAAATCCGATCAGATTACTTTTGAACAACTGGCCCTATATGATTATCTGATCCAAAGATCTGTATATTGTTTTTTTTTTTTTTTTTTAAAGATGGTGGAAACCATGATCCAATGAATCAGAAGAAAAAGAATAACATGGTTCAAAGGTTATTAGCAAAAATGTGTGTCAAACGTTGAGCTGTTGGTGGCACTATGGGGTCTGAGAGGTCAACCATAAAGTTGTTCAAATTGATGGTCGTCACCTTTTATTTATATAGCACATTATACAATACAGTGCTGCATTTCTCAAAATCATTGTAAGCCTAAGTAGATTATAGAACCATTGGCACCAATGGTCTTTACGATTAAATGAGCTCACAGTGCTTTTGAGAAACACAGCCCAGACAGTGATAAACAGGAAAACAATGATCAATGATGCAAAGAGAATTCAATTCTGGTGCAAAGTAGCTCTAGACAATAGTTTCATTGTTCAGCAGAAGTTCAGTTCAGTTCAGCTGTAAAGCAGCTCTGCAGAAAACAGTGATGTCATCATCCAGCTCAGGTCAGCTCTCATCCAAATGGTCAGTCAGTTTACCAAATGTCAATACGTTTTACCATATGGCTAAGACTTCCAACCCAAAAAAGAAGACTAATCTATACAACAGTAGTCTATGTACCTTCAATGCTTGACCCCTGATTCTCATACTGGACAATATACTATTCAAATCAAATGTGTCCTTTACCTACCATGTCAGTGCCCAAGTCAATGCAGAGAATGGTGACTGTGCCCAAAGGTAGAGGAATATTAGCAATGATGAACAAGAGGAAAGGTGAGATCTCAGGGATGTTACTGGTCAGCGTATAGGCAATGGACTTCTTCAAGTTGTCAAAGATCAGACGGCCTAAAGTGGAAGACACATTTGAGAAATAAGTCTCAAAGTAACCTATATAATTCATCAGTCAGTTAAGTTCCCAATAACGTCATACCTTCTTCTACTCCAGTGACAATTGAGGCAAAGTTGTCGTCCAGAAGGATCATGTCAGCAGCCTGTTTGGATACGTCAGATCCAGCAATACCCATAGCCACACCAATGTCAGCCTTCTTCAGAGCAGGAGAATCATTGACACCATCACCGGTTACGGCTACAATGGCACCCTGATAAGAGGAAAAATCCATTAAAATGGTCCCTGGTGGGTAAAATAATCTAGTATCAAAAGGATTAGATAGATAACTCTCTGGCGGTACCTGTCGCTGACAACCTTCCACAATGATCAGCTTTTGTTGGGGAGAAGTTCTAGCGAACACAATTTCTGTATGATGTTGGAGGATATCATCCATCTCATCTTCAGTCATATTCTTCAGTTCTCCACCATGGACCACACAGGCCTTAGCATCTCTAAAGGTACACTTTGTATTAGCAGACATCTAGAACAAATTCAAAACTTGTTGTCCGTTGTTTGAGATGGCGAGTTTACCTTGGGTTAACTTCTCCAACGGGTATATTCAAACGAGCAGCAATGTCTTCCACAGTCTCATTGCCTTCAGAGATGATACCAACACCCTTTGCAATAGCTTTAGCTGTAATTGGATGGTCGCCAGTAACCATGATAACCTGTAATAGAACACTCTGAATTATTATTTGATTAACTGAATGTCAATGCAACAAGTATGAACAAAATTGAATATGCTGCAACAAATGTGCAACATATTCAAACAGTAGATCTTGAACCAAGAACAACATCTTGATTCATGACCTGTTACAATAGCCTTAGCTGTAATTGGATGCTCACAAGTAACCTGTGATAGAAGATATAAATGCTTGATCATCTGATAAATTTAATGTAATACAGGTACAAATTCTAAATCAAGCCATCAGTCTTGAATCAAGGTGAAACAACACCTTGATTCCAGCACTCCTGCACTTGCCAACAGCATCTGGTACAGCCGCACGAGGAGGATCGATCATGGACATGAGGCCAACAAAACACAGGTTCTCAGTGGGGAAGTTCACTTCGTCAGTATCAAACGCAAAACCCTCAGGAAACTGGTCGTCAGGAAGGCAAAAGTGGCAGAAACCTTTGAGAAAGAACACAATCACTAGTGTCCATAGTCATAGATTTCACGGCAATAAAACTCCACAACTTCATAAGGTGGCTTTACCCAGCACTCTTTCTCCAAGACCTCCGAGTTCTACATAAGCATTTTGGAAGGAATCTTTCAGTTCATCGTCCAAAGGCTGCTCTTTTCCTTGAATCAAAATGGAGGAGCATCGATCCAAGATTCTCTCAGGCGCTCCTTTCATTACCATCAGGTGCTTAGACTCTAGGGAATTGGGATTCTTGTGGATTGAGAGCTAGAAAAAAAGCAGATTAGGTGCTGTTAGGACGACCAGTCTAATCTGTGAATCTCCAAAGAATACATCAACAAAAATACCTGATATTTGTTGGTGGAGTTGAAAGGGATTTCAGCAACCTTCGTGTACTTCTCTCTCATTTCAGTGACTGAACCACAGCACAGCTCAATACACTTCAACAGGGCAGACTCTGAGGCATCACCAGCTGTTTCTCGCTGCAAAAGATTGATTTAGTTCTTTTACTAATAGTGTCTTCACGAACATATATCTACTGCTGGACCTCTACAAGTCACTCTAATGGTAAATCATCTAGACATTTCACTAAATATCCTAAAGTAATAAATATTGAGAAACTCAAGCAAACCTTAAGGATTGGGAGATGGCTCTGATCAGCAAGGAAGACGGCACGATTGCACAAGCCAGCAACACGCGCAAGAGCAGACCAAGTAGCAGAGCTCTTGTCAAATGAGGCTCCACTCTGGTTCTCTGTGGTGTCAGCTTCATGAATCTGGTTGTCAAACCACATGTGAGCGACGGTCATTCGGTTCTGCGTCAAAGTTCCAGTCTTATCAGAGCAGATGGTGGAGGTCGAGCCAAGAGTCTCTACGGCTTCCAGATTCTTCACCAGGCAGTTCTTCTTTGCCATTCGTTTGGCAGTCAGAGTTAGACACACCTACATGAAGTTACAAGTTAAGTAATAATTTTTGGCTCAAGTTTTCTAGAAGTGTACTTTGCACTCTGACTTACAGTTACAGTGGCAAGGAGACCTTCAGGCACATTAGCGACAATGATTCCAATCAGGAAGATGACAGCTTCCAACCAACCATATCCAAGAATCAGAGAAAGAATAAAGAAGGACACGCCCAGGAAGACAGCTACACCAGTGATGATGTGGATGAAATGCTCAATCTCTTTAGCAATAGGTGTTTTTCCACCTTCCAGGCTGGAGGCAAGAGTGGCGATACGACCCATGACGGTACGGTCACCGGTGTTGATGACAATCCCTCTGGCAGTACCTATTGAATATTGTAACTTTTAATTACATAATTAGGGTTCAAGCGCATAGCGCTGAAATTAATTGTTAAGAATTTCCAAGGATCAGCATTCTCCCCTAAAAGTGATTGGGCAGACCAAACCATAAGTCGTAGAGACCTCGTCCCAATATGCCTGATGGTGGCGCTACAGCGATCAAAAGTACGTAATGGCTCATAACTCCTAAAACGTTCAACGCAGGCACAAGTGTCTGATATCGTTGGAATCCTTGGCGCAAGACAAACAAATGTTGATTTAATTGACATCCTGGCGAAATATTCGGGTATTTTGGATTTTTCGAAAAACCTACTTTTGTGAACTAGCCCTACGTTTTTTGCCCGATTGGAACCAAACCCCTGCAGAAAGATTCTCTGGAGTCTGATTGTCAATAATTATTTAAAAAAGTCGAAATTTCGATTCACATCCGTGGCCACTTTTACTAAAATGGCTATCCCTCTTGAACAGATTGAGATAATTTCACCAAACTTGATACAGCTATGTATGGGCTCGGTCTGTGGTCACGTGAAAAAGGATACGGCAACTGGCCAATTGGTGGCGCTATTAAAAAAACAAACACAAAAAACGGCTACAGCTACGCAACAGTCAGTCTGATTGACTTGAAAACTGGCATGCGGTGTCTTTGTCCAAGGTGCCGCGGTTGTCTATGAAGACATTCATGTATATCAAAAAACACACACGCCGTTGGCCAATGAAGTTCAAGCAGCTGTCAGACAAGGTTAACAGAGGCCGATCGGAGTGAAACTCGCTGGGCCTGTTTGACTCACGGCCCTAGAGGCCTGTGAGAAATTCAAAAGAAATCGGCCACCCAGGGGCGCCTTCGAGTTTTTCACATGCGTGAAAGATTGTATATCACACGATTTTTCACACATGCCCACGACATTCATACTATATGGTAGAACTCCTCATTCTGAGCAACTTTGCCTCTAGGACCACCGCTGTCAATCGAACCGTTCGTTAAATATTGGAGATTATTTCAAAAACCTACTTTCGTGAACTAGTCCTAGGTTTTTGGCTCAACCTCGATAGCTGTTAAAAAGCTTTAAAACATATACTTCCTTAGTAAAATGCCTGTTTGGGCTGTAAATGGTCTTTTCCATCTATGATCTAGGTGGTTACATGCCTGCTAAATAAAACATAATACCGTTTTACGCATGTGCTTAAAGGCCTTAAAGCACTTGCTGCTTACAACTATATTTTTGTCATTGCTTTTGTTATCCAACAAACTTCAGCTGTTTTATTATTGTACCTTCAACGCAGTTGGTAGAGAAGAATGCAATGTTTCTGGTTTCCAGGGGATTTTCATTGGAGAAGTCAGGAGCACGAGTCTGGGGCTCAGATTCACCAGTAAGTGAAGAGTTGTCCACCTGGAAAAAAAGGAAGGAAGATTACCATGAATTCCATGTTGGTTCAGGCTTGTTAGTACTGGTTTGGTGTTGGTCTAGCTCAGGGGTGTCCAATGCTGTTTTACCTCTGTAAAACATTGGCCCACCAGGATTGGACACCCCTGATTGACTTGCATAGTAACTAGGGATGCACAACATATCGGCCACCATATCGGTATATGTTTACTGTTAGCGTTATCGGCCCAATAAAAAAATGTGGCCGATATATTAAAGCCGATACATAATGAATTATTTCCTTCAGCTGAGACACTTCAGATGCACACCATGATGGTTTTGAATTGCTTGAAATATGATTGTAATCACACAAAAAGGAAAATACAGTTAAGTGTAACGTGTAGTGCAATTCTGTCATATAGACTACATAAAATTATAATGAGAACATTATAATTGTGTGCTTGGGACATTGTGTTTAATGGTGAGACTTTTGTTTTTCAGGCTCTCAAAAGTTATATTAAAATTATATTTGGATTTGGATTTATCAGCAAATATATCGTTATCAAATAGAAAGAATTATCGGTTATATGTATCGGCCAAAATATTCATATCGGTGCATCCCTAATAGTAACCCTAGTTAGACAAAGACAACACAACATAACTATGCCAGTCTTTTCAACAGTACTTTTGCCATTCTGATGAGCTTTAGGTCTTACCTTGCATCCATGTGCAGAGATGATACGAAGATCAGCTGGGATTCGGTCTCCACCTTTGACCTCCACAAGATCACCAGCGACTACCTCCTCGGCATTGATGTTTTTTTTCTCTCCATCACGCACAACCAGGGCTTGCTACAAAACCAGAATGTATTAAAACGACTTGTTTTGTGTGAGAGCTACAATGTTTATCAGAATAACCTTCGAATTTCAGTACCTGAGGAACGAGGTTCTTAAAAGATTCCATGATCTTAGAGCTCTTGGCTTCTTGGTAGTATGAGAAGCATCCCGTGATTATGACAACAGCAGCAAGCACAATTCCCAGGTAAAGCTGCAAAAATTATTATGTGATGCACTGTTTGTTGACATATGAACTATTTACACATGACTAAGAGAAGACCATTTTTGCTCCATCGTACATTGTCATTTGCGGGTTCGTCTTCAGAGGCCGCCTGGATTCCATATGCCAGGAAGCAAAGGATCGCACCAATCCACAGCAGCGTTGAGAACCCACCGAAGAGCTGTTTGCAGAACTTGATCCATTCTGGAGTCGTAGGAGGTGGGGTCAGGGCATTCGGCCCATCACGTGCTAAGATCTCCTTCGCACGGGAAGAAGACAAGCCCTGCCAAAAATGATTAAAAAATATTAAGTCAACAAGTTGTTGCAGGGTGAGCGAAGCTTAAAACAGTGGCTGTGGATGTCAGGCATCCGAGAGGCTTTTATTTTAAAAAAGAACATAAATAAGAGACTCCAGGGAGATATTGTGGGATAACTGAAAGGGGCATGCTGTCCTTGAGGTGTTGGAGTGTAGTGAAGGTCAGGGTAGGGCAGAGGGTTTGATCCAGGTGGGGGTGGAGCTAACAGACGGACGCCACCCACTGCCCTATGTCCGGGTTTGCTTCAGGACAGCTAGCAATAATTGACTCGAATATTATTATGCAGATTCATAGCTTACATACATAAGTTGCAAGTGCTTGTATTATAAGTTTTCCATTACGATCTACTGTTTCCAATACATACAAACTACTATTTCCAATACATAATAATCTACTGTTTTGCCTTGAACAGATGTCATATATAATTTTTGTTTGAGTAAAAGTGCTTTGATTTGACAGACAAGCGTACATTTCAATGATTTTTATTCAGGTTACCAGCTGTTCTTTTAATAACAAGAATCATTAATTTAATCAGTTATTTTAGATGCATAACATTCCCCAAAAGTCTCACTAAACTCACTCTGTTCAGGTCAGTGCCGTATTTGCGGTGAAGCTCGTCCAGCGTCAACTTGTGGTCGTCCTGTGGAAAATAAAAGAGCCTTGAAATCTCAGTTCCCCTCGTTATGATTATATGGAGCTGTTAATGCAATGTGTATTTTCTAAATGCATTTACTGTATATACACACCAGATCCACTTCTTTTTTAAGATCGTCCATGTCCTTCTGTTTTCTCTTCCCTTTTTCCTTCTTTCCCATTTTGGCTCCATCTTCTGAAGTTGCCGCCAATTTGTACTTATCATTCCCCGTCTATCAAGAATAACAATACTTAACATCAGCAATAAACACATTGTTCATTTTAAAAAAAGCAAAGCAAGACATAAAATAAAAAAAACACAACAAATGGAGCAACAAGAGCAGTAAAGCAAACGGGCAGTGTATTAAAATATGGTCCACTCACGCCAAGCCCCATTTTCCTTGTTTATTCCAAATCTAAATCTTATGGATTTTGGATGTCGTAGTTCTTCTGATAGCCTCTCCGGAGACAAAAAGCTCCTGTGTGTCCAAGCCAGGTTCACAAAATTTATACCCTGCCAACTCACCTGTTTCAAGGAGGAGTTTTAAGAAGATTAAGGAGGAGTTTGGCTGCTGTCATCGAGCTTTAACATTTATTCAACCTTCATCCACACAGGTAGGTCATGTCATTGACACCAAGATGAGGAACTAGCTTACTCAATATCTTATTATTAGACCTGTGGTAGTTTACACATAACTATTTACTAGTATTTAAAAACCTTCCTTGTGCACTGATTTGTCTTCAACATGAATCATTTATCTGTTAATACTCACCTTATTTTTATGACTTGGCCACTTCTCCATTTCAAAGGTAAGTGATAAATGACTGTGTAAATTGTGTCCTTTGGCATTCAACACCCAGTAATAAATCTGATAAATCAAACTACGTTTTGCACACGGCCACAGACGTATCTCAAGAATTCTGAATGTGAGTTTTGTATATGCTTTGTCCGTGTTTTGTAAACGGCTCGCTGTCTTTTCTCTGTCAACAGTGGATTAAGTTTAGTCCATATTTATGCTTTTCAACAGCTTGGCACCACTTATATGTCTGTGAGCATGGTTTGCACATTTCCTTTTGAGTTTGCATCCATTTGTTTGGTAAATAGTCCAAGAAAACCAGGAGCAGCTGTTAATGACAGCATGCTTTAGGAAGAAGGGGATGAAGTCTGCAGATATTCAAGGTGAAATCAGGGTTGTGTCAACAGTGACGATCAGCCTCCAAATTCAAGCAAAAATCCATTTTTGTGGTTACATTTTAAGACTTTTTTCCTCATAAAGGTCTGGCACTCATTAACTTGGGATCATGACTTTAAAATAGCTACCTAACCTGTTTTAAGGAAGCAGTCCGGTCCATGAAAGGAAACATTATATACTAAAGTAGGCGGTCTGTGACTTAGCAGAACGACCGTCCTTGTGTTACTCAGAATCCATGCGAATAATAGAGAATATATTACTTTGCAAGAAACAAGTGCACTAGTATTTGAAAATGTCCTGAATTAAATAAGGTAACAGCTAATAATATACCCTTGAACAGTGAAAACTGTCATTTAGCCAACCGGTTCCAGTGCTTCATCCCATAATTGGTCTGTCTGATACAGGGATTATTCACAAAAAGAAAGGACAATGTTTTGAAGTGGCTCGTTCAGTGAGGGGGGAAGGGCTCATACTGTATCTCTCTGACACGCTTGCGCGATTACAGCAGGGGCTCATAGACGTGAGCAGAAATGGCAAACGAGCCTCGTTGCTTGGAGTTCTTAAAGGAGGAAAATGCAATCTAATGCCATAATGTCTGACCCATACAAACATATAACATGATATAACAGTAAATGTATTACTTAAAGTGCCCCTATTATGCTATTTTAAAGTTTCCTAATTTAGTTTTGGAGGTCTCCAACAACAGGTTTACATGCATCAAAGGTCATTTTTTTCATTTCATTTTCTCATAATATACATTGCACATCACCACATTGTTCAATGATTCTCAAATGACTCGATGGGTCTCTCTAAAGTGTGAGCCTACACTGCTCTGATTGGTCAGATGGCCCAGTCTGTTGTGATTGGTCTACCACTTACAGCGCGTATTTCGGAAACAAATGCCCATTAACCATAACTGAACTCCAGCTCCGTCCGGAGGCTTCGATTGTACAGTACACACTGTAAAGACAGTAATGATGATTACAGTAATGATTTTACATAAATCCCAGTGCAAGTCCGAATCGATGAAACATTGGAAGAACTAATTATTCAACCCCAACCTTGAGCAGGACATTTCTCAGTGATGCTACTCAGTTTGAGGTACATTATTAATGTTTCAACTGTAATTCCTCACCATCAGCATTAACAAGCGTGCGTCCATCGACAAACCCGTGTATGTGTGTGTGTGTGTGTGTTTCTAATCTATTGCGGTGCACATGTGGGAACTGTATCAATAACAGCTCATACGTTAGCCGAGCACTAACGTGAATGACTGATGTAACATTAAAGTTTGCAAAACAAATCTTGCTCCATCCTTTATCTTTACTCAAAGTAGTAAGAATGACAGACGATCTGCATTAATAGACACAGTTTTAGGTAATACTGTAGCCCACAGCTGATTTACAGTAGTATTTCAGTAAGACAGTAATAACATTTACTTACACAATATGAAACACAATAAACACATTGTAGAGCACAGCGTCTTCTCGACATGATGCTATCCAGTATCCGCTGCAGTGTTTGAGGTGGTTCAAGTTCTCCCCGGTGTCTGCGTAAGTGGACGGGCAATATGCTAATGTTTTGTCGTGACGTCACAACGAAATGGCTTAGGACTCGTTTTAATTTAACTGACTCAGAGTCGACTCTTACTTTTGAGAGACAATAACTTTATATATGGTGCACTTTCAGATTTAAAACTTTGCAGGATGTTTTCATTCACTTAGAGCTATGTTACACACTACATGAAAGGCAATTTTCAAAAATCATTAATAGGGGCTCTTTAACAAATGAAAAATGCTTCATGTTATTTGATTATTATAGAACTCGAGGACGACGAGACATCGGCGGCAAAGATGGATGAGGTTCGATGGTGACAGCGACAGCGGAGTCGAAGGAGGGAGGAGCCAAGATGTTGTTAGCGTGGCTGCCGACATCTGGGGGACGACCGATGGAGACGAGGCTGGTGGATCCATAGGCGCAGACGGAGCGGACTGGGGCAATGTCGGGACTGAGGACAGAGGCGAGGCCAAAGGGAAAGAGGAACCCGCTGCAGCTGTAGGGGTGGAGGGACGGAGCGCAGCGGACGGCCCGTAGTAGAGGAAGTAGAGTGACGACTGACCAAGGCGTAGCCGGTGGAGCCGCAAGGCCGAGGGTCTCCAGTGGAGTCGAAGGTGGGAGGAGCCAAGGCCAAGCCGACAGGTTGACGGGCCAAGATGGAGCGAAGTTATCCGAGACCGGAGGCGGAGCCGCAGGATCCCCTCGCATAGCCGCTGCTGGTGGTTGCTCGACATCACAGCAGGGCATCCCTAGAGACGGCACAGGGCTGCAAACTGTCAGCAGTGGCGGGGCTGGAGGACTGGCTGAGCTCTGCGCTGATGGTGGTAACACGAAACAGGATCAAAGCAAGTATGACATGAAATGGTTAAAACACAGTCCATATCATTCTCGATGCTGTCTTTAAACAGCAATGACGGTACAACAGAAAAAATCAGAGTCCAAGCAGTTCTTATTGCTGTCCTAAAACAGCAATGATGAATTAGATACCGGGTGAGATAGGGTGGGAGTCAGTACCTCCTCACTGAACTCTATCAGCCAGTCCTCGGTTTCTATTCCCTCGGTCACGGGCTCACACCCCTGGTCAGTCTCACTCTGGGGTACCTCTTCCGGGGCGATGATGAGCGTTGTCCTCTTATCCTCGGGTTCTGGCTCACTTGTTGCAGCGGGTGGTCCCTCTACATCTGCGGGGGGCTCACGTGAATTCTCTGTGGTCGAAGGTGGTAAATCTGCTCTGGGTCTGGCTGTGCTCTGGACCGGGGCCGGACTCTCTCCAGACACCTAATGACGGCTTCCCTCCAGTCAAGTCCTGTGGTGTCTGGGAGGTCTACAGGATGGTGAAAGTTCGCCCCGAACTTCAGGTCTTCAGGGTCTCTGGTTATTGTGAGAAGACAGAAGTTTACAGTGAAATCCAAAAAATTGGTGCTCTCTTGAGCCACAACAATGAATTAGGCGATTAAATCACTATCACTGCTATGCTGATGACACTCAACTCTACTTCTCATTTCAACCAGATGATCCTACAGTTGCTGTTTGTATTGCAGCCTGCCTGACAGACATTTCTGTCATCATCACCTTCAACTCAATCTTGCGAAAACAGAACTGCTTGTGATCTCAACCAACCCAGCACTTCATCAAAATTTCTCCATTCAGCTAGGTTCATCAACCATAACTCCCTCCAGGACAGCCAGGAACCTTGGAGTTGTGATTGATGATCAGTTAAACTTCACTGACCATATTACTGCAACAGCCCGGTCCTGCAGATTTGTGTTATACAACATTAGGAAGATTAGACCCTTCGTATCAGAGCAGGCCACACAACTCCTAGTCCAAGCTCTTGTTCTCTCCAGACTGGACTATTGTAATGCTCTCTTAGCGGGCCTTCCGGCATGCATTATCAAACCCCTGCAACTCATCCAGAATGCAGCAGCAAGGGTGGTCTTCAACGAGCCGAAGAAAGCACACGTCACACCTCTCTTCATCAGTTTGCACTGGCTGCCAATAGCCGCTCGCATCAAATTCAAGGCACTGTTGCTTGCCTACAAATCAACCACAGGCTCTGCAACGATATACAAACCCGATTCCAAAAAAGTTGGGACACTGTACAAATTGTGAATAAAAACAGAATGCAATGATGTGGAAGTTTCAAATTTCAATATTTTATTCAGAATACAACATAGATGACATATCAAATGTTTAAACTGAGAAAATGTATCATTTTAAGGGAAAAATAAGTTGATTTTAAATTTCATGGCATCAACACATCTCAAAAAAGTTGGGACAAGGCCATGTTTACCACTGTGTGGCATCCCCTCTTCTTTTTATAACAGTCTGCAAACGTCTGGGGACTGAGGAGACAAGTTGCTCAAGTTTAGGAATAGGAATGTTGTCCCATTCTTGTCTAATACAGGCTTCTAGTTGCTCAACTGTCTTAGGTCTTCTTTGTCGCATCTTCCTCTTTATGATGCGCCAAATGTTTTCTATGGGTGAAAGATCTGGACTGCAGGCTGGCCATTTCAGTACCCAGATCCTTCTTCTACGCAGCCATGATGTTGTAATTGATGCAGTATGTGGTCTGGCATTGTCATGTTGGAAAATGCAAGGTCTTCCCTGAAAGAGACGACGTCTGGATGGGAGCATATGTTGTTCTAGAACTTGGATATACCTTTCAGCATTGATGGTGCCTTTCCAGATGTGTAAGCTGCCCATGCCACACGCACTCATGCAACCCCATACCATCAGAGATGCAGGCTTCTGAACTGAGCGCTGATGACAACTTGGGTTGTCCTTGTCCTCTTTAGTCCGGATGACATGGCGTCCCAGTTTTCCAAAAAGAACTTCAAATTTTGATTCGTCTGACCACAGAACAGTTTTCCACTTTGCCACAGTCCATTTTAAATGAGCCTTGGCCCAGAGAAAACGCCTGCGCTTCTGGATCATGTTTAGATATGGCTTCTTTTTTGACCTATAGAGTTTTAGCCGGCAACGGCGAATGGCACGGTGGATTGTGTTCACCGACAATGTTTTCTGGAAGTATTCCTGAGCCCATGTTGTGATTTCCATTACAGTAGCATTCCTGTATGTGATGCAGTGCCGTCTAAGGGCCCGAAGATCACGGGCATCCAGTATGGTTTTCCGGCCTTGACCCTTACGCACAGAGATTGTTCCAGATTCTCTGAATCTTTGGATGATATTATGCACTGTAGATGATGATAACTTCAAACTCTTTGCAATTTTTCTCTGAGAAACTCCTTTCTGATATTGCTCCACTATTTTTCGCCGCAGCATTGGGGGAATTGGTGATCCTCTGCCCATCTTGACTTCTGAGAGACACTGCCACTCTGAGAGGCTCTTTTTATACCCAATCATGTTGCCAATTGACCTAATAAGTTGCAAATTGGTCCTCCAGCTGTTCCTTATATGTACATTTAACTTTTCCGGCCTCTTATTGCTACCTGTCCCAACTTTTTTGGAATGTGTAGCTCTCATGAAATCCAAAATGAGCCAATATTTGGCATGACATTTCAAAATGTCTCACTTTCAACATTTGATATGTTATCTATATTCTATTGTGAATAAAATATAAGTTTATGAGATTTGTAAATTATTGCATTCCTTTTTTATTCACAATTTGTACAGTGTCCCAACTTTTTTGGAATCGGGTTTGTACCTAAACTCGCTTGTTCAGACTTATGCACCCTCCAGAAGCTTGCGTTCTGCAAGTGAACGACGCCTCGTAGTGCCATCCCAAAGAGGCACGAAATCACTCTCACGGACCTTTTCCTGGACCGTTCCCACCTGGTGGAATGACCTGCCTAGCTCAATTCGAGCAGCTGAGTCTGTAGCCATTTTCAAAAAACGTCTAAAGACACATCTTTTCCAGCAGCACCTGACCAATTGAGACTAGCACTTAACTATTCTATTCGTTTTTCTTTGTATAATAAAAAACAAACAAAAAAACCCAAAAAACTGTGTACTGTGCTAGACTAACTAAGACTTGTTACAGCACTTGCATGCTGTTGCCCCTTGTTTGTCTGATTTGCTTCTATTGCTCTCCTCATTTCTAAGTGGCTTTGGATAAAAGCGTCTGCTAAATGATTAAATGGAAATGGAAATAGAAATGGAAATCCATTTTTGTTGTTTCAGTCCAGTCATCTGTCACAAGTGTGTTGCAGAAGAAGGCATAATATAATATAATATAATATAATATAAAGTGTTGCAGAATACAATATAATATACATTTTTGTCTAAATTGAAAATGTAATATAAAATATAAATGTAGTTTAACCCTACAAATTTGCAAAATCTAATGTACTTTATTGCTTTATTTGCATAAACACATACTATTCATAAGGGGTCAGTAAGATTAAAAAAAAAAAAGTTTTTAAGCTGCATTTATTTGACTAAAAATACAGTGAGAACAGTAATATTGTGAAATATTATTCCAGTGTAAAGCAGCTGTTTTCTATGTGAATATATAGTAAAGTGTAATTTATTCCTGTGATCAAAGCTGAATTTATCATCATTACTCCAGTCTTCAGTGTCACATGATCCTTCACAAATCATTCTAATATGAGGATTTGATGCTTGAGAAACTTTTCTGAATATTATCAATGTTGAAAACAGTTGTGCTGCTTCATATTTTTGTGGAAAACTTTATATATTTTATTGTTAAGGATTCTTTGATGAATATAAAGTTCAAAAGAACAGCATTTATTTGAAAATAGAATCTTTTGTAACATTATTAATGCCTTTACTGTCACTTTTGATCAATTTAAAGCATTCTTGCTGAATAAAAGTATTAATGTTTTTCAAAAAACATCACAAGTCAAAACATACAAGCTGTTTTCCTCATGGAGTCCTAAAAATGTCCACAAGAACAAGGATTTCGGATATAGCTATCTTTGTGGGGACATTTTGTCCTCATAACGCAGGGTTTACCTGAAACACACACACACTCACACAGGCACACACACACACAAGTCACCCCAAATTGAGAGATTCCAGTCTTTCTGCCGTTGCTTTATTTCCACACTACGGATGTCAGCGCTGTAAGTGTACTCTTCTGCTCATCAGTGTGTAATAAGCGCTGTGGAGTGTCTCTCTCTCAGGCACGCAGCTGTGAGCGCGGAGGGAAATGTCAGCCGCAGACACAGAGAGAGAGAATAATAAACATGACAATTGTGAAAGAAGGCAGTGTCTCTGTCTCGCACGGCACACTGCAGAAAGCTGTAGAAGCTGGATGTCACTTCTAGTATGTCCCCACAATTCAGTATAAGTCTATTCATACTCCATAATATAGGCCAAGAATTAATGTCATTCCAAACCTACATGATGTTCTTTCTTCTGAAGGACATTTTGAAGGACAATTTAACTTGTTTGATATACTCTTGGTCTTCTGAAGCCATACTTTAGCTTTGTGTTGAACTGACTTTTTTTTAAAAAATCATGATTTTAGTGGTGGAAAACATTGATATTCTGCCAAAAAATTAAAATTAAAAGTCATCTTTTGTGTTCTATGGAAGAAAAAGGGTTTGAAATAACGAGAATAAAGGCCTTTTGACCCAAATATGCCACAGTATCAAATCAAATCAAATCACCTTTATTTATATAGCGCTTTTTACAATGGCAATTGTTTCAAAGCAGCTTCACAGTGGTAACAGGAAAATAATGCAACAGAATTTGATTCGGCTGTACAGCCGCTCTGGTGAAAACAGTGATGCCACCCAGCTCATTTCAATTATCATATAGTGTCAATGCGGGCAGATCAGTAATATAGTTGAAATTTAAGTGTCCCCAACTGAGCAAGCCAAAAGCCAAAGGCGACGGTGGCAAGGAACCAAAACTCCTTCAGGGCCAGAATGGAGAAAAAAACCTTGGGAGAAACCAGGCTCAGTCGGGGTGCCAGTTCTCCTCTGGCCGACGAACAAATAGTGTATGATTATGATTCTGGCAACATTACAGGTCAGAAGTCATATTAGATCAATAGATATCCGTAGGATTATTCGAAAGATTGGAGTCGTCACGCCGGGGACGGGTTTAATGAGGATGTCGTGTCGATGTGGCATTTACAGGGGGGAGTTTAATTGACACTATTGTCTCTACAGACACTTCAGGGATGCGTTGGTCATGTCCAGGCTAAGGGCCACCATCTGGTCTGGATACGGCCCGGATCCGGCCGACTGCAGTAAACCTCGGGATAAACAGAGAGACTAACATTAGCGTAGATGCCATTCTTCTTATGATGTAACGAGTACATCAGATGTTATGGGAAGTGTTCCCGGTTCCGGCTGACCTAGTTAATGCAGCCTAAGACAATCATTTAACTGATTTGAATAATATAAATTAAAAATGTTTTATGTGTATGCCATAGTAAAGAGATGTGTTTTTAGTCTAGATTTAAACTGACAGAGTGTGTCTGCTTCCCGAACAATGCTAGGAAGACTGTTCCAGAGTTTAGGTGCTTAATAGGAAAAGGATCGACCGCCTGCAGTTGATTTTGATATTCTAGGTATTATCAACTGGCCAGAATTTTGAGACCGCAATAGACGTGATGGAGTATAATGCGTTAAGAGCTCGCTCAAGTACTGGGGCGCTAAACCATTTAGTGCTTTGTAAGTAATCAGCA
The DNA here is from genome assembly GCA_039654105.1 of Coreius guichenoti. Lineage (NCBI taxonomy): Eukaryota > Metazoa > Chordata > Actinopteri > Cypriniformes > Gobionidae > Coreius > Coreius guichenoti. Next base: position 2,468,101 of record CM077170.1, on the reverse strand, counting down.
AGATTTTAAAATGTATACAATGTTTAATAGGGAGCCAATGCAGTGATGTATGAGTGATGTTATATCACAGAAACAGTATATATATCACAATACAGTTACTCAACACTGAAAATTCAACAAAAATGGTTTATATATTAATTTAACATGTGGTATTGTCTATTTTTGGGATAATCCAGTAAATTAATTACTTTACAAATGAAAGGTGCTTCTTGTTATTTGATTATTATGGAACTCGAGGGATGCAAACCAGAATATGATAAATAATATAATATAATATAATCAAAATATATATGTTGTTGTGAACAGCATGGTTGAAATAAATATTTTTTTTTCCCAATTGAAAATTATATAAAAAATAAAAATGTAGTTCAACCCTACAAATGCTACAATTTGCAAAATCAAAATGTACTTTATTGGCAATAAAATATATAAATAATAATAATAAATAAATAATAATATAATATAATATAATATAATACAATTTGTTTTTTTTGGCCAAAACACATTTGTTGTTGTAAACAGAATGGCTGAAATAAATATATTTTCCAAACTGAAATATAAATATAGTTTAAAACTTCAATCTTTACAATGTGCAAAATCATAGTATTACATAAATATATACACACACACATATATATACAGGATAATCCGGTGAATTACTTTACAAATTAGAGGTGATTCTGGCCAAAATATATTTGTTGTTCTTATCATTCATAACAACTAAACTAAATATGGCATCAGTGGCAAAAACAGCCTCACATTACGCAACACTGTAATATCATACAAACTTTCAAGCAATTTTAGGGTCCAAATTATTTTGTAAAATACTTATTTTGTATAAAATAAAAATGTTTAGTTCCGTACATTTGCTTTACAGTAAATTTATACTTATTTACACTTTCATGCCTAATAATCTTCTTTAAAAAAGAGACCAACCGTAGGTGTGTATTCCATAGCGTTCATGAACCATTTAAAGGGACAGTTCACCCAGAAATGAATTCTGTCATCATTTGCTCGCCCTCAAGTTGTTCCAAACATGTATGGATTTCTTTCTTCTGCTGATCACAAACTGTGACACAAACCCCTCAACTGCTCGATTACCCATATTCTTCAAAATATCTTCTTTCGTGTTCAGCAGAAGAAAAAAACTCATACAGGTTAACTTGAGGGTGAGTAAATGATTTATGGGTGAACTGTCCCTTTAAGTTCAGGTCTATGCTCAAAAAGGGGTTGACAGTCTAACTGCCGATTAGACAAGCGACCGTAAACAACTAAACTCTGCTTTGTGCTTCACAAACACCCTTTAATGACTTGTTTGGGGCACGTCACACTTTTATTATTGCATGATGAGTAATGGTGACAGAATTGTGGTTTTTGGGGTGAGCTACTCCTTTAAAACGTCTATAGGCACCTGTAATCACACACCACCCTCTGGGAATCTTTGGGGCCCTGGAGGAAACTCAGCACATGATGTCCTCTCGCTGCGCTCCGTCCCCGGAGACCTGACTCGCTCACATATAAGGACGGCTCTCATGTGAGAGAGCATTGTTCCCTCTCCGAGCCGTGGAGCGAGACCGTAGCTTTACCTAAGATTTGTGTCTCCAAGGTTCGGGTTACCAGACCTCACCCCCCACCTCCGGCTGCCCACTTTGTCCCTGAACAGAATTTTCCACTCGTCTTTTCCAGGGAAGACACCTACATTCATCCGCTGCACTTCTCATCCTCTCATTATATACTCGCCTATAGCAAAAAATAAACAGTAATTGTGAGGGATTACAAACACAGAAGAGGAGAGAGTAACTTATCCTTAGAAAACCCTCCAGAAGAGTCAAACAAATCATTTTTAGTGAGGAAGATAGTATTTTATCTGGTTGCATAAACATGCATAAAACATATGTTGCACAAGGCTAAATTACATCTGGCCTCTAGCTGCAAACAAACATCTTTTCAATAATTATATCCTTTACGCAAAACAATTAAAATGTCTCGTGACTGTGGGACAAAAATAAGCCCAAAACGTTAAGATACTCCAAAAGCTTGGGAAAGAAATGAACACTTTTATTCAGCATTAAATTCATCAAAAGTGTCATTAAAGATATTTAAAATGTTACAAAATTGCATCATGTTAGAATGATTTGTGAAGGATCATGAGACACTGAAGACTGGAGTAATGATGATAAATTCAGCTTTGATCACAGGAATAAATTACACTTTACTATATATTCACATAGAAAACAGCTGATTTACACTGGAATAATATTTCACTATTTTTGGTGAGCGGAAGAGACTTAGTCAGAAACACAGTGTAACATTATGGGGGAAAAAACAATCCAATGTTGCTTTAAAAAAAAGAAAAAAGGAAAAGAAAATGCATGTGCAATAAAAAGAAAGCTACATGAGTCAACTTAACATAACAAATAAGTTAAAAATAAAATGAGTGTTAATATGTTACCATTTTTATTATTTACTCTTTCTGTCATTAAACATTGAAATATTTGAATAGGCAGCTCATTTATTTGCAGCACCCATAACGCTTCGCTCGTGAACCTTGAACAGTTTTGCCCTCGAGACGTCTTTGCTTACCTATAAACAGCACAGGAAAGCCGAAACGTACAAAAGAGTAACACAAACTTCTAAACGCAAAATGGACAGTGAAAGTTAAGAGCTGGCGGGTTGACACAACAAACGCAACATGTCACACAGGGTCATGGAAAAGCACTCTACCGAAACCATTATGAAACATCGTCCCATATGGGCTTGATGAAGTTCTCTGATGAAAATGTTTTAGCTCTCAAAGCGATTAACGCCAACACTTTATTTCCATAGTCCACTTTAGACATTCTTACTATAAGTAACTTTACAAGTACATGTCAACTTATTCTACTAACCCGAACCTAACAGTCTACTAATACTCTAATGACTGCTAGTTAACATGTAGTTGTAAATAGTTAAAGTGGACCATTGAATTAAGCGGTTATAGCATTAGACCTACAAGCACCATTAATGATTGATCTCATCCAGAACTTCTTGACTTGTCTAAGTGTTCAGCAAACCTCATATATTGGTTTAGACTCCTGGCTGGATCTTAAACCCCATGAAGTGACTGTTTACAGAACACAATGACCATAAACATGTACATCAGTTTCACACGGGAACATGCACAGGACATCAGACTAGACTAACAATGAATATATATATTAAACTGATCAGAAGTGACAGACATGTATAATGTTACTAAATGTTAATAAAAGATTCTATTTCAAATAAATGCTGCTCTTTCTATTCATTAAAGAATCTTGAAAAATAAAATGTATCTCAGTTTCCACAAACATATGAACTGTTTTCAACATTGATAATAATCATAAATGTTTCTTGAGCTCAAATCCTCATATGAGAATGATTTGTGAAGGATCATGTGACACTGAAGACTGGAGTAATGATGCTGAAAATCACAGGAATAAATTACACTTTACTATATATTCACATAGAAAACAGCTGTTTTACACTGGAATAATATTTCACTGTTTTTACTGTATTTTTTACTGTAAACGCAGCCTCGGTGAGCAGAAGAGACTCTTTCAAAAACATTACAAACATATTATCTTAGATTTGAATGGTAGTACTGTATACACACACACACACACAGCTTGTTTTGTGATGTAAAAAATGACAAAGATAAATCATATCAGAACTTTTGCACCTTTAATGTAAAAATTGCAGCCTATGCAATGCCACTGAAAACCAAAGTGACGCATATCAGAGAAAAAAGATAAACTGAAAATATTTACTTTTTAATAGAATCTTTAACTTCACTGGAATGGTACGAAACTTGGTAAAGGTTTTGGCACTTGCTGTGTGAACACACAAACACTCACAAATCATGGACGTCACACTTGTGTTGTTCGCAGTCAAATATGAGCGCATTGGAAATGAATGGGATGTGAATTTCATCTAGTGGAAGCGTTTGGTACTGCAGCCAAACAAAATCTGATTTTATTTTAAAATCTGAAAGCTCATTTTTTGAGATATCAACCTCAAATTTGGAGCACAACTTGTTTCGATTTTCTCGCAGTTTTAGAGTAAAATGTGTTTCGTAAAATATATACATTTACATTTGTATTTTGGTGCATTTTTTATAACGATAAACATAAAAGTTCACTTTTTAAACTTTTTTCACTTCAGCAATAATCTGCCAAGTGTCTTATTTGAAAAGAGACCAAACCGAAGTCTTCAAAGCATTCACGATTTATGACCGTTTAAGATGGAAATTTAATTCTCAGGTCTATGCTCAAAAAGTGAATAAATGGATGTACCATAAATCCCCTAAAACATACAAAACATTAAATAAAAAACATTACTGAACTAAAATATAGTCTCAGCTTTTCTGCTGCTACAAGAGCCACAAAGAGCTTACGAAGCCTCAACGGGATGTATATTAAAAAAATATTAATCTGATTAATCTGTTAGCATTTTATATTATTAATATTTATATTATGAATTATTTCAGCCTTCTATCATATGCCTTAGCCAGCTAATTTATGTGTGACACTCATTATGCTTCGCTCTTGAACAGTTTTGCCCTCGAGACGTCTTTGCTTACCTATAAACAGCAAGGAAGCAGAATTACAAAAGAAGAAAGAACACAAATGTATAAACTCAAAACATGCAGTGAAAGTATTATAACACTGCGGGTTCACACAGGATCATGGTAGACTCGACAAGCACAAACCCTAAACCCTAAACCCTTAACCCTAAATAGTGCTGAAAATGTATAGCAGACTGTGTCTTTCAAGAGGCTTCTAGATCAGTTGTTTAAATCAGATGATGCTGAAAGACACTTGTAGGTTTTGACACTAGACGCTGCAAATCCAAAGTCAATACCATGGAAAGCATTTATTGTGAGTTTTCAGAGTTGGTCAGGGCAGCTTCGGCTACCAAATGCTCTCAGAATAACACAGACTGAAAGTCTGACCACTTCATAAGATTCAAAAGATGGATTTATTTGCTAGACGGGCATTCCTGTTTTACAAACTGCTAATTTTTCTCAAAAATAGCATGCACAAACAAGGCTCAATGCCCAGTTAGCGTGGCAGATTTACAACTGGAACAAAGGTAGCGGCTTAAAACGGCTTTATTCATAAACTCGGAGAGAAATCTTACTAATTTTAGTCTCAACTTGACAAAGGCCGAGAAACAAGCTGCCTTACAAAATATGTACTAAGAACATTTGGCTAACGTTCCCATTAAGTTATGAAAACTTTATGTTCTCTGAACGTTCAAAACGTGGTTCTTGGTTATGTGAACATTCCATATCATTCTGCAAACATTATGGGAATGTTACTTTTGAATGTTCTCTGAATGTTCCGAAACAAGTTACTTTTTTTGTTTTAAATTGTTATGTTTCAGGAGAAAAAGTTCCATGATTTTGTGCTAACATTTTGAGAACATTTTTAAAAGGATAGTTCACCCAAAAATGAACATTAGCCCATGATTTACTCACCCTCAACCCATCCTAGGTGTATATGACATTCTTCTGTCAGACGAATACAATCAGAGTTATATTAAAAAATGTCCTGGCTAATCCAAGCTTTATAATGGCAGCCCAAAATTTGAAGCCCATAAAAGTGCATCCATCCATTATAAAAGTGCTCCACATGGCTCCGGGGGTTAATAAAGGCCTTCTGAAGTGAATCGATGGGTCTGTGTAAGAAAAATATCCATATTTAACACGTTATAAAGTAAAATATTTAGCTTCAGCCGGACCGCCTTCCGTATTCAACTTACGCAGAATTATATTATAGGATATTTGTCTTACACAAACCCATCGCTTCGCTTCAGAAGGCCTTTATTAACCCCTGGAGCCGTGTGGAGCACTTTTATAATGGATGGATGCACTTTTTTGGGCTTCAAATTTTGGGCTGCCATTATAAAGCTTGGATTAGCCAGGACATTTTTTAATATAACTCTGATTGTATTCGTCTGACAGAAGAATGTCATATACACCTAGGATGGGTTGAGGGTGAGTAAATCATGGGCTAATTTTTATTTTTGGGTGAACTATCCCTTTAAAGACCAGATTCAAACATTCTATTAACGTCACTGGAAGAGCATTTGTTCGGGCTGGGCCGGTGATTTACCCTCACGCGGGACGTTACTCAATGACTTACTGAGGGAGTGAGTGAGTAAAGCATGTGTGTGTGTTTGTGGTCACTGATTTTGCCAAGTAAGACATTATCCTGATTCAACACATTTTGTTGACCCTGGGACAACATTCATGTCTGAAATGTACCCATAAGTTATCACTAAACTCAGAGGGAATAGGTGAAAAACACTGAACCCTGGTTTTAAGCCTAAACTTGACATAAACTGTAAACTACCCTCAAATCTGATTGGTAGATTGGAATGTTGTTCCAGGATCAACAGAGATGTACTTGGTGAAATCATGTTCACTGCGTCGGCCGGTCGCACACAGTGTCCTCTAGTGTCTTTGCCAAAGAAGGCGCCCTGTTTGTCTCTGACGTCACATGAGCTTCAAACATGCCGAGGCGAGGCGAAGCCTGCACTGCTTTTGATGAACAAACAGACAAATGAAGACTACAGCAAACAAAAGATCCAAAAGCTCAGCCGTTCATTTGCTGAGGCTCGCCTGTGTGGATTGGAGAAAAAAAGCATTGTGTATTATCCCACAGGAAAGAAAAATTACACTTGAGATCTTTTTAATAGTATCTCAGTTGTTTCTCCAAGACAGCAGTGACACTAAATGGAGAGATGAATCCTGCGTCTTAGATTTATAAGAAAAATCGAGAATTTTTTTTAGGAGAAAGAGCTGAGACAAAATAATAAAATAAAATAAAATAAAATAAAATAAAATAAAATAAAATAAAATAAAATAAAATAAAATAAAATAAAATAAAATAAAATAAAATAATAAAAATTTCTCAAGACTGATTTTAGCTGCTATCCATATTAAATTTATTTATATTAAATTTATTTTTATAGCATAATTTTTTTAGAAATTTATGCAGTCTATAATAGAGTGCATTATACAGTCTGTTTTATTTCTATTAATGAATATGAAAAAAAATATATATATATAAAATACAAAAAAACTGTTTTTATTTGTATGATTAAGATATTATTATAGTTTTTAATAATATTTTATAAATTTTAGTAATTTTGCCATTTTTAGAATTTTTTTGCTTTTTTTAATATGTCTGTTTAGTTTATATTATTTTTCATTTCAGTTTTGGTTTTAGTTATTTTAGTACATCAAGTTAAACTAAATAAAAATGAGGAATGTTGCCTTGGTAACTGGCTCGAAATAAAATGAGCACGTTTTTTATATTATTTTATTATTTTATTTCAGTTAACATTTATTTCATTTCAAATAACAACATTTTTAATAGTTTTAGTTTTAGTTTTAGTTAACTATAACAATCCTGATCTAAGCTGCATGTCCACTTTAAAATATTTATTTTTATAAATGAACAACTTTATATATAAATATACAGTTTATAATAAAGTGTATTATATTTTATTCTGTTTTTCATTTATTCTTAATGAATTTTATGACAAACAGCATAAAATAAAATAAAATAAAATAAATAATTTCTCAAGATCAACTGATTTTAGCTGCAAAATTTTATTAGAATTTCATGCAGTCTATAACAGAGTGCATTATAAATAAATTTTAGGAGAAACAGCAGAGACAAAAATAAAATAAAATAAATAAAAAATAATAAAAATAATAAAATAAATAAAACAAATAAAATAAAATAAATAAAAATAAAATAAAATAAATAAATAAATAAAATAATTTCTCAAAATCAACTGATTTTAGCTGCTATCCATATTAAATTTGTTACATTTATTTTTATAACATAATTTTATTAGAAATTCATGCAGTCTATAATAGAGAGCATTATAAATGATAAACAGCAGAGACAAAATAAAACAAAATAAAATAAAATAAAAAAATAAATAATAAAAATATACTTTTCCAAGATCAACAGATCTGAGCTGCTATTCACATATTTATTTTTATAAAAAACATATATAATTTTATTATGATTTCATACAGTCTATAATACTGTGTATTATAAATCCATACAGACTATTTTATTTATCTTAATGAATTTTAGGAGGAACAGCTGAGACAATCAATCTAAATAAAAAATAATAAAACAATAAACTAATGTTCCTCTGGCACTTTATCAACCTGAAAAGCAACATCAAGCACAAAATCTACACAGTTGCCCAGTTCATCACGTACATGACCTTCACCTGCTACACTGTGTGTGTGTGTGTGCGTGTGTGTGTGTGCGTGTGTGTGAGTCCCAGTGAAAACCCCAGCAGTGCAGCGCGAGGAACGCTGGGTGAGTGGGAGGAAGGTGTGGAGAAGTGTATCACACAGTCCTGATCCGTAGAGGTCACTCCTCTGTTCCGGCACACTCACGTTCTCTTCTTTTGTGCTTGTTTATTCACTCCTCACATTCCCGTTTGTGCCGGAGGGGTTTCAGAGCGTGCCCTTTGCGTCCGTTTGACAGACGGATGAGTTGTCATTGCACAATGTCATTTCCAAACAGCTAAAGTTACGTGAAGGCCAGCGATGCATTAAACGGTTTTGGAAGATAATCCCTGACACATTCCAGGACACACATTCACCCCCAAACAGATGGCCGTCGTACTACTGTGTAAGCGGGAAAAACCACACTGGGAGAACGATGACCCAAAACAATCCAAATATAACTTTAGATCTGAGACTCTCAGCAACCAGTAATGTGACGTCCTGTTTGGAATGGGATATTAAACAAGAAGAAAATAATAGGGCGAGATTGTATCTAAATCATGCTAGCAATGAGTTAAATCATGTTAGCAAAACATGTTAAATCATGCTAGCAACATGCTAAATCATGCTAGCAACACGCTAACAATGAGCAAAATCATGTTAGCAATGTGTGCTAAATCATGCTAGCAAAATATTAGCAATGTGCTAAATCATGCTAACAATGTGCTTAATCATGCTAGCAACATGCTAGCAATGAGCTAAATCATGTTAGCAATGTGTTAAATCATGCTAAGAAAATGCTACCAATAAGCTAAATCATGCTAGCAACATGTTAAATCATGCTAGCAACATGTTAACAATGAGCTAAATAATGCTAGCAACATGTTAAATCATGGTAACAACATGCTAATTCATGCTAGCAACATGCTAAATCATGCTAGCAAAATGTTAGCAAAGTGCTAAATCATGCTAGCGATGTGCTTAATAATGCTAGCAAACATGCTAGCAATGTGGTAAATCATGTTAGCAAAATGTTAAATAATGCTAGCAATGTGCTAAATCATCTTAGCAAAATGGTAAATAATGTTAGCAACATGCTAGCATTGAGCTAAATCATGTTAGCAACATGTTAAATCATGATAGGAATGTGTTAAAACATGTTATCAACATGTTACATAATGCTAGCAATGTGTTAAATCATGCTAGCAAAATGCTAAATCATGCTAGCAATGTGCTAAATCATTTTAGCAAAATGGTAAATCATGCTAGCAACATGCTAGTAATGAGCTAAATCATGCTAGCAACATGTTAATTCATGTTAACATCATGCTACAGCTTGCTAGTAATGTGCTAAATCATCTTAGCAAAATGGTAAATCATGCTAACAACATGTTAGCAAATGAGCTAAATCATGCTAACAACATGCTAATTCATATTAGGAATGTGATAAATAATGCTTAGAAGAAAATAATATTTTATCCAATAGGAATTGATTGTTTCTGCTCAAAATATAGTACACTGTAAAAAAAGAAAAGTTGCTGCCTTAGATTTTTAAGTACAATCAACTTGGATGTTTAAGTCATTTCAACTTAAATTACATTAAATTTTAAAAATGAGTTGAATCTTGTATAGCTTATAAAAAAGTTGAACATGCATGTCTTAACTAATTTTGATCCGTTAAAGCAATGTAAAAACATGTTGCCATAACAACTTCATCAACAACAAGGTTTTAATACACATCAGTTTTATTTTTACTAATCATGAGATATAGTTTATATTCATATAAAGATTATAGATTTTATTAGTATTTTTTAATTAGTTTTTATTTTTAGATTTTCCATGTTTATTTCAATTTTAGTTAAAGTTTTATTAATTTTGTACTTTTGTCATTTTTATTATTTGTTGTGTTTTTTAAAAAAAAATATGTCTATTTAGTTTATATTATTTTATTTCAGTTTTAGTTATTTTATTATTATCAAGTTAAACTAAATGAAAATGATAAATGTTGCATTGGCAACTATAGCTTGAAAAAACAATATTTTATTTCAGTTAATGCTCATTTTATTTCAAGTAACAAAAATGTTTTTTAAAAATACTTTTTTTAAAAATTGTAATGCTTTTAGTTTTGGTTAACTATAATAACCCTGATGCACACACTGATAACATGAATAGCATGACTAAGTGTCTTTGCATATTATGCAACATGAAAATGATTGAATAGTGAAAAGTAGGATTTCTATACCACAATGAAACCGGATGGGAGTTTGCGAAAGCAATGGCGAAATAGCTATTTCATCATCCTCATCATTCAATCCATTCAATCACTTTCTCCTGCAGAACACAAATGATATTGATGATCAAATAAATAATAATGAGACCGAAAACAGAGTCGGTTTTGATTTCATGGGGACTTTAAAGACTCAATATACAGTTATATATACTCAATACAGTTTCAATATAAGAAATAAAGCGGCACCTTGACAGGATCGGCCATGCCTTTGTTTGACTGATAATCCAGGTGTGTGTAATGAGATTATGGTTGATTTTAATGTGACTGATCAAACACTGCTGGAGTGATGTGCTGGTGTGTTAATACTCATCATACCATGTTAACAGACACTCCTGCAGTCACTGATCAGAGAGAAAAACACCATGGATTCATACACAGTAATACTGATCACAAACGCATTAATATGTGCCTAAAACCCCCCTCGCTGATCAAGGAAGATGATATGATGCACTAAAATACACACGGATGAGGATGGGCATAAAGATAGGTCTAAATATAGCCAAATACAATGATTATAAGTGTGCATTTATACACTTCATGTTTGGGGTCGGTAAGATTTTTAATGTTTTTAAAAAGAAGTCTCTTCTGCTCACCAAGGCTGCGTTTACTTGATCAAAAATACAGTAAAAATTGTAAATATTATTACTTTTTAAATCAGCTGTTTTCTATGTGAATATATAGTAAAGTGTAATTTATTCCTGTGATCAAAGCTGAATTTATCATCATTACTCCAGTCTTCAGTGTCACATGATCCTTCAGAAATCATCTAATATGAGGATTTGCTGCATAATGAACATTTATGATTATTCTTAAGCTTTTGTCTAAAAAATTCTAATGCAGTTTCTATGAAAAAGAGTCAACATGAAATGAGATCATATTGAGATCTTTGACTGTTGATGGCAGACTTTAGCATTAAATCTAAAGCCGTATCCAATTAGTTGTTTTTCCAACTATTTTTCCTCCCTGGTTATGTTATATCACAACGAGAACACTTGAGTGGTTTTTATTTAAAAGGTGGAGTGGAGAGCCATCAAGATCACACACATTTTGCCAAAGACTAGAGCGAGAGAGCGAGAGAGCGAGAGAGAGAGAGAGAGAGAGAGACGCAACTGCCCCCTTTGCACCAAACACTCCCGCCAACCGGCTGTTGCTAGGCAACCTGCGTGCATGCCTGAGATTATTGCGCACAATCCATGAGGCTCAAATGTCTTTTCAAATTAAAGGAGTGCAATCGGAACATTGTTTTCCTCGAGAGGACGGCGACTGTAAAGGGCGGCAGAGGGAAAATTGAACAGCTTGCTGCTAAAACAAGTTCATATTGAACTTTTCCTCGCTGCGATGCCTCATACCGCCGTTCCAAACATGCTAATGCTCATAGATTAGATACGCATGGAGGGCCTCGATCTCCTGTCATGCGTTCGGGGACCGGGGGACATTCCAGCCTCTAATACAGTGAACACAGTCCAGTGGCTAATGCATTACCTCAGTTATTCACAAAGAAATCCCACGCTCACTGGAAAAATGTGCCTGTGCCGATCAATGTTTATGTAAAATGACATAACATCGCTTCTTGCACGTTTAGCAACAGGTTCAAAGTGAAATGTGAGATGCGCTAAAAAGCTGTGTTCGAAATCGCCCCCATACCCTCATTCACTATTCCCTACATTACTACTTGAGGGAGTGAATGAACACGAGTGAGTGCATTCGGACACTGACCCATTGAAACCCCCCCTTACGAAAAAAAAGTAAACCTCAAGTTCATTTTATGAAGTATACTTAAGTAATGTTCAAGTATATTTTTAAGTATACTTTATGTAGTAAGTATACTAATATCAATGTGTACTAGTAGTAAACTTGTAAGTGTACTATTTCAATACTTTTAGTATATAAAATTATACGTTTAAGTGTACTATAAGTGTAACAGTAGTAGTGCACAACTACGTTTCTCATTTGTACTGCATCTGTACTACAAGTGAACTTATAAGTATACTAGTAGTTTACTATTTTAATACAAGTAGTACATTTTTTAGTTTATGAAAGTACACTTTGAAGTATATACTCTCAGTAAACTAGTTTAGTAGTTTTATACTGCAAGTATACTTGTAAGTTTTCTTTAAGTGAACATAACATCACACTTATAGTTTAATATTTATATATTATTTTTGCACTTTCAGTATACTATTATGTTCAAATATAGATATTCATTTTTTATACCTGAAATATACCTTAAAACATTTTTTTTTTTATTATTATTATAGCATGCATTCCCTTTTTATCAACACTTGAATGTGGGTAAGTTTCATAAAGAAAGGCAACATTTTAAACAAAAAGTTGAGAAAATCGCATTTTTGTCAAAGACTACGCCTTGATCGGATTCCGAACGATGATCACACACAGATGGAGTAGATGGAGTCCATCAACACACTCAAACTTTCACAGTCCTTTCCTCTTCATGGGTTCGACATTTCATTCAGTAACGTTAGGCAGTTTTGATTTACATGCTGCTTAATGTTTGATGATCGTGTTATTTTACATTTGCGTCAGCAATCTTCTATCACTTGTTTCTGCTTCTTCTTCTCCTGTGTTCTGATCAGGAGATTTTGTACTAGACGATGTGTCATAGCGCCCCCTACCGTATAAGAGTGAAAACATGGATAGCTGGAAAATTCAGTCAATGGTGGGGAAAGAGTGAAGTAGATTTGAAGTAAATTCCTATGTACACTACCAGTGGACTAGCCTACACAAAAATTCAGATACGCAGAATTAGGAACACATCTGTTTTATATCAATATTCTAATCAATATTTTCAAACAATGTAAGTTTAATAAGACTGTATGTAAAACTATGTAAAAAAAAATATATATATATTTAATCGTCTACTCAATTACAAGCCTTTGAATACTTAATTATACTTTTAAGTATATCTCGATCAAAAGATTGAGTACAAGTACAGGCCAAATATACTGTCAGTATAAGTCAAGTATACTTAAGTGCAATTTTAAGTATATTTCTGAGAAGTACATAAAACGTAGACTGAAAGTATACTTTCTTATTTTTAGTTTAAAAGAAGTATACTAATAGAACACTTGAATAAACGTATTTTTCGTAAGGGCCCTTGAAAATCCATGTTTATTTTAGCATGCTTCTGAGAGGTTTGTTCAAATCATAACCCTAACTATGAAAAGTATATGTGATGCCTCAGCAAACAACACTTATTATGGTCATTCTCAGCTGTTCTATATATAAATGCATGTTAAAAGTGAAGAATGCATCATAATAATCAGTTGTGCCACTTTTTCTTAATGCGCTCTTGTTAGTCATTTTCTGTTGCTGCTTTCTCAGTGTGTTCTGTTCACTCGCTCTCCATGATCACACTCACTGTCCTGCAGCTGTTCTCGCTGCATATTTTTATCTGTAAAGATAGCATGAAATAGCATGGCAAAAAATAGACATTCTACAATCAGCCTGTCTGTCTGACTCTTATGTTCACCAAATTTTAGTTCATGCATTAAGCTTGTCTATATGGTATTGCACTGACTTTTTCTTCTAAAAGAATGAACAAAATATATATGCACTCAGGATATTCTATCCAAATGTTTGTGTAATAAACATAAAAAAGTAGGGATGCACGATATATCGGCCACCATATCGGTATCGGCCGATATATGCTCATTTTTAATTGGCCCAATAAGAAAATTTGGCCGATATATTAAAGCCGATAAATAATGTATTATTTCCTTCCGCTGAGACACTTCAGATGCGCACTGTTCACCATGATGGGTTTGAATTGCTTGAAACATGATTGAAATCACTTCAAAAAGGAAAATACAATTCAGTGCAACATGTGCACCGCAAGTCTGTCATATCGGCTACATAAAATTATAATGAAAACATCATAATTGTGTGTTTGGGACATGGCTTTTAATGGTGAGACTTTTGTTTTTGTAATCAGGCTCTCAAAAATTATAAAAAAAATGTATTTAGATTTATCAGTCAATATATCGTTTATCAGATTTCAAATATAAAGAATTATCGGTTATCGGTAGCAGACAAAATTTTCATATCGGTGCATCCCTATAAAAAAATTATCTCAAGATTATATAAAAATTATATAAAATCAAAAATTATATAAAAATTTGGATTTAGATTTATCTGCCAATATATCAGTTATTGGCTTTCAAATATAAAGAATTATCGGTATCAGCCAAAATTTTCATATCGGTGCATCCCTATAAAAAAGGGATGAATAAGTCTCTCGTATCACTCCACACTCTTTCTTCTCACATAATAAGATCAATAACACTCAAATCAATATTTCATATGACCGGCTGTAGCTGTACAATATCACAGCTGTGTGAATGAGAATAGTGCAGGATATTTGGAGAATGGGTTGATTTGAAGATCTGAAACAGAACTGTCTGTCTGTCTGTCAGAAGAGCGATGCTTAAGGTCAGCCGTGTCGTGTCTGTGAAGCAGTCGAGAGCTCAATGAGACCCGACGGCACAGACGTGCTTCATGAACTGTCAGTCCAAATGATGCTATGAGAGCCGAGAAGAGCTGGATGCTTAAAAACAAACCACTATTCAGTTTGAATAGATGGATACTGAGACAAAATCCCACCAGAGCAGCTTCTCTCCTCATGGCAACGTTGCCAGGTCTACACAACAAAAACCCTCCTAATCAAAACTAGCCCAATCGCAGCCAAAACTAGAGGGGTCACTAGAAACACAACCCGAGAAACAGTGTAAAAGCAGCCCAATTCTGCGGGAAAATCGTGGCCTTGGCAACACATACCGTTACTGCATCTGTGTCAAGGAAATTGCAGATTTTCTGTCAGTTTATGGCTGCTTCTTCATAATTTACAAGCCTTTCAGGTCTGCAATTTAATTAACCTCAAAATCAAGACAAAAATAAGGCTTATTAGGACCCCAAAACTACTTCTTGCAATGCAAACAAATCTCATTCTTATTAATGCAAAAAAAGAAGATGCATTACTTAAAAGTAGAAAGTGCTATTTGGTAACAAAATGTGATTGACTGTTATTAAATAATAATGATCTCAGTATTTTCCTTCAGATTCTCCTACACAAACACTGCAGTTGACCTCGGTCAGAATAATCATTGTGTTTTACTGGAACGCTCTCAACGGGGTTACATAACACAAACATGTTTAATTTCAGCACACGTGCATGTGAGAACACGGATGAAACCCTTACAGTGCTGCGCTGATCACCTGGAATTAACAAACACTTATGGAACATACAGTATCTTCATGCATTTAATAGGACGCATATCTCTCTGTGACTAAAAATATCTCCCTCTGAAGATCTTGACCTGAAAGATCAAACGCAGCTGGAGAATGTTAGATGAGCTAAATGTCTTGGCCAACTGTAAAAATAATTTTGAGCAAGAATGAAAAAATGGGGACAAAACATTATACATTTAAAATTTCCTGAAAATAAACACCTGATTCCACATCAACATAAAAAAAAGTAATTGTGGCTTAATTGTCATAATTGTGAAATTATCTCACAGTTGCAAATCCGTATTGTTATTATTAACTAAAACTATTAAAAATAGTTTCCGTTAACTGAAATAAAGCTGAAATATAAACATAAGATAAAAAAAAACTTACTTAGATGAAAATTAGAAATATTGCCTGAAAAATAACTGAAATAAAATAAAGCTAAATAGAAATATTAATAATAAAAATGACAAAAGCACATAAGAAAATTACTAAAATGTAAACAAAAATAAAATAAAAAAACCCTGAAAACATAATACAAAATACAAGCTAATTCAAAATACTATTATAGTGTATAAATAATACTAAAACAACATTGTTGCAAATTTATTTCTCACATATGTGACTTTATTTATTGTTTTATTCATTATTTATTAGGGTTTCCATTAAGGGATCACCATATCATTATCGGCCGATATATGTTAATTTTTAATGTTATCGATATCGGCCCGACAAGAAAATTTGTCCAATAAATAATGTATTATTTCCTTCAGCTGAGACACTTCAGATGCGCACTGTTCACCATGATGGTTTTGAATTGCTTGAAATATGATTGGAATCACTTCAAAAAAGGAAAATACAGTGAAGCAACATGTGCAGCGCAAGTCTGTCATATCGGCTACATAAAATAATAATGAGAACATTATGATTGTGTGTTTGGGACATGGCTTTTAATGGGGGGACTTTTGTTTTTGTAATCAGGCTCTCAAAAATTATATAAAAATTTGGATTTAGATTTATCAGCCAATATATCGGTTATCGGCTTTCAGATATAAAGAATTATCGGTTATCGGTATTGTCCAAAATATTCATATCGGAGCATCCCTATAAAAAGGATCTCAAAGTTATATTAAAAAAATATATAAAATCAAAAATTATATAACAATTTGGATTTAGATTTATCGGCCAATATATCGGTTATCGGCTTTCAAATATAAAGAATTATCGGTCATCGGTATCGGTCAAAATTTTCATAACGGCGCATCCATAGTTTCAATACCAAACGCCTAAACATTTAATAAAATTAATAAAAAGTTGAGAAGCACTGCTCTGAGCTCAGGGTAAGACTGATATACATCCTTTCAGCATTTTTAGCAAATGATCTCATCAGCGATGGACACATGAATGCACAGAATTATCAGCACCAGAATTTCCTTTTCAGTGACATTTATACTGTACTCACTCTCAAACACACTAATAAACGCCACACATGTGAACTCTTTGTAATTCTGGCTTGATGCCTCTCCAGGGACTCAGTGAAGGAGATAAAGGAAGTAAATATTGTGTCATGTCCTTGAAGTCATTTCCCATCTGTGGGAGCTTTGTCAGCGCAGAGACCTTCTGACCTGCGGCTTCTATTGGCTCATCCTTCAGGGAAAAGTGTGCTGTGGTTTATGTTTGGCTTATCATTGATCTGTTCTGCTGCGTGTCGCGACTGTCTCGAAGAGAAAACGAAAGTGGCTTTAGAACATGTGACGGAATAATAATCTCGCACATCTCAGCCCTTTTTAAAAGGCTTTCTAGTCTGGACTTTGTCCAGAATAATGTATTCAAATCCCAACCTTTACCATTATAAAGTAGTCTGTAAAGCGGGTTTCAAATCCTCTTTCAGCATCATAATCTGTTCCATATACAAAGCAAGGATGCGTTTCTTTAAATGTATGACGACAGTCATTAATGTAACCCAAAATAAGGTCAAGATGATTTAAAGACGAGAGCAAATCTCCTGCTGTGGGAAACGGTGACCTGTTAGAATGAGTAATTCCTCATGGATGGAGCAGCATCTAGTGGCTCTCAGACCCTGTTGTTTAACATGTCAAAAATCAAAATCACATGACTTCTGATGTTCTGCCATTGCATGAGCAAACCGGCATATTTTTGCTCTCTCCCTCCCTATCATAGCCAACATGAAATTATAACTGTGGATAATTCATCATTACACATTATTCTTTTTGGTTGACGTCATCAAGCCCTTGTATTTTACAACAGCCTGTCATATTTACATTTATGCATTTGGCATAAATTATAACATTTATTTTGCCTATGTCACAATATAAGGTAAATCTGGCCCTGCCTACAATATCATGTCTCACTCAGAAATAGGTCACAGTGTGGAAGTAAAGTTCTACTATCACTTTATATTATCATGTGTTTTGGTGATATATGTAAACATTTTTCATAATTTGCATTGCATTAAATCTAGGGATGCACAATATATCGGCCACCATATCGGTATTGGCGGATAAATGTTCATTTTTAATGTTATATAATGTTTAATGTTAAATCGTTATAGGCCCAATAAGAACATTTGGCCGATATTTTAAAGCCGATAAATAATGTATTATTTCCTTCTGCTGAGACACTTCAGATGCGCAATGTTCACAATGATGGGTTTGAATTGCTTGAAATATGATTGGAATCACTCCAAAAAAGGAAAATACAGTTTCTGTCTGTCATATCGGCTAAATAAAATTATAATTGTGTGCTTGAGACATGGCTTTTGATGGTGAGACTTTTGTTTTTGTAATCAGGCTCTCAAAAATTATATAAAAAATTGGATTTAGATTAATCGACCAATATATCGGTTATCGGCTTTCAAATATAAAGAATTATCGGTTAGCATATCGGCCAAAATCCTCATATCGCTGCATTACTATAAAAAAGGATCTCAATTATATAAAATCAAAAATTATATAAAAATTTGGAATTAGATTTATCGGCCAATATATTGGTTATCGGTTAAAGAATTATCGGTTATCGGACAAAATCTTCATATCGGTGCATCCCAATAAAAAAGGATCTCAAAATTATATAAAATCAAAAATTATATAAATATTTGGATTTAGATTTATCGACCAATATATCGGTTATCGTTTTCAAATATAAAGAATTATCGGTTATCGTATCGGCCAAAATGTTCATATCGGTGCATCCCTAATTAAATCATCTGTCGCAGTGATTTCTGACGGCACTCCAGACGATGCTATATGATTTATATAACATTCCCACATACGCAGAACGTTTCTAGACATGGCCTGAATATCATGTCATTAATTATGATGTTAAAGGCCACTGTATCACAGAGACGCTCATGAACATCTGATTTACTAAAACACACCACCACAGAGCCTGCCACAACTCTAATTAACATCTGCTCCGCAACGTTAATTAGATGCTTGTGGCCTAAAGAAAAGGTGGGATTCTGTTAATTAAGTTTTTAATCATTCGAATGTTCCTTATATTCATACAACAGCCTTAAGGTTTCACAGCTCAGATGAATGAAATTGGCTGATCAGAATCAAACAGATGATTCTATTAGCAGCTAACAGGGAACGTTCTGACAAGGTTCCTCAAAGCAACATTTATAGAATATTCAATGTAACTACTTGTTTTAGAATGTTCAGAGAACATTCAAAAGTAACATTCCCATAATGATTGCAAAATGGAATGTTCACAAAATGGAATGTTTTTAAAACATTTAAAAAAACTGGACGCTTTGAATGTTCATAGAACATTCAGAAATAACTTATAGCTTAACTGGAACGTTCATAGAACGTATCATTTTTTTAGCTGGGTTGGTTAGATTAGTTCAAAACCTTTGACCTAGATCAGCAAGCAACCATCCAGAATCCAACGATGCCCTAGAAACCGCCCAGAACACATGAGCAGCTTCACCACAACAGACCTGTGACCCATTTTCAAGTTTGTGACCTGCTAGTTATAAGCCACTGGAATAGATCACCTGTATTTGTGTTTGCGTCTGCATGTATTGGTGTCTCTGTCTGTCTCTGTCTCTCTCTCATCTGTCTGCTTCCTTCTCTGAATGAGAGATATGGATTGGTGCTGGATGTGTCTGAGAGCTCAAGGGTGCTCATTAAACCAAACTAGCACGCTGCTCTTCAATCTAGAGATGCAGGGTGTGAATGTGGAAGGATATTGATAGATCTGTGTGTAATGTCCTGTGTAGCAGGAGCTGGTGTGTGTTGAACAGCAGGAGAGCTTCTACGAGGATCCAAAAAGCAAGAGAGGGCAGAAACGTGACAAAAAAACATTGCTAGGGATGACAAATGATATTCACATGCCAATGTGCTGCTATAACATGATGTATTTTGAGCGCAACTGGATATTTAACACACACACAAAGTAGGTTGGGACTTTAATCCATGAGGAAACTGACAGGATCATGCAAAGACTCTCTAATTGACCAGTATAATAGTATACTATAATATAATATACAGAACAATATTTATAATGCTGTAAAAATTCATTGTTAGTTCATGATACCTATTACCTAATGCATTAATTAATTTAAATATAGTTATTACATTTAAATGTCAAATGAATTAAATTGATACATTTATTTTTGTATTAAAATAAAATGTTATATATAGATATAAATATTTATATACAAACCCGATTCCAAAAAAGTTGGGACACTGTACAAATTGTGAATAAAAACAGAATGCAATGATGTGGAAGTTTCAAATTTCAATATTTTATTCAGAATACAACATAGATGACATATCAAATGTTTAAACTGAGAAAATGTATCATTTTAAGGGAAAAATAAGTTGATTTTAAATTTCATGGCATCAACACATCTCAAAAAAGTTGGGACAAGGCCATGTTTACCACTGTGTGGCATCCCCTCTTCTTTTTATAACAGTCTGCAAACGTCTGGGGACTGAGGAGACAAGTTGCTCAAGTTTAGGAATAGGAATGTTGTCCCATTCTTGTCTAATACAGGCTTCTAGTTGCTCAACTGTCTTAGGTCTTCTTTGTTGCATCTTCCTCTTTATGATGCGCCAAATGTTTTCTATGGGTGAAAGATCTGGACTGCAGGCTGGCCATTTCAGTACCCGGATCCTTCTTCTACGCAGCCATGATGTTGTAACTGATGCAGTATGTGGTCTGGCATTGTCATGTTGGAAAATGCAAGGTCTTCCCTGAAAGAGATGACATCTGGATGGGAGCATATGTTGTTCTAGAACTTGGATATACCTTTCAGCATTGATGGTGCCTTTCCAGATGTGTAAGCTGCCCATGCCACACGCACTCATGCAACCCCATACCATCAGAGATGCAGGCTTCTGAACTGAGCGCTGATAACAACTTGGGTTGTCCTTGTCCTCTTTAGTCCGGATGACATGGCGTCCCAGTTTTCCAAAAAGAACTTCAAATTTTGATTCGTCTGACCACAGAACAGTTTTCCACTTTGCCACAGTCCATTTTAAATGAGCCTTGGCCCAGAGAAAACGCCTGCGCTTCTGGATCATGTTTAGATATGGCTTCTTTTTTGACCTATAGAGTTTTAGCCGGCAACGGCGAATGGCACGGTGGATTGTGTTCACCGACAATGTTTTCTGGAAGTATTCCTGAGCCCATGTTGTGATTTCCATTACAGTAGCATTCCTGTATGTGATGCAGTGCCGTCTAAGGGCCCGAAGATCACGGGCATCCAGTATGGTTTTCCGGCCTTGACCCTTACGCACAGAGATTGTTCCAGATTCTCTGAATCTTTGGATGATATTATGCACTGTAGATGATGATAACTTCAAACTCTTTGCAATTGTTCTCTGAGAAACTCCTTTCTGATATTGCTCCACTATTTTTCGCCGCAGCATTGGGGGAATTGGTGATCCTCTGCCCATCTTGACTTCTGAGAGACACTGCCATTCTGAGAGGCTCTTTTTATACCCAATCATGTTGCCAATTGACCTAATAAGTTGCAAATTGGTCCTCCAGCTGTTCCTTATATGTACATTTAACTTTTCCGGCCTCTTATTGCTACCTGTCCCAACTTTTTTGGAATGTGTAGCTCTCATGAAATCCAAAATGAGCCAATATTTGGCATGACATTTCAAAATGTCTCACTTTCAACATTTGATATGTTATCTATATTCTATTGTGAATAAAATATAAGTTTATGAGATTTGTAAATTATTGCATTCCTTTTTTATTCACAATTTGTACAGTGTCCCAACTTTTTTGGAATCGGGTTTGTATTTATAATGAATAAATTAATATATTATTAGTGCTGTCAAATCAATTAATCACGATTAATCACATCTAACAAAAGTTTGTGTGTGTGTGTGTGTGTATATATATATATATATATATTTACAAACTTTTATGTTAGATGCATGCACTAATTAATATATTTATTAAAAACAATGAGCAATACTTTTAAAGCATTACATTTTATACAAACGTGAAACACAATTAACATTATATTATAGTATAATATTAGTATAATATTATACCATTTATGTAATATAAATACACAGAACAATATTTATAAATTAACATTAACATAAATGAATAAATGCTGGAAAAATGGCTTACTTTGCTTCATTCATGATACCCAGTGCATTAATTAATGTTTCGTTTTGATACAGTATATTTATTAAAATTATATTTAAAATGAATTGCAAGAATAGATTTTTTCTACATTAAATTTAACTTTTTACACATTAAAATTTTATTTAACATATTTAATTTTAATTTAAATATCTAAATGCAGCCTATATGTTTAAATTCAATTTAACATATTTAATTCAACTTAAATATCTGAATCTTGGCCATTGTGGAGAGGTTGGAGTCTGTTTGATTGAGTGTGTGGACAGGTGTCTTTTATACAGGTAACGAGTTCAAACAGGTGCAGTTAATACAGGTAATGAGTGGAGAACAGGAGGGCTTCTTTAAGAAAAACTAACAGGTCTGTGAGAGCCGGAATTCTTACTGGTTGGTAGGTGATCAAATACTTATGTCATGCAATAAAATGCAAATTAATTATTTAAAAATCATACAATGTGATTTTCTGGATTTTTGTTTTAGATTCCGTCTCTCACAGTTGAAGAGTACCTATGATAAAAATTACAGACTTCTACATGCTTTGTAAGTAGGAAAACCTGCAAAATCGGCAGTGTATCAAATACTTGTTCTCCCCACTGTATTTGAGGATCTGTTTATGGTGTGTGTGCACACAGGCTAACGTCTGCATCTCTATGACCCATTTTGGTTGAGTGGAATTCCGAGACTCATTGCCCTTCCCAGCAGAGCACAGGTGCGGATCAGAACACTGGATCATCAGGGGGGATCGCAGCCCCTCGGCGCTCGCAGTGTGTTAATGCCACAAGTGCAACATCAGCCCCTCGATAAACTCAACACACCATTAAACAACGCTGAAGTGGATGGGCTGCCCTTGCCAAAGTATGGCATGCCTAAATTTTGATTATTACAAACTTTTATATGAAGACATCTTAATTAAATAATGAAAAAGTCTTATTTTAAGATTCCAACTCACAGTATTTTTTCTAGTACAAATATCTAAAGATTCTTAAATCAAAATAAACTGTAAAAAATATTTTATTTTAATATAATTATAAATGATATTAAACTGACTTAAAAAAAACTAATTGAATCTTGTATAACTTTTAAAAAAAAAATTAAACATTGCTTCACTTATTTTGATGTGTTAAAGTAAAAACTAGGGATGCACGATATAATCGGCCACCATATCAGTATCGGCCGATATATATGTTCATTTTTAATGTTAGCATTATCGGCCCAATAAGACAATTTGGCCGATATATTAAAGCCGATAAATAATGTATTATTTCCTTCATCTGAGACACTTCAGATGCGCACTGTTCACCATGATGGTTTTGAATTGCTTGAAATATGATTGAAATCACTTCAAAAAAGGAAAATACAGTTTCTGTCTGTCAATCCCAGTGTTAAATGAACACCCTTCAGTGTACATATGAGTCCACACTACAGGCTGTTAAAAGTAACTCTGAAGCAGTATTGAAGTTAATGAGATAATTAAGTGATTAATTAAGTGATGATTGACCATTAGTGGTGTCACCTGATGAATCACTAAAGGAAAGAGAAACAACAAGAACAGAAAAAAAGAGAGACTCAACAACTACAACTGACGTCCAGCCATTACACATTATTACACTTATTATTAACCAGTTTGACTTTATTTCTGTCATACATCTACAAAAGTTCTTATTGAGAATTAACAGAAGTTTAGATGTTAATGTTTTATGGAATGTTTTGTTTCAAGTCACCATTATGGTGATCAGTGTTTGCTTTAGTTTCGCTCTGACCCCCTTACTTTTTAACATTAATTTTTCTCTGGATGCTCCAACTTTGTGTTTATAAAGCACATCAGTTATGGCAAGAGAAAATATGACCTTGTCACAATATGTTTGAGGTTGCATCCCTATAAAAAAAAAAAAATTGGATTTAGATTTATTAGCCAATATATCGGTTATCAGCTTTCAAATATAAAGAAATATCGGTTATCTGTATCAGTCAAAATTTTCCATATCGGTGCATCCCTAGTAAAAACATATGTTGTCATGACTTACTGATCATAACATTTTTTACAGGGTTACATATGCTTGAGATGCTGATATTAAGTCTTTTTTCCGAAAAATGAATCAAAATTAAATGTGTTTTTGATGAAAACTCTTGTTTTCAAAAGTTTATTTTTTTAAGCATGAACTCACTTAATTCTGATACATTTATAGACTTTATATTTTAAGTAATTTCGCTTCTCAAGTAAATATATCGATGTAAGAATGTTTAGATATGTGTATTGAGAGAACAAGACAGAGTCAGAAAATATATTTTTGCAGTGCATAATCAAGGCACGGAATTTCAAAAGAGTGACATAATTCTGTATTACCAATTTTCTTGTAATGTGGTTGCATCATTTCTGAAATTTCAGAACATTTCCATATTATCCACACAAACAGTCCCTCCTTTTGCACCAATACATCTGAGAAACAAACACGTATATCAAGTATATCAAAAGCATAATTCAGGGACAAAAGGAAGCTGCTGTGGACCTGTGAGTGGTTTATTTAGGGTACATCAGTTTTCGACTGCATTATCAAGCTCACTTCAAAGGCTCCGGGTGAAATGTTGGAGCACCTTACGGTTTCAGTACAGCTAAAAGCTCTACAGCCTAAATCACCATACATTATGCAAAATTTTCTCATTATCAAACATAAAACAGCCCACATATATGTATGCCGAGGCTCGCTTTGATCATGCATGGGGGCCGATAGATTACAAAAATCATGTATTATGGTCCATCAAACTCTCTGTAGCTCCAAAAACTAGTGAGTTGCATGAGCAGTGGCAAAGGGTTATTATCCATAACTAAAATTAAAACCATAGAAATTTGTGGTACACTATATTGCCAAAAGTTTTGGGAAGCCTGCCTTTACATGGGCATGAACTTTAATGACATCCCATTCCTAATTCGTAGGGTTTAATATGGAGTTGGCCCACCCTTTGCAGCTAGAACAGCTTCAACTCTTCTAAGAAGGCTTTCCACAAGGTTTAGGAGTGTGTTTATGGGAATTTTTGACCATTCTTCTAGAAGCGCATTTGTGAGGTCAGGCACTGATGTTGGACGAGAAGGCCTGGCTCGCAGTCTCCGCTCTAATTCATCCCAAAGGTGTTCTATCGGATTGAGGTCAGGACTCTGTGCAGGCCAGTCAAGTTCCTCCACACCAAACTCGCTCATCCATGTCTTTATGGACCTTGTTTTGTGCACTGGTGCGCAGTCATGTTGGAACAGGAAGGGGCCATCCCCAAACTATTCCCACAAAGTTGGGAGCATGAAATTGTCCAAAATGTCTTGGTGTGCTGAAGCATTAAGAGTTCCTTTCACTGGAACTAAGGGGCCAAGCCCAACCCCTGAAAAACACCATAATCCCCCCTCCACCAAACTTTACACTTGGCACAATGCAGTCAGGCAAGTACCGTTCTCCTGGCAACCGCCAAACCCAGACACGTCCATGGGATTGCCAGACAGAGAAGCGTGATTGGTCACTCCAGAGAACACCTCTCCTCTGCTCTACAGTTCAGTGGCGGTGTGCTTTACCCCACTGCATCCCACGCTTTGCATTGCACTTGGTGATGTAAGGCTTGGATGAGCTGCTCGGCCATGGAAACCCATTCCATGAAGCTCTCTACGCACTGTTCTTGAGCTCATCTGAAGGCCACACAAAGTTTGGAGGTCTGTAGCTATTGACTCTGCAGAAAGTTGGCGGCTTCTGCGCACTGTGACCCTCAGCATGCGCTGACCCCGCTCTGTGATTTTACGTGGCCTAACACTTCATGACTGAGTTGCTGTTGTTCCCAATTGCTTCCACTTTGTTATAATGCCACTAACAGTTGAGCGTGGAATATTTAGTAGTGAGGAAATTTCACGAATGGACTTATTGCACAGGTGGCAACCTATCACGGTACCACGCTTGAGTTCACTGAGCTCCTGAGAGCGACCCATTCTTTCACAAATGTTTGTAGAAGCGTCTGCATGCCTAGTGCTTGATTTTATACACCTGTGGCCATGGAAGAGATTGGAACACTTCAATTTAATGATTCAGTGATAATCTTCTGGTATTGAACAACATATTTACAATCAACATTTATCTCAAATCTTGAAGCTTTTCACTGAGCCATCAGTGTTACGATGCATGTGGTGCCTCCTAAAAACGAGGGTTCTTACAAGGCAACATACACATACACTTGGTTTGAGTAGGACAAACTTAAATTAAACAAATTAGTTCAGTTAAATGAACTGCTATGAGTACTTAGAACTTTCTTTTGAGTTCTATTTCAAGTAAACTGAACTATTTCATTGTTTTTGAGTTGTATGAACTAATTTCTTTTAATTTAGACTAACTTAAGTTTAACTGAAACTGGCATACTCCCAGCATGCTTTGCCCATGGCACTCGAAAGGGAGAGTAAATGCTAAAATTAAGAGTTATATAGTGGGTTTTTTTGTGTAAGATTAATGGCAAGGGAGATTTAGTAGTGAATTAGTACTAATTTAGAAGAGTTTCTGTTAATGTGGGTTTTTGGAGTTACCATCAAGTGGCGCATAAGTTACATGTTTTAAGTTGCTGTACTCATTCAGTAAGTGTTATACCATGCTATTGTTAACATGTTAGCAAATTAGCAAGTTGGTTCTGGAACAGAGCCTGAAAGCGAATGTCCAGTTTGCTATGAGAACTTCATTGGGTTTGAACCTGTCAAAATGAAGACCTCCAATCTCCCATTGCTCACCCTGATGAAAACAAAAACAGCTCAGCTGCGCAAACAGGCAGATGTTGTTTTGCAAAGACTCAAAAAAGGCCCCGGTTTCCTGGAAT
The DNA here is from genome assembly GCA_039654105.1 of Coreius guichenoti. NCBI lineage: Eukaryota > Metazoa > Chordata > Actinopteri > Cypriniformes > Gobionidae > Coreius > Coreius guichenoti. The sequence goes on along the minus strand of CM077170.1, from coordinate 2,440,817 downwards.
CCAGTGTTATTTTACCCAGCGTGCCAAGTGCTGGTCTCCCTGTTGAGTGCAGGTGCCTGTGGAGTGAAGGGAGGTCACGAACGGAGAACGCAAGACATTCTGCACACACCGTATCTCGCTCTCTGTGTTTGTTCAGATGGTTTGATAAACTCTTCCTCCCACATGCACTCCTACTGATATTCATTAGCGCTTCACTTTATGACTCTGAGTGCTTGAGGCCATCAATAATAATCTGAATGCATTTTAAATTTCCTCAACTATTTTACAGTATTGATCGATCTTCATGTGGACTGACAGAAATCTCTAAATAAGTTTTCATACACTGAACAAAATTATAAACGCAACACTTTTATTTTTGCCCCCATTTTTCATGAGCTGAACTCAAAGATCTAAGACTTTTTCTATGTACACAAAAGGCCTATTTCTCTCAAATATTGTTCACAAATCTGTCTAAATCTGTGTTAGTGAGCACTTCTCCTTTGCCGAGATAATCCATCCACCTCACAGGTGTGGCATATCAAGATGCTGATTAGACAGCATGATTATTGCACAGGTGTGCCTTAGGCTGGCCACAATAAAAGGCCACTCTAAAATGTGCAGTTTTACTGTATTGGGGGGTCCGGAGGGGTCCAAAGAAAAAGTCAATATCTGGTGGGACCACAATTTGCCTCACGCAGTGCAACATCTCCTTCGCATAGAGTTGATCAGGTTGTTGATTGTGGCCTGTGGAATGTTGGTCCACTCCTCTTCAATGGCTGTGCGGAGTTGCTGGATATTGGCTGAAACTGGAACACGCTGTCGTATACGCTGATCCAGAGCATCCCAAACATGCTCAATGTGTGACATGTCCGGTGAGTATGCTGGCCATGTAAGAACTGGGATGTTTTCAGCTTCCAGGAATTGTGTACAGATCCTTGCAACATGGGGCCGTGCATTATCAATTAAAGAGAAAACACTGAAGCAAAACATGCTCAGGTCAAATATCTGAATCATTTTGCTCCCGAATTTTTATCAGTTTTACTGGTAGTCACTGTATGAAGAATTGTTGGGTATAATATGTCACAGTTTACTTTATTTTGCTATCCTCACTTACAGAAATGAACTATAGTGTCCTGCCGAGAAGTGCAAAACAAATCACAATTCCGAAAACAAAATAACAAATTATAAACGCAATGGCAAGTCCAAAAAACAAATTAAGAAGTTAGGAAACACAATAACAATTCCGGAAACAAAATAACAAATCAGAAAACACAATGACAAATCTGAAAACAAAATAGCAAGTCAGAAGACACAACGACAAGTCGGACAAAACGGAAAAGGTAGGTATATGTGGCGAATGGAATACTGACCGCTGATTGGACGAGACATCTGTCAATCAAGACAAGGAGTACGTACAGCAGGAGAAAGTTGATTCGCGTATGCATGTGTAAATATTAGAGCCGTCTCTTTTTTACAGGCTACTTCAGTGCGATTAATTATGGAGAAAGAAAAACGTTTCATATTAAATATGCCTACCACTGTCTGGTTGAGTCAGACAAAATTACAAAACCCGATCTGATAAGTGAGAGAGTGGCGTGTAGAGTAAGAACAACAGATTTAGCTTTTAACGCGAGCAACCTGAGTTCGAGTCTCTCCTTTTCCCGATCCCTTTCTTTTCCCTATACCCATCGCTTATCAGCTTGGAGAGGCAAGTGTCTAACAGGTAGCCTACTTAATAGACCTACAATATGATAATCTATTTGCACTAAATGGCGTCTTGCACATCTAGAATAGCCTCTGCCAACTTTAAATCAAGAAAAGTTTCCATTGGCAAGGAAATGGAATTTACACAATGCATTTACACTGCATGCTATAAGAGTAATGTTTTGTTTTGTTTTATTGTATTGATATAGCCTATGAAATTATTTTAAATGAAATTATAGGCTATGCACGTTTTTTTTGTGTGCGTACGTTCGTTTTTCGGAATCACACGTACACATCTTAGATCAAACGTTAAATGAGGCCACTGGAATGCATTATAACTGCTTTCTAATAGTGTTTTTGTTTGTTTTTTGCAAAGTGAGTGACATAATAATTTTAGCTCGCAGCTTTGCAGAGCATTAAAAAAACAATTATTATCGTAGACGATACATCTCTCATATTTACACATACACACGCGAATCAACTTTCTGCTGCCGCAGCCTGCTGTACGTTCTGCATGTCTTGATTGACAGATGTCTCGTCCAATCAGCGGTCAGTATTCCATTCGCCACATATACCTACCTTTTCCGTTTTTTCCGACTTGTCGTTGTGTTTTCTGATTTGTTATTTTGTTTCCGGAATTGTTATTGTGTTTTCTTACTTGTTAATTTGTTTTTATAATTTGTTGTTTTGTTTTTGAATTTGTTATTTTGTTTTCATAATAGTGATTTTGTTTTGCACTTCTCGGCCACCGTACTGCACACACTAAGTAAAAAATTATATCTGCTGTCTGAATCATTTTTTTGTTTTTGACTGTGTGTACTGCAATTAAAATCTACAGACGCAAAAAGATAAAGTGTTATAAAAGATACACTTAAAAGTGTATTTTGAATATTTTCTTTCTACTAGTCTGAAAAAAAAAAAAAAACTTTATGAAAAGATAAAAAGCCAAAAATCTCAAAATTGACAAATGCACAAAAAAAAAAAAAAAAAAAATAGTGTCTCGCCTTAAAATAATGTTCATTCAAAGTTATTTGGTCATTAATAATGATCTCAAAATGCACAAAACATTTATACATCATTCATGGAAGGCTTTTTCTGAAATGTTTTGTTGGATGTTCACCTAATGTTTTTTAAATGTTGCTACTTGTTCAGAGAACATTCAAAATTAACATTCCGTAATGTTACTAAATGGAATGTAAATGGAATGTTCCCTTAACATGCACAGAACCAATTAAAACATTTAAAAGGCTAGATGTTTTGAGAGTTCAGAGAACATTCAGAAATGACGTTTTTATAACTTAATGAGAACCTTTCTTAGAAACGTTCTTAGAACATAGCAGCACAGGGTTTGTGCTGCTTGAAAATTCATGAATCTCTGGCTGACTGAAACGGGTTCTTCTCAAGAACTGGTCTGTGTTTTGGTCTATCCTTACCATTACCACGCTAGACAGCAGAGTTTAACCTGGTTATTGCATTATAGCATTTTGCTCTCAGGCCGACTTTACTCTCATTTTCTCCCAAATGTTTTGAGGATTTGTCACATGGCTTCCAGCACACTCTCTGAGTGACTAAAGTGCTTTATAAAGGTGATGTGACTTTTATAATCTTTTTACAACCTTCATTCGAAGTTCATCTCAGCTCACTGATCTTCATAACAGCAGGACTGAAAATAAAATATACTCTGCACACGTATATGAACTCAAACAATAATTCTGTGCAACTCAGCTGGTGTTTTAATGATTTTAACTTATTTAAAGCAAACTTATTCACCATACACAGTGTTTCTAAGCAGCTTTACAGGAAATCATGATGTTAATGTTTATAATATCTCAATATCTTTATATTGCATTATAGTCGCGTATCTGGACGATAATATAGTTTACATTTTGCGACAATACAAGCGATCAAGCAGTTGAGATGTGCTATATAGTATATATTGCTTCATGTGTATGCAGATGAAGATGGAGCAACTTTATATATAAGAGCTGGGCTATTATATAATTATATTTTGAGACAAAATATCGGCATGTAATTAAAATTCATCCTATTTTCTAAATGCATCACTGTGAAGAATTCATCTGTGCATAGGTTTCGTTTTTTAAAGCTCATAATGTCTGGACCTTCTGGTGAAAAAGCATGCCACAATATGGAAGAAAAGCATCTGTCGCTACTTCTGTTTCATTGCCACTTTAAGTACTGAAGTTTGCTACTGCTTTAAAAGAATGCAGTTTACACAACAGGACTGCATGCATGCAATATACGTGCATTAATGTCAATATACGTGCATTAATGTCCATATACGTGCATTAATGTCAATACACGTGCATTAATGTCCATATACGTGCATTAATGTCAATACACGTGCATTAATGTCAATATACGTGCATTAATGTCAATACACGTGACGTGCATTGTCAATACACGTGCATTAATGTCAATATACGTGACGTGCATTAATGTCAATATATGTGCATTAATGTCAATACGCGTGCATTAATGTCAATTTACGTGCATTAATGTCAATATACGTGCATTAATGTCAATACGCGTGCATTAATGTCAATATACGTGCATTAATGTCAATACGCGTGCATTAATGTCAATTTACGTGCATTAATGTCAATATACGTGAGGTGCATTAATGTCCATATACGTGCATTAATGTCAATACACGTGCATTAATGTCAATACACGTGACGTGCATTGTCAATACACGTGCATTAATGTCAATATACGTGACGTGGATTAATGTCAATATATGTGCATTAATGTCAATACACGTGCATTAATGTCAATTTACATGCATTAATGTCAATATACGTGCATTAATGTCAATACACGTGCATTAATGTCAATTTACGTGCATTGATGTCAATATACGTGACGTGCATTAATGTCAATACACGTGCATTAATGTCAATATACGTGCATTAATATCAATATACGTGCATTAATGTCAATACGCGTGCATTAATGTCAATTTACGTGCATTAATGTCAATATACGTGCATTAATGTCAATACGCGTGCATTAATGTCAATTTACGTGCATTAATGTCAATATACGTGAGGTGCATTAATGTCAATCTACGTGCATTAATGTCAATACGCGTGCATTAATGTCAATTTACGTGCATTAATGTCAATATACGTGAGGTGCATTAATGTCAATCTACGTGCATTAATGTCAATAATATAAATATACATGCATTAATGTCAATATACGTGCATTAATGTCAATAATATAAATATACATGCATTAATGTCAATATATAGGTGCATTAATGTCAATATACGTGCATTAATGTCAATATACGTGCATTAATGTCAATACACGTGCATTAATGTCCATATACGTGCATTAATGTCAATACACGTGCATTAATGTCAATATACGTGCATTAATGTCAATACACGTGACGTGCATTGTCAATACACGTGCATTAATGTCAATATACGTGACGTGCATTAATGTCAATATATGTGCATTAATGTCAATACGCGTGCATTAATGTCAATTTACGTGCATTAATGTCAATATACGTGCATTAATGTCAATACGCGTGCATTAATGTCAATATACGTGCATTAATGTCAATACGCGTGCATTAATGTCAATTTACGTGCATTAATGTCAATATACGTGAGGTGCATTAATGTCCATATACGTGCATTAATGTCAATACACGTGCATTAATGTCAATACACGTGACGTGCATTGTCAATACACGTGCATTAATGTCAATATACGTGACGTGGATTAATGTCAATATATGTGCATTAATGTCAATACACGTGCATTAATGTCAATTTACATGCATTAATGTCAATATACGTGCATTAATGTCAATACACGTGCATTAATGTCAATTTACGTGCATTGATGTCAATATACGTGACGTGCATTAATGTCAATACACGTGCATTAATGTCAATATACGTGCATTAATATCAATATACGTGCATTAATGTCAATACGCGTGCATTAATGTCAATTTACGTGCATTAATGTCAATATACGTGCATTAATGTCAATACGCGTGCATTAATGTCAATTTACGTGCATTAATGTCAATATACGTGAGGTGCATTAATGTCAATCTACGTGCATTAATGTCAATACGCGTGCATTAATGTCAATTTACGTGCATTAATGTCAATATACGTGAGGTGCATTAATGTCAATCTACGTGCATTAATGTCAATAATATAAATATACATGCATTAATGTCAATATACGTGCATTAATGTCAATAATATAAATATACATGCATTAATGTCAATATATAGGTGCATTAATGTCAATATACGTGCATTAATGTCAATAATATAAATATACATGCATTAATGTCAATATATGTGCATTAATGTCAATAATATAAATATACATGCATTAATGTCAATATATGTGCATTAATGTCAATAATATAAATATACATGCATTAATGTCAATATACATGCATTAATGTCAATAATATAAATATACATGCATTAATGTCAATGTACGTGCATTGATATCAATCTACGTGCATTAATGTCAATATACGTGCATTAATTCCAATATACGTCCGTGCATTAATGTCAATATACGTGCATTAAGGTCAATTAATATCAATCTACGTGCATTCATGTCAATATACGTGCATTAATGTCAATTAATATCAATCTACGTGCATTAATGTCAATATACGTGCATTAATGTCACTATACA